>CM061195.1:344414-677025 GCA_030763345.1 Mythimna separata | reverse complement strand
GACTAGGACGTGACGGCCTTATTCTGAATTCCCCATATAACGACCATATTGCGTATATTCCGAAAATTAACAACCAAAGTTAACAATTTCACTATAAAACCGATCTCCCGGAGATCGCAACACAGCCAAGGGAAAAAAGTACATGCTAACATAGTATGGATACGACCAATACTGCCACACCTGAACTAGAAAATAAGAACATAAAACGGAAGTAATTAAATTAGTGTAAATCTTATTTTAATAAAAATAAGAATTTACATCTTTTTTTAAGTCTTTATTTTTTAACCGACTTAAAAAAAAAGGTTGTTCTAAATTCGAATCAACCGCGATTGATGCGTTTGAATTGTAATACGCATATTAGCAAATTATGTATGCCAAGAATTTGTGTATAATATCATAATTAAAGAAACATAGAAAATTGCTAGATAGCTTTACTTTCGGAAATCTCTTGTAAAAAAAATAAAAACGTAAATTTGGGATGGGAAATCATCAAATGACTGCTACCGCCCCTCATGTTGGCACTACACCTGAAACACTGACGTACAAAAGTGTGGTACAAAAATATACATAAAATATATAAATAGATGAGAATTATGACTGGCACCACACCATTTGTCTCCTCCTCGTCGTCTTCAGAGTCTTCGTCGCTTCCTGAGACAAATGAAAGTGTGTTCAGATCTGGTGGTAACCAGAAATGTGGCATTGTCCCAAGACCCAAATAAAATAAACAAGTACCTACTAGTCCTCTCGCAGAGGACGAGGAAGACAAGATGGCGGTGGTGCCAAACGCTCCATCGGAGACGCAGGCGCCGAACCCATTCCACATTCGACAAACCTGGAAACAAAACACTGTTGAAGTACCCAAAACTTTACCGTACCGATAATACCGTAACGTAATAATAACGTAAGTCGCTTACTTACGTTACCGGCGAAGGCGGCGCACATGGGGATGGTGATGCTGGCAATGGTGAGGATGGTGCCACCAGCACCAACGATGGCTCGATTAGTACTGGTGGTATTTCTTGTTCGGCGTCGGTCCTAGATGGACATTTTAAAACAAAATTAAAACTTGCTATTAAATAATTTAAAAAAAAATAGAATTACTTACGGTTGCCACATGCGCATCCTTTTTGGATGTAAGGCCACTTCGAGGCCGCGGTCCTCCGGCAACTCGCTGATATCGCGGATTACGAGTCTAAAATACAAATTTATTAAATTAGTACCCACAGTGATTTTGATTAGTAACAAATAAATAGGTCAGTTGGAAAGAATAAAAGAAAGCGTTAATTAAGCAATAAGACTAACTCGTCAATCGTGTGAGGGCCTGGTCGCTCGTGACGAGCAGTAGCACGGCTACGAGCAGTAGCACGGATTCCACGTCCTCTGCTACGCCCGCTAGGACCACCGCGATCGTGGACTACTTCGAGGCCGCGGTCCTCCGGCAACTCGCTGATATCGCGGATTACGAGTCTAAAATTCAAATTTATTAAATTAGTACCCACAGTGATTTTGATTAGTAACAAATAAATAGGTCAGTTGGAAAGAATAAAAGAAAGCGTTAATTAAGCAATAAGACTAACTCGTCAATCGTGTGAGGGCCTGGTAGCTCGTGACGAGCAGTAGCACGGCTTCCACGTCCTCTGCCAAGCCCGCTAGGACCACCGCGATCGTGGACTACTGCCACATCCGCCACTTCCGCCACCGGCGCCGGTCCACCTGGACCACCTCGTCCACCACGCACCCGCACACCTCTACCGCGTCGTGCACCGCGCGTGCGAGGGCGTCTTATCTCACTAATATCAAGCAAAACACCCAAAAATAAACATAACAAGCAAATAAGACATGCAAGTTTTTTGGAAAGTATTAAGAAATAAATAAAAACGCAAAAAATAGGTTAGTAAAAACTATTCAAAAAAAGCTTAAAAATTATTCCGTCACCAAAATAATTAGAAATGCAAATCCACGAAAACCTTATCCATACTAATCGAACATCGGATCATAACTAACGAAAATGGCGGCCACGTGTCCTTGACCTCAACGTTCCGCGGCTGTGAACCGCATTCCTAAAGATATGTTCGAGTTGTGTATCTTTTCAATTCAAAATTATGCAAAATACTTGCGACAGATTTTATATTAAATGCTTGATAACATTGAAAAACTATGTAACAACATACGTAGTACCAACAGTTTATCGATATTTGTATGTTTATTATTCGTAAGATGTAAAAATGCACGGGGATGACGCCGACATGGCGCGTAAAATGGCAAACGATGTTTGTTGAAACTTGAATTTCTATCCAAAATCTGAACAAAATACATAATCTATGCATAAAAAACTGTTTATTACTTACCAATTCATCTCCAAATATGCACAAACACCCACAAATGTCACAAAAACACACCAAAAACCACTTTTTTATCGGAGCAAAAAAAGCACGTAGGTACGCGCGCGTTATCGGTTTCGAGAATGTGATATTTGAAACTTCTAGTAACCGTCGTGGGCGAGTCCAAGTCACTTGATGCGTGGCTATATGCTATCCTTGTTCTTTTCCCTACATTTTGTACCAATTAGAGCAGTATAGATATAGTTTTCATGATGTATTATGGTTAAAAGTACGTCGATGCCGCCATCGACTCCGGGAGCGCGAATAACAGAATAAGCCCTGTTATTCGCGCTCCATGAAACATATTCATGGAGCGCGAATAACAGGGAATCGGGAGGTAAAGATTATTGTCCAGTTCCTTGTCTTTGCCGCGGAAGTGCCTCGAGAGTTTGTGAAATATTTCACTGTCACCCTGGTTTACTTTTAGATAGCCGACTAATCCTCGAACACGTGCTGGATCCAACGACCGAGAGAAATGGTTCTCATCGTCCGTAGGTCCGCACGTTCTTCTGACAATGTTAAAGTTCTTGAGGATCCTCTTGTGTTTGTCGACTTCTTTTTTCAAAATCTCTTCGTGTATTCTCTCCAGGGTGACTTGGTCCCGGTATGTCCGGTGCGCCTTCTCCCAACAGTCGTAGACGTAGTCGGGAATGTATGTCAGACGAACTTTGTCGAGGTCCGCCTTCGGTACGTTGCGTGTGAACGCAAGAGTGAAGACGAACTCGTACTCGTCGTCTGAGATTTTTTTTTTTTTTTTGATTTTCCCCACGATATTGTATGGCGATGATAAGACGTTTTCGGAAAGTACCATCGTCAAGACAATTCGTAGGTACAGGTAGTTTAATGCTGAGTTTACAAAGCGACACGAGGTGTGAGCACTTCGAAGGTCAACAGAAGACTGCGTGAAAATACTTTTTTTTTTTTTTTGGTCTAGGGCATCTCGCAGTTCAGCTCGCTACGGCTGTTTACTGCTTAACCGGACAATCCTGTGGCTGCCGAGAGCGTGACTCTAAGCCTCCAGCCAGGGCAAATAAAATTAAGCGAACACGCTAAGGGCACCCCCTGTGGGGTACGAACCTCGGCTTAGGGCGTCGCTGAGACAGCAAGGGACAGCTGGATCATATTTTGGGGACTATTTTAAAGCTACTAGCTCAGCACGCGGGCTGGCTTTGTCGAGCAAGGGTCGGGGTGGGTGAATTACCGCGATTCCGGGGCCCTCGGCGGCGAGGGCGGAAGGACGGCCGTCTGAGTTTGTGTTTTCTAATAGTACTTGTTTCCCTACTACTCTCCTGGAGGACAGTTATGGGGTCGTCGGGGGTGGTGAGGGTGAGTCGAGGACGTCGTATCTTGCTGATACGAGAAGCGGTGTATCGGGCGGCAGATACTATGAGGGGGTTGGAGTGTTTTTCTGCGGAGGCGAAGAAGCGCACAGTAATGCGTTTCATGAATTGCTGAACTGTGGGGATCTTGAGATCGAGATGCAGTCTCTCGTTGCGGACGTAATAAGGGGCATCCTTAGCACGTCGCAAGAAACGGTTTTGAAGTGTCTGCATCCTATGGAGTCGGTAAGGCTTTACGTGTGCGAACACTGCACAGGCGTAAGTCATTATGGGGCGTATGCACGCTGTGTAGATTCGCAATTTGCCCTTAAAGGACAACTTGCTGCGTGGGTTGAGTAGGGAGTGTAGTCTACCGGTAGCAAAAGCGGCGCGCGAACGCACCGTCCTTATGTGCTCACTGAAGTTAAGGTGTTCGTCGAGGATCACACCTAAATACTTGGCTCGCTTTTCCCAAGGGATCGGCTTGCCGTACATGGTGATCGGTCTGGGGAATGGGGCCTGGCGAGAGTGGGGCTTGGTGAAGAGAATCGCCTGGCTCTTGTCGGGGTTAACTTCGATCCTCCATTTCCTGAACCAAGCGCCTAATGCGTTTGCAGAGGTTTGGAGGGCCTTAGCTATATTGTCCCTGCTTCTGCCTGTGTAGTAAATGGCCGTGTCGTCTGCGAAGAGAGCTAACTTGGCCGATTTACTTTTGGGGATGTCACTTGTAAAAAGTGTGAAGAGCAAAGGGGACAGCACGCCGCCCTGAGGGACGCCGGCGCGGATTGGGCGAGGGGAGGAGAGCGCTCCTTCGATGCGATAGCGGAAGGTGCGGTTCGACAGGAAGTCACGTATGATGAGCACGAGACGGTCTGGCACCCCCAGTTGATATAGCTTATATATTAAGCCGTTGTGCCAGACTTTGTCGAACGCTTTCGCTATGTCGAAGAAAAGCGCGCCTGTCATTGAGCCGCGCTGGAAACCAGCGCTAACTTGCTCGACGATGCGGTGGACTTGTTGGACGCAAGAGTGTTCGGATCGAAAGCCGAACTGCTCGTCAGGGATAAGACTCTTTGCCTCGACGTAGTCTTTGAGTCGCTTATAAATAAGCTTCTCATAGATCTTGCCGAAGACATTGAGGAGGCTAATCGGGCGGTAGCTAGACGGAGAGGCTTTAGGCTTGCCCGGTTTGGGAATACCGATAACGATAGCTTGTTTCCAGACTTGTGGAAACATATTGTTTGCTAGAGCGCAATTGAAGATTGCAGTCATTAGCATAATCAGTGGGGCGGGGAAGAGTTGGAAGACTCTGTTTTTGATCCCGTCGGACCCAGGGGCCTTTCGGGTTTTGAGACGCTTGACTATGTCCAGCACCTCGTCAGGGGTGACGGGGGGCAGAGGACTGTCAGGGTCGTCTACTGGTGGGAGGGAAGTCCTACGTGTGACCTCGTCGTCGACTTTTGCGACGTGAATTGGGTCGACAGGTTGGGAACTGGGAGAGCATTGGGTCTCGAGGCTGTCGGCCAGGCAGTCCGCTTTTTCTTCGTTGTCGAAGGCAACGGACTTATCTGGGCGAATGAGGGGAGGCATTGGCGCCTCGTTCGGTGCCCGAAGGCTCCGTTGAAGTTGCCAGAAGGCCAGATGAGATGGCTCAAGTTCGCTTAGTTTCTTGTCCCAGCTAGCAGAACGCAGCTCATCAATACGATTCTTCACAGCACGCTGCAAAGAGCGCATGTGAGCCTTGTTTGCGTCGCAAGGGAAAGCACTATAGGCGCGGACAGCCGCGTTCTTCTCGGTCAGCAGCCCCCGTACATCGTCCGGCAGTTTCAAGCGACGATCATTCGTCACCGGAACCTCCCGTGAACAATCGTTCAAGACGGATTGTACATGAGCTGTGAGCGAGTCGACCGCGTTCGTCGCGTCAGCGACTGACTCCAGGGTGTCGGGAATAGAGTCCAAGAGAGGAGAAGAAGTGGACTTTAAGCTTTTGCTTACCTTATCCCAGTCAGTGACCACTTGGGTCGGTGGAGGACGACTGGGGTCGTGGGGACCTGTGCGGGAGGCCAGTTCTAAGATGACTGGGCGATGATCTGAGTTAAGCTCGTGTAGCGTCTCAATGGATAGTAAACGTAAGTTTACGTTTTTGAGCAGCGCTATATCGAGTACGTCAGGAGATTGGGTGGGGACGTTAGGGAAGTGAGTGGGGGTCATCGGAGCGATGACATCGAAGAGCAGCGTGTCGCTTAGATTGTGCAGAATGCGTCCTCTAGTTGAGTTCACATTGCTGTTCCACGCTTGATGTTTAGCATTTAAGTCACCCGCTATGATAACGGAGTTACTTAAGCTGAGAAGAGTAGAGATGTCTTGAGGGAGAGCGGCTTTATCCTCAGTGCCTGAAGTTGGCGGACCGGGAGGGATGTAAGCCGAGACGATGGTGATGGGCTGATGGCCGGTCATACCTAACCGACAGATCGAGACCTCGAGCCGAGAAAGCTGAGGGGGGTCCATAGGCGTGCAGTACAGGGCCTTTCTATAGTAGATGAGGGTGCCGCCCCTGTGGCAACGTGTCCTGTCATTGCGAACTAACCGGTAGTTGGCAATTTTCGGGTCACGATGGTGAGGTTTTAGAAAGGTCTCCTGAATGAGGAGGATATCTAATGAGTGGTCGCGGAGAAATTTATCTATTTCATCGCGCTGACCATTAACGCCGTTGGCGTTGAAGAAGCCTAATTTAAACGATCTGGGTTTGAGAGTACTATTTAGGGGTGTGCGATACATTATGGGTTGCATCGTTGGGATCTCAGGAAGTTGAGACCGTTTGAGATCTCAGGGAACCTAAGGAAAACCGCACTCAGGCGGTTGAGATCACTGCCACAAGCCAGGATCTCGGCCGCCATTCGAGGGGTGTCCTCGCTGGACACGATGTCAAAGGCGACTCTGACGATGTCAAAGTTCGCCTGTGCGGAGCGGGTTGGGATTGAGGGGGAGGCGGCTGGGGCCGCCGGCACGGGGGAAGCCTTAGGGCGCGCGGGCTGAGCCGTGGGTCCAGACTTGGGGGGGGGCGTGGGGACGACTATGTCCATAAGCGCCGGGATTTGGGCGACTTTGGATGGCGTCGGTAAGGCCGGGAAGGCCTTTTGATGGTTGAGACGGTTCCATGGGGACTGTCTCTGGGGAGCGAGGCGCTCGGGCATCTGCACCGAAGGTGCTTTGAGGGCCACTGAGGGGCTCTCCCTTTGTTGGCGAGCGCTGGCGCGCTTCACCAACTTCGGGGAGGACGTTTTAGGGGCCTTTGGGCAACCCCTGTAGTTGGCGGGGTGTCCCGCTTGGCCACAGTTGACGCAGCTCGGGGGTTCCGAGCATGCGTTCCTGTCCTTTGGGCGGGGGCAGGCAGAGGTGCCGTGGTCACCTAGGCACTTTACGCACCTAGGTGTAGCGAAACAGTTTCGCTGGGAGTGCCCGAACAGCTGGCAGTTGTGGCACTGCCCGACCACTCTGGATTTATAGGGCTTCTCAAGAGAGATCCCTGAAAGGTTTAGTACGGTCTTCACCGAGAATATGGGGTCCTCGAGAATATGGCGTCCTCGTCATATATCGGTGCGAGCGGTAAGAGTTAGTGGCGCGGGCCGCTATGTCTATGCTATCTGGGCTGGTGCTGCAAAATGCCATCATTTTGCAGCACCAGGCCATATGTGGCTGCAGTATTCCACACACGATCGGACCTGTGCTTTGTATAGCATAAGAAGCTGTCCCAGTGTGAAGTACCGCCGGACCTTTGCCAGAACGCCGAGTTTTTTTGCAGTTACTTTGGCTTTGGACTCAATGAACCGCCCAAAGTTAAGGTCTGAAGAAACATCAACTCCCAAAAGCTGAAGACAGTCGGTGCACTCCAGTGACACATTCCGGAAAGTTGGAGTCAACGTGAACGGGCTCCTTTTTGCAGTGAATACCGTATTACATTTAATAACCGGTCGGTATATTGGTGACACGACCACGCCTATTTTCCACTGGTAACAATTGGGGTGAGTACCTTACTCAGTAGAAATTGTGAGCACATCTCTCTTGTCTTTCCGTTTAAAGATACGCAAATCTTATCTGCTATATCTGAAAAACACCATTCAAAAAAAAAAATCGGATCGTTTTTACGCTTAGCTGCTAATGTTCCCGTGCCACTTCCAATATATATTTTTGGATATTAGTACTTCTGCCATTTGTACACTATTATAGAAATTGTCCAAGTACACAGAATGGCCGTTATTGAAGTAATCTTTAAGGAGTTTAAGTACTAGTTTGTTGATGATGCCTTTCCCACCTACTTCCACATCTTGAGCACCTTTGTACATATGCACTCTATGATTAAATCCTTTTGGATCGGCCAAATATAAAGTTTGATGCCATATCGACGCACACTGGGGCAAGATGTATGGAGATAATACCCACAATACATTAATATAATATTTAGCGTTTATTCCTCTTCTAACATATTAAGAACCTCTGGATTGAAGGGTTTTCTGTTAGTTTTAGGCGTTTTGCGCATCAGGGTTAGCAAAGGGTCGGAGGATCAAACGATTTATGATGTCCACAAGATTTTCTGTTCTAGAATTTTTTCTAATAAAGCGCTCTACATGATTTGAAATTCTTACTTTCGCTTCGCTGACCAATCGGTAATAAAGCCTGTTTAATAATTTCGGGGCCATGAATTAATATTTTGTGAACAGTTGGGGTCACGGGCATCCAGGGATACAGAGTTACATAAAGAGTAGCTGTGTCTCGACAAAATATTTTGAATTTTTCATCGTTTATCTTAAATCCACTAGATATAGTCTGCAAACTTATATAAAATCGTTTTAGCAACTGCGTATCAGTATGTGTAAGTAGCTGATTTTCCAAAATTTTGGAAAAACATGCGTGCTACATTACTGTCATTGCTGTTTCCAAAGCCAGGTTTCGGTTTATCTACAATAAGAGACAGTTCCTTCTTAAACTCCTCTTGTATTCTTGTTTTATTTTGTTCAACTAACTCTTTATTATGTTTATTCACTCGCTACTCCAATTTATATGCTAAATGTAAAAGAGATTCAAATAGGCGGATCCAGCAATGCAACACTGATAAGCCAAAAGATATATAATCAGTCATGACGGGTTTTTCTAAAACGACATCTAGATTATTAAATTATTTTGAAGTGACGCCAAATTTTCCCCTGAATTTTCACAGGTTGTAGTCGTGCTAGACTCGCGAATGAGGTGTCAATCGACGCGTCTCCGCGAGCCCTAGCCGACTACGCTAAAATGGATTTTACAGCCAAAGAAAAATTCGGTTTTTCTGCTGAAAAACGAATTTTTTGTAGGAAAATGTCAATTTGGAAAGCTGAACCTAAATCTGGGTTCGCGCAATGCTTACCAAATGTAGATCCAGTTTGTAAGGATGTAACGACGTAAGGATGAATTTTCACAGGTTGAAGTCGTAGATTTCGTGTCAGAAGGTGACGGAGTGGGAGCACAACTACAGGTGAGATTGTTAGTCAATGACTCATATCTCTCTGCGTTGAACTTCACCAAGTCCACCAACTCACAAGCCTCCTGCATGCGCTTACTCAACATCTGTTGGCAGGACTCATATTTACAAAAGATATCCTTTATTGTATTTTCCCTACTCAAGAGTTCCTTTTGAAGATTCTCTATATCATTATTATACTTACATAAGTTTACTTTTTTCCAAATTGCAATTACATTCAACCAGTTGTTTATGTAAGTTACTACGTTGCTTTCTAAGATTAATATTATATTTATAAATATTGTGTCTTTAAGAGTTTCTTATACTTTTTAATGTTTTTGTTGATCTTAATATATTTTTTAATTTTGTTGTGACTACTTAAAATTGGACACATTGTTGGCCATAAGAACAGTATGAGGAGAATTGAAAACAGCCATATGTAACTATTGACCCATTGTGTTGCTGGCCGTCCCAGTCAGGGTGGATTGATTTCATTTGGCAGTAGCCATCAAAACAGCAGCCGGCCCGCATGCAATACCATTTGATGTCGGTGGTCATCTCAAAGTTGGCTGTTTTATACATGGGTGTGTAAATATCCTCAAGCCAGGTTTCTAGTATCTGCACCCTGTCTATCTGTCCATCCTGATAGCGCAGACAAACACTTTGGCCTATAGACATCATGAATACGCCTGAGTACAGCTCAGTCATCCCAGAATCTCTATAGATTTGATTACAGCTCGAGACAAAAGCTGTAACATCGCAACACTCTGCTCTCCCTAGCATGAGTGTGTTAGATTCAACATTATTTATGATGTAATTAAATCATGAATAATATTATATCGATTCTGTGTACGTGTCATACTGTGACTTTTGTTTCTAATTATGCTATTGTGACAAACTATCATTATTGATATTGTAAAATGTGTATACTATAAATAAGCTACCGTGGAGTTTCTCGCTTGTTCTTCTCCACGAGACCTAGTTTTGAACAAGCAGCTAGTTATTCTGTAGCGACTACGATCTACTACACATGACGTCACATCGCGCAAGCAAAGTTCTCCGCGCGATTTGAATAGATACAACAGCCCGAAATCATCTATCGGGCAGTAGCCCACCGGACATAACACCCGTCCGGTCGGAGGATCCTCCCTTTTCAATGGAGGTTTGTGGGACTTTACTCTCTATTCCACTACCTCCAAAGCAGTATACAATAATGTTACAATTCATTTATTTGCAAATAAGTATAATACGAGTAGTAGTTGACCAAATCATCAATCAAATTTCTTCTCTTTATAATATTAGTGTGGATATGGCTCGTCATAAACATAACGAGCTCTAAGTGGTGTTTCAGTGACCTTGGGTTTGCAACGAGAATAATCTATTTCCGTATAATTTGGTTCTCCTAAACCGATGTTTTTTACGCTTACTGGTGTTTCATGATGCGTTTCTCCATTCGGTAGATGATCGTCGTTATGACATTCGTCATATTGATTGTCACATTTATTATTTTTTTTTATGTTTCCATTCTCGTTTGTTGAATCTCCGAGAGATATCTGAGAATGAATGAAAATGTCAATGGTTTTTTTTCATTATGGGACGTGGCAATTTGTGTTGTGTTATCAATTTTTGAGAGCATTGGTGGGCCATTGGTAACTGCCCCAACTGAGGTATGTGGAACTTTACTCTCGGTCCACCTACCTCCAAAATTCGACTAATTGACAAGCCTTTTTTTTAAATAAATACTTAGTGTTATCTTTCTGTGCTTTTCTTCATAAAACCCTTTCCTTACACACCAGTCATAGGAACACAGTAGTAGGAACTTTGACACACAGTATAGAATAGCACTAGCCTTATAATATTCCCACTGCTGGGACTCAGGCCTTCTCTCTAGGAGAGGACATTACATTACACAGTAAATAATCGTTAACCATCTTGAAATTTGAACAACATGTAGGTAGATATAAATATATATATCCATACAGTTACCTCCTGATTTCTAACAAGTGCAAGTATGAGCGTGGCAAACATAGCTCTCTTATTGAATGTTGCTGTTGTAGGCTTCCTGTTGTTTGGAGCTACCGGCTCATTAAGCATAGTTTCGGTGGCCACAGCCAAATTAGGACCTGTAGCATTTTGACTGGTGGATTCTGTCATTGCTTTTGACTCGTGTAGCTCCTTAAGTTCCATGTATACTCTCTGGGTCTAGGTGGTATAATGGGCATCACTTTATCAGCTGAATTCAGGTAGAGGTTGTATGGGGGGTCCATTGATCCAGGTGTTGCTTGGATTAAACCAGTGTCAAGTAATTTCTTAGCCGATCGTTGTCTTCTCTCCCTGCTTTTACTTCGTCTGTAGATCGAGAATAATGCTGCTCGCCAGGCCAGATGGCTCGAGAGGTCAGTGCACCATGCCACTAATACCATCAGGAGGACAACGACCAGGGTGATGCTAGCAGCAATGAGCATGGGAACTACCACTGCCCTGCATCCCTTAATGTTCTCATTGTGGAGGCAGAATGAGCAATCTTTATACTCACTGTAGAGGCTAACTTCGGTTGATTGACAAACTCCGCAGTCATAATGGACAATTCCATAGACATCATAGGATGTTATCTCTCTACCCCTCAAGACTCTCGGTGGCGATTCGCCAATCTTAAACGTGCAGGGGGAGATGTCATCCAGGGTAATCATCTTGCCATCATGGAATTTCACTCTTGGACATATGGACGAGTATGCCATACCTGTCATCACTAACTCCAACAATGTCTCCAAGTTGTAAGAACTGGGGTTGGAAGCTCTCCGTCATCCGCCCTACTCACCAGACCTTGCGTCTAGAGACTACTACTTTTTCCAGAATTTGGATAACTTCTTGGCGGGATAAAAATTAAATACCACCCCTACTAATCTTAAGCTCTTTGTTAAAAAAATGATTTCTTTGGTGTACAATAAAGAGTAAATTATTATTATTATTATTAAATACCCGAAGGCAGTACAAAATGCCTTTGAAGAATTTGTTGCCTCCCGTCCAGCTGATTTCTTTAAGAAGGGCATCACTGCCACTGCGTTGGCAAAGATGCATTGATTGCATGGGTGATTACTTCGACTATACAATACAAATAAAAAATACATGAAAAAAAATCAAAAAAAAAAAAAAATCATACAAGACGGTAATTTCATAGGTAAAGCCTATTATTTACTAAATATACATAAAAATAAAAAAATTAAATGGATCTGAATAAATCCACGTTTGCATATAAATGCGCGCCTCGACTAGGACGTGACGGCCTTATTCTGAATTCCCCATATAACGACTATATTGCGTATATGATGTACAGATTATTGTCCAGTTCCTTGTCTTTGCCACAGAAGTGCCTCGAGAGTTTGTGAAATATTTCACCGTCACCCAGGTTCACTTTTAAATAGTCGACTAATCCTCGAACACGTGCTGGACCCAACGACCGAGAGAAATGGTTCTCATCGTCCGTAGGTCCGCACGTTCTTCTGACAATGTTAAAGTTCTTGAGGATCCTCTTGTGTTTGTCGACTTCTTCTTTCAAAAGCTCTTCGTGTATTCTCCACTTGTCCAGCGTGACTTGGTCCCAGTATGTCCGGTGTGTCTTCTCCCAATAGTCGTAGATGAAGTCGGGAATGTATCTCAGACGAACTTTGTCGAGGTCCGCCTTCGGTACGTTGCGTGTGAACGCAAGAGTGAAGACGACCTCGTACTCGTCGTCTGAGATTTTTCCCACGATATTGTATGGCGATGATAAGACGTTTTCGGAAAGTGCCATCGTCAAGACAATTCGTAGGTACAGGTAGTTTAATGCTGAGTTTACAAAGCGACACGAGGTGTGAGCACTTCGAAGGTCAACAGAAGACTGTGTGAAAAAACAATAATCGTCCTCCTTATATATCGGTGCGAGCGGTAAGAGTTAGTGGCGCGGGCCGCTATGTCTATGCTATCTGGGCTAGTGCCACCAGCCCATATGTGGCTGCAGTATTCTACACACGATCGGACCTGTGCTTTGTATAGCATAAGAAGCTGTCCCGGTGTGAAGTACCGCCGGACCTTTGCCAGAACGCCGAGTTTTTTTGCAATTACTTTGGCTTTGGACTCAATGAACCGCCCAAAGTTAAGGTCTGAAGAAACTTCAACTCCCAAAAGCTGAAGACAGTGCACTCCAGTGACACATTCCGAAAAGTTGGAGTCAAGGTGAACGGGCTCCTTATTGCAGTGAATACCGTATTACATTGAATAACCAGTCGGTATATTGGTGACACGACCACGCCTATTTATATAGACCACTGGTAACAAGTGGGGTTAATACCTTACTCAGTAGAAATTGTGAGCACATCTCTCTTGTCTTTCCATTTACAGATACGCAAATGTTATCTGCTATATCTGTAAAGACACCATTCAAAAATTTTTTTCTGATTGTTTTTACGCTTAGCTGCTAATGTTCCCGTGCCAGATATATTTTTAGATATTAATAATTCTACCAACTGTATACTATTATAGAAATTGTCCAAGTACACAGAATGGCCGTTATTCAAATAATCTTTAAGGAGTTTAAGTACTACTTTGTTGATGATGTCTTCCCCACCTACTTCGACATCTTGAGCACCTTTGTACATATGCACTCTATGATTAAATCCTTTTGGATCGGCCAAATATATAGTTTGATGCCATATCGACGCACACTGGGGCAAGATGTATGGAGACAATACCCAAAATACATTAGTTCATGAATCCCCGACCGGTCCTATGAGACCGCGCTGTTATTGTTTTACTATTGTATCTCGTTTTGCGGTTATGTGATAGGTTAATATAATAGAGGAAAAGGTGGTAATTGGCCCCCTACTTTGTTTTTGAGACCTAATGTCAAAAATACTACTCTTATAAATCAAGTAAGTACTTTGCAGTGTTCCTTACCTATTCCTATATGCATACCTGTCTGTAGAATAAATAAAATAACCACAGGATTATCAAAAAACTATTTATTTTTTAAAATGACAAAGGACCATGCAAAAAAATGTATGGGCAGTGTCCCATCCCATCAACAGACATGGGACAAGTTTCAATATCATTATTACGTCCCATGAAAAGTCAGTACCAATTTTTAGTTCGGAATTCGACGGGGTTTTTTTTTAAAAAGACTTTTGACAAAAATAAAGTATTTTTATTTTAAAATAAAAAATTACATTTTAGACGATAATTACAAAAAGCAATTGTTCAACTAGACATTTTAAGTATTAATAACACAAAAACAATTGTGCAAGTAGACACTTAATAACAACAGAACTATTATCCAGACAAAAATAACGTTATATTATTCATCTATTATAATAGTCGATAACATTGCCGCTGGTAGATTAAAGTCGATATGTCGACCTTTGCCCATACACCATATAATTGATATTATATGGGCACAACTTCCAACCGTACGCCTGTTAGGCATGTGCAATACCACTGTTCAATAGCACGTCTGCCAGTTTCACTTCGGTTTATTAATATGTAACAATAATAAACGCGCGATCTAACGTGTCGAGATTGTATTCGTCCTCTAATTAACCAGACATTATCTTCTCGAATATTATACCTTGGCAAATCAGTTAGCTGGTTTTCTCGAAATAATTCAATATAATAAATTCCATTCCGAATATGTTCCGCACAGTAGGATTTTGCAAGTTTTATATGGTAGGTCCCCAAGGCGAATAAAATGATATCATCATCAGTCAGTTCTGGAAAGTCCTCAAGATGTGGCATGGTGGCCTCCATCGTCACAAAGTTAACTCTTTGTCTGTTAAGATTTTTGCCTTCGACATAATTTTTCAAAAGGTTAGGTTGATGAACCTTAGTTTGAATTATTTCAAAGAATTCCGGCGCAAGCCTGTGGTCTGTAGCAACACGGTAATTAGCATTTATTAATGATGCTGCTATGCGGAAATCGACAAACATGTTTAGCAAAGCTCGGTTAAAATAAGTTTGTTTTAATAACTTAAAACGGTTTTTGAATTTGCCGTTAACCGCCTCCACAATCCATCTACACACAGTCACCAACCGAGAATCATTTGCCTTTTCTGTTGATAGCTGGGTCGCGTTCCTGTCCTTGGTAGGTGGCATGTGAGGTTCATAGCCAAGGGACTCAATATCATTAATACTGTCCCTGAAGCCCCTGTCCAAAATAAAGACGTCCTCTCTGTGTAGTAACCAATGTAGTAAGTGCTCCTCGTCATTCATTATGTTCTGCATAATAGTTGCATCTGATGTTGTTGCAGGAAAAGGGCCTATGACATCTGTGATATATCCATCGCTGCTTACTAAAATAAATGGTTTCAATAAATTGCGAAACTTGTGGAGGCTATAAGTTTTTCTTTGAAATAAATAATTAGTGCTTTTTTCAATATATACATATGTGCCATCTGCGATAATAATTAACTTGGTGTTGTTTTCATTTCCAAAAATATGTTTGGGCAAAAATAGATTTCTCTCTAGAAGCTCATCTCTAGAAATATGACCTATACCAAGATGTCTTGGTACATATTGACCTGTCAAGCATTGTCGCGCTATTTTTAGGCGATATTCAAACACTTGACGTGTTACGCCGAAAAGCGTAGCTAGTCGCTCGTTAGGTTCTCCAGTTCGTATTTTCGTTAAATAAGCTCCGAGAACTGATCGGGGATGTCTGCATTTTTCTGCGAGCGATGGCGTTTCTTCCAAAATGACGTTGAACTGCTCTAAAGTGAATCCAGTCCAAAACATAAGTTCACTATTATTCAGTGAAGATAATGTTTCAAAATCGAATCTTGTCCTATTGTTGATTGCTTCAATTAACATGTTTGTCACGTTACTAAAAAATGAAGCATTAAAATAATGTGTAACATTTACATTATCCAGTAACTCTTCAAAATCATAGTTATTTAAATGTTCTTCACATATTCGCGAACTCGGTGGAATATATACTAGTCAAAACAAAATAAGGGCCACCACGTTTTTCTAGTATTTTTTTAAATTCTTGAGGTTTAAAGGTTATTTAATGATTAGACTTGATAACTTAATTGATTTTTAGTGTAAACAGCATAAAATAATGAAGGATTAATTCGAAAAAACAAAATTACACCACTTTTCCTAAACATTAACATTTTTGCGTGAACAAAAAAGAGAAATAAAAATTAAGTGAAAAAAAAAACAATAAGGTATAGGTTGATTTGTGACTTTCCTCAATATTCGGTGTGCCCTCCTCGTTTTCTAATGCACTCTTGAAGCCTGGATGGTACACTCTCCACCAGGTGTACCACTGTTTCTTAAGGAATTTGTTCCCAGCCTAATTTCAGGACGTTTATTAGCAGTTTTTCATTGTACACGGGTTGTTTCGTGCTTCAAACACTGCGTTTCAGTAAATCCCACATGTGTTCAATGGGATTGAGATCCGGACTGTTTGCAGGCCAGAGCAAAGCCTGTATTCCAGCCTTCTCTAGGTCGTCTCTGGTGGCTCTAGCTGTATAAGTGCGAGCATTATCGTGCATCAGGTGGAATCTTGCACGGATTCTTTGTGCATATGGGACCACATGAGGTCCTATGACCTTCTCGATATAATGTTGAGCAGTAATTGAGCCTTCGGTGAGAATTACTAAGTCAATTCTCCCTGATATAGAGATTCCTCCCCACACCATAATATTGGGGCCCCCAAATCTGTCACTTTCATGGATACAAGCATCTGAAAATCACTCATTTTCACGCCTCCAGACCCTAATGCGACGGTCATCACTAAAAAATTTTACTTTGCACTCATCCGTACACAATACTGTGCTCCAATCACTCATATCCCATGCCAGGTGCTGCCTTGCGAAAGACAATCAATTTACACAGGGAGCATTTGTAAATGGTTTCCACACTAAGTGTCTCCTGGATAACTGCTGGTCCTTGTGCTACCGATTTCGAATGGTTTGATCACTAATGCGTGTACCCATCGCCTGCTGCAAACAGTTTTGTAAGGAGCGGGCTGTGACGCCCAGTTCCCTGCGCGCAGACAAGCGCACATATCGGTCCTCCTGTGCGGTAGTTGCTCGAACTTTGCTAGATCCTAGTCTCCTGGTTAGTCTCCCTGTCTCTTGAAATCGATTCCAAGCATTCTGGATCGCTCACCGGGAAAAACCCAGCTGCAACGCAACCGAACGCGGCGAATAGCCTTCTTGAAGCAATGTTACGGCCCTAGTTACGCACAGTAAGTGCATATGTCGTCAAATTCTTGGCAAAAGGTTGGAAAAAGGTTCATTTAGCCACTACTAAAACAAAAATTCATCTGCTCTGGACAGAATCGTCATTTCGACTGAGTTAAAATGTGTCTTGAAATTGGGTAAAATCAAGTGGTTACAGTAAATTATCAAAAACTTCCCACTTTACACACTTATGCTGTTAGAACACTCAAAAAACGTTTGTAAACAACTAAAGTAACACCACAATTAACAATCAGCTACTTGAAAACGCATAAAAAATTTAGTATCGCTCCCGATGTCAAAAATAACAAGTGGCCCTTATTTTGTTTTGACTAGTATATAATCGATAATGACATACCAAATGTAGCTTGATAGACACAGGAACTCGTCGTAGATTTTCATGTCTACATTGCCTATACATACAGAGCCGTGAAGTGTTCGGTGCACGTACGTAATCGCGAACATAGAAACGAGCATCATCCTCTGGATTGTCGTTGGTAAAAATATCTCATTCCTTATAGGAATTATGGCCGGACGATTGAGTCGTTCCTAACGTAAGCTATACTTTAAGTGCTATATTTCTATTCAAGCAATTCTAAAATGTATCATATAGTATCGTAGCAATGTTCTATCTGCTTATATATTCTAACTACATGACACTTATTCTTATTCATTATACGTATTCTACATAATATCTAAAAGTTATCGATATATGTATAATAAATCAGTAAATAAATACAATGACTGTGACTTACTTGTGTCAATCCATTTTGCAAAATGTAGGCCGCTAACTCAGAACTACTATGAAGCAATGTTTCTTGTAATATATGTCGTCTCTGTCTTAAAACAGATCTAGGACACATTACACATTGGCGTCCAGTCTCCATATTTATAAATCACAGTCCATTAAACGTGCCGGGGTCATCGAGTAGCAATCAAAAGGTCCAATAAACAAGCAGAGGTTAGTAATAGTCGCAAACAAGCCGATAACGCACAAATAAACAACGCGAACACAGCAGAACGTACTAGCCACGACTGAGGGAGGTGCGCGGGCGCAGGCGTCGAAAGGGTGCGGTCGGGGTAACGGAGCAAGGAGGGAGGGTAAAGTACGTCTTACGGCTGTTCTCTCTCGAATTTTTTTTAGTTAAATAGTACATTTTTAATTCGATTCTTAATACTTAATAAAACTGTATAAGTATAACATATTTTTTTTATTGCACGATAACCCCATATCCTACAGTGATGTCGCCATAGTAAAAAATAATCATAATGTCGAGATGTATTTAATGAGATATGTTTGGCATCTGTTGATGATATGGGACGATTTTTTGCATAGTCCTTTGACCATATGACATTAGGTTAAGGGTTACCCTGGGGGCCATATTAAACATATTGAATTTTAATTGAACATTAACGGCAAAAATCACAGGCACAGGCTGTATGGGCCCATAAATTGCAACTCAAGCACTGAATCCACTCTTCTCCAGGCCTATCGCTAGAATAATTTGTTTCACAAAATATACAGCTCGTATCTATATTTTCAGTCATCCTATCTGGATCGACTTGCTCGTCATATTCAGAGTCAGATTCAATAATTGCGTCACTTTCAGAGCTACTGCTGGATGTATCAACTCTCTGACTTCGCGCCCTGTTGCCACTGCCCATTCTACTTTGGTTTCGTCCATGACCGCGACCGCGCCCTCGTCCACGTACACAGCCACGGCCCCGTCCACGAGTCTCGGCTAAACGCAAAGATTCGGTTAATTGATTTTTGTAAGGTGATGATGTGATCACTTTTGCTGTTGTAGATTTTCTTCCACGATTAGATGTACTAGTCTTAGCCACGGGGATGGGCAGAATGTCTTCTGGCAGGATCAAATCAGTTGGCATCTCTCGTACTCCTGTAATCATTTCTGGGGCACCTTGGTCAGCCACACCACTTGTACTTTGACCCTCTGGATTGTGGCAAGACTGATTATTGTTTGATGCTTCCGTTATAAAATCAACATCTGTGAAAACTTGGGGATTGAATGGGTAAATGCCTGTAGCACGAAAACCATTCACTGCAATTTAGCACAGCAATTTTAACAGCGAATTCAGCGGTCAATATCGGATATGCGGTAACATTATTCTGCTCAACAATAACATTTTCGAAATGGGCTCTATTTCGATTTAATCTTTTTTCGTTCAAGTAATCTGCTAAGTTATTGGCAATCAGTCGCTCTCTTGCTTTATTTATAAAATCGCTTCCATGGGGACTGTTTATTATGTTGACGTGAAAAGTATTCGTTAAAGCCGCAGCGATTTTAAGGTCTGTGAAAAAATGGCTCATAGCTACATTGCAATATTCATGACGAAAAATCTTAAAATCACATTTCAGCCTCCCATTTACTACCTCAACAGACCACCGGCAAATGGTGCAAATACTTGATTTATTTGCCTGGATTGTACTCAATTGAGTAGGCATTGCCTGAGATTCTGGCATTATGCCAACATATCCATGGGATTCCAACATGGGTATAGAGTCACGAAACCTTCTGTTTAAAATGAAAACTCTACCTGGACCCCCTAAAAGATTATTTAAAATAGTAACGTAATTTTGAGTCGCTTAATAGATAAAGAAATATCAATAATGTGCCCATCACACGTAACAAATAAAAATGGTTCCTGTACTTGTGGAGACTGTACGTGACTTTTTGAAATGTGAAGTTACTACTCCTTTGGATGCACATATAAGTTCCATCTCAGATTATAATAGTTGTCTCATTATCAACGAATAAAGCATCAGTAACGCTAGATTTCTTTCTATTATCTGTTCTCTGGTCATGTGATCGAAACCGAAGTGGCCCAAAGTGATGATTAAGATTTAATTTAAATCAAAATGTAACTAAATAATGGGAAAACCATAGACAACTCCGGTTTTAAAAACTGATAAATTTTGGCCTTTTATCCGGAAACCGGGTTTGCACGCACTAGTCTCTGTTGTCTTAGTTTCTTATTTACATTATTAAAGACCAAGAGCAGAAAGGAAAGTGGTACACGCGGCGGCGGAGATTGGGTAGCAGGTCATAAATGTGTGCGAGAACGCTACCGCGTGAAACACAACAGGTATTATCGTTGTGTGCTACAAAGTAACTCGTCGTTTCTACACTCACACTCTTGCAAAAAAGCAAGCCGTACACAACTATGAAAGTACAGCAAAAATTGACTACTGCTGTTATTGGCGCCATGGCGCAATGCGTATGATACGTGACTGACAAGTAAGAGGTCCCAAGTTCGATTCCAATCGTCTGGTGTAACAGAAAGTTTGCTTGTTTTTATTTTCTATTTGACCCTTTTTTTAATAGTAATGTTATAGTTACTCTCATAATAATTAAAATATTTTGAAAATATTGTGACAAATAAAACTGCGATAACGATCCAACTATGTTTATTACAGCTTATTAATTACATATATTAAACGGGTCACAATTAACGAATCTGTTCATGATTATCCTTAATACAATATATAAAGTGAAAATATTCTAAGTCAGACAAGGATGGACGTCACTGATTTTTAAGTTTTTTATTAGTGACATAAATCAACATGTTATCAAGAATGAATTATGATAGATATCGCAACTCTTGATCTCAATAACAATAACATCATGTCACATAATAACAACAACAGTATAATTACCTACAGCTTACTTCTTAGTCTTTTTTTTTACTTATCAAAGTTATCAATCAGCATGTTTTAAAAAATGAACTATGATAGGTATCGTAACTCTTGATTTCAATAACAATAGGTAACATCATAAAAACAACAACAAGAAGAACAAAATACAGTAATACAGCTTTTTAAAAATATTTATAATTGGATTCAATTTAAATCAAAATTAATATCTAATTGGTGCACCTTCATTGTCGATTACTTCTTGTAACCTCGTTCTCATGCTAGCCACCAAATTTTCACACAGGTCAGTGCCGCGAAACGATTCCCACATGGATAACACTAAATTATCTAAATTACGTTTAGATCTCACATCAGATGAATCCCAGTTGAGCACCATGTGACCCCATAGGTTTTCTATGGGGTTCAAATCGGGACTTTTAGAGGGCCATTCAAAAACAGTCAAGTTTTCTTGGACACTTAACCAGTCTTGCACCATTCGTGCGCAGTGCACCGAGCAGTTATCGTGCACGAAGTAAATATGCTCGTCCGGGTATGCCACGCGCACGGTAGGCAACATAACATTTTGCAAAATGTCCAAGTAACCTTGACTGGTATTGCGACCCCCTACCTCCACTAACTCACCGGGACCCATCGATGACATCCAGCCCCAATAACCTAACGTAATGCGACCACTAGACCTGCATGGGAGAATATTTTTGTGATGGTAACGTTCGCCATCTTTTCTCCATAATATTTTACGCCCATCCTTATCTGACTTAAAACACTTTTCATCACTAAATATAACTATGTTATTGCACCAATCGAAATCTATAAATTTTCTTGCAAACCGCATCCTTTCTTCCTTATGCAACGCCGTCAGTAAAATTTTTTTCGCGGGCTTGCGACATTTTATTTTAGCTGCTCGTAAGTGGCGTCGAACAATTGTCATAGACACGTCGTG
The DNA here is from genome assembly GCA_030763345.1 of Mythimna separata. Lineage (NCBI taxonomy): Eukaryota > Metazoa > Arthropoda > Insecta > Lepidoptera > Noctuidae > Mythimna > Mythimna separata. The sequence continues at coordinate 654,996 of CM061195.1, read as the reverse complement.
CATAATTGCAGTGTTTCTTGTTGTAGCAAAGCCGTCAGCGCTATACGTAGCAACAATATTTCGATGCAGTGGGTTTTTTTTTTTTTTCCGGTAGGGGAATCATCAGAATGACTTCTCCCACTCTTGGGCGGAGCGGGAGGGCGTGTCAGACTCTTACTGACTAAACCCCTACCCCGTTCCTTCGTTACCATCGATCTGGGGGACACGGTGACAACCTTTCGGATACCGTGTTCCCTAGAGGCTTCGGCCCTACCGGGCCCCTACAGTTTGCTGACATCTCTTTGAGGCGCGCGTGGAACAGAACGCGCCGTCGACGACTAGGCTCGGTCCAGATTATTACCAGACTGCCGGACGGCGAGCTACCCAGCGCTCGCTATCCGCGAGCCCGCGCCTACGGTGGTCGGAAATCGGGATCGGGATCTCGGCGGCGGCGGCGTGAGTTCCGTTGCCTCACGCGGTCGGCAGCCTCCTTCGCTAACATTACTGCTTCGCAGAAGGAGGCGACTGCGTGCCACCCCTCCTCGCTCCGGACCATGGCCTCTACCAGGGCCCGGCGCGAGAGGTCACCGCCGCCGATAGCCTCCACAAGGACACGGCGGTGCTCCGCCCAAGCGGGGCACACCTCTACCGTGTGCTCCACCGTGTCCTCCGGGCGGTCCACACAGTGGCGACACCCGGGCGTCCTTTCCTCCTTGATCCGATGCAGGAACCTCCCGAACTTACCGTGTCCGGTGAGGACCTGCGTCATACGGAACGAGAGGACGCCGTGACCTCTTTCCAACCACTCCTCAAAGAGGGGTCGATGCAGTGGGTTGGCATCCGTATATGTAATTGCTTTTGGACCCGGACGTTTGGCATCGATTGTCCCTTCAGCTGCATATCTATGCACCCAAAACTGCACAGTTTTCCTCTGTAAACAATCACAAAATTACGTTAAAACCTAACAAATATCAACAATGTTAAATTATTTTGCATTACCTATGTTAAGTTTGGATTTGTTACTTACCGGTAGCATTAATCTCCTCGAAATTTCACTTATGGATACATTTTGTTTATGTAATACTATTATCTCAGCCCTCAAAAGTGTAGACAAATGAGACATGTTGTTTATTATTTATAAAAAGTATCACTTTCCACAACGATTAATTATTTTTTGTCTCGGAGTAAGTTGTAGAACACACGATCGTGATAGGCAAAAGCGTTATGCCAGGTTAACTTATTATCCGACTCATTTCTTAGTAAATAACTAATAAAGTGGGTAGATGATAATATTCATACACTTAGTTTTTAATTACTCAGATACCCGCGAAACGAGACACAATAGTATAACAATAACAGCGCGGTCTCATAGGACCGGTTGGGGATTCAAACGCTAAAGCAAATATTCTAAGTTTTAGTTTTATTAAACTTCGTTATCATTATATACAGGGTGTGGCGTAAATAGTGGTCCACCGCTAAGGATTCGATTTACCAGATAATTTACTATAACCTACTAAAATTTTAACCATTTTTACCCATGGGTTCCGGAGATATAATTTTTTGTTCCATTTTTAATAAAATTTCTACATTTTGTTATAAAATTGGTTGTATTAAAAAAAAGAAACATCTTTTTCTTGTTCTGATTTCTGTTAATAACTGCTGAATACTAGAGCTATCGTAAATAATTGTCCTTTTTTAAGTATATTTCGAGAATTTGAAGCAAAAGCAATTCTTCTCTATTATTAATCCAAATTTTTTACATTATCTGCAAGTTCGAGAGCGATTTCTGTAAAAAAAATGTACTATACTCTCAGTGCCCATGAGTTATAAAATATGCCTACTAAATACCGATTCTAAAAAGGTATCATAATAGCAGGTCCTATGGTTTAACAGAAAGATATTCAATTTTAATCTAAGAAAGGAAGATTTTCATTAAAATAAATTTTAAGTTCTAGTTACGTTATAATCTACGATTTTCTTAAAAAATTACTACACTGCAATGCCAATAACATTTTTTCACTATTGTTGCAAAGTGATCCAATGCACCCAACCTATTTGGCCAAAGCAAAATAAAACAATTCATACTTGTCATCATTTATTGAAATCTTAAACATGGTTAAACAATATTAATTCATGAATCCCCGACCGGTCCTATGAGACCGCGGTGTTATTGTTTTAATATTGTGTCTCGTTTTGTGGGTATGTGATAGGTTAAAATTAAACAAAATATTCACAATGGCCCCCATTCGCAGTGATACACGCTCTGCAACGTCGAATAAATGAACGTTTAATCCTTCTAGCATACCCGCTTGCGCTGATTTCTCTAGCTGCTGTCTGGATTCTAGTCCTTAATTGCTCAATACTTGTTCTTTATAAACTTTTCCTTTAGGCAGCCCCAATAAAAGAAATCCAGGGGATTTAGGTCAGGGGAACGCGGTGGCCACAATATTGGACCTAAGCGCCCTATCCACCTATTTGGATACACCATATTCAAGTGCTCTCGTACTGCACGAGCGTCGTGTGCGGGACAGCCATCGTTTTGCAGCCACATGTCTTCTTGGCTTCAGGAGCGACATTTTCCAAAAGCGACGGCAAGTCGTTTCGCGAAAAACTCAAATACCTCTCCGCATTTAAATTTTTTTGGCAGCTCGTGTGGACCAATTATCTGTCCATTTATGATTCCGGTCCATAGATTTATTTTTAATTGATATTGTGATCTATCTTGTCTTATGAGATGCGGGTTTTCGATCTGCCAACGATGCAGGTTGTGCAAATTCAAATAACCATCTTGCGAATGGGGGCCATTTTGAACATTTTGTGTTTAAATTTAATATTGTTTAATGATGTTTAAGATTTCAATAAATGATGACAAGTATGAATTGTTTTATTTTGCTTAGGCCAAAAAGGTTGGGTGCATTGTATCAGATTGCAACAATAGTGAAAAAATGTTATTGGCATTGCAGTGTAGTCATTTTTTAATGAAAATCGTAAGTAATAACGTAACTAAAACTAAAAATGTATTTTAATGAAAATCTTCCTTTCTTAGATTAAAATTGAATATCTTTCTGTTCACCAATAGGATCTGCTATTATGATACCTTTTTAGAATTGGTATTTAGTAGGCATATTTTATAATTCATGGGCACTGAGAGTATAGTACATTTTTTTACAGAAATCGCTCTTGAACTTGCAGATAATATAAAAAATTAAGATTAAAAATAGAGAAGAATTGCTTTTTCTTCAAATTCTCGAAATGTACATAAAAAAGACAATTATTCACGATAGCTCTAGTATTCAGCAGTTATTAACAGAAATCAGAACAAGAAAAAGATGTTTCTTTTTTTTAATACAACCAAATTTATAACAAAATGTACAAATTTTATTAAAAAAAGAAAGAAAACTGATATCTCCGGAACCCTTGGGTAAAAGTGGTTAAAATTTTAGTAGGTTATAGTAAATTATCTGGTAAATCGAATCCTTAACGGTGGACCACTATTTACGCCACACCCTGTATACTACAATAAAGTAGAAAAAAAACGTTTTGTCAATGGCAAGGGTCGAACTCGATACACCTTTAACGGCAAGCAAGTACTTGATAATCAGTGCTAAATTACCATCTAACGAATGAAGCGAATTTATTTATCTGATTCGTAGCAAACACATATACAAATATGTGTGTGTATATCGAGTAGTAAACGAGTTTTTTGTTTGCGAGTTGAGCAGGCTGGAGACATAATTTCTCTTGACTCTTTGTTATCCTATGAACTTGTGCATGTCAAAAATAAATTATTATTATTTCATTTATTTTTCTTTGATACATATTTTATACATTTTTAAATATTTTTACAAAATCTTAAAAAAAAAAACATTTAAAAATATAAAAAATAGTGGCCCACCGGCATCGGGAACAGGGTCCAAGTTACCGGCGGTCAGGGCTCCTGAGAGAGGAACCTCCGGACAATACGCGCCGTGTCCAAGAGTGCTGCTTTCTGGATCAAACCCTTGATCCAGCTGCCTAACGAGAGCCTCCTCAGGTGTTCGTCGAGGCTCTTGGCTATTAAGCCATTGGCCGTCACGACTATCGGCACAATGATTGCTGTGTCCACTTCCCACATGTCGACAACCTCGCGAGCTAAGTCAAGATACTTAGATTGCTTTTCCTTCTCAGCTTTCACGAGGTTCTCGTCATGAGGGACCGCTATATCAACAATCATTGTGCGACGCTCTGTTCGATCTATCACCACTATGTCAGGCTTATTGGCAACAATAGTCCTATCAGTGATGATAGATCGATCCCAATACAACGTGATATTGCCATTGTCGAGAACTGGGTCGGGCACATACCTATAGTACGGTACTTCTGACTGCACAAGATTGTATTTAAGAGCAAGTTGCTGGTGGATAATCCTGGCCACGAGGTTGTGTCTATGCAAATAGTCTCCGTTAGCAAGATGAGAACACCCAGAAATTATGTGTCGGATTGATTCTCCGGGCAGGTGGCATGCCCGACAGATGTCAACCGTACCATCCTTCACAATGTATTTCCGGTAGTTGTTCGTCATCATAACTTCATCCATAATTGCAAAGACAAAACCTTCGGTTTCTCCAAAAAGATCACCGAAGCGTAACCAGGATACGGACGCTAATAGATCAACATCGGGCCCATGTAAGGCCCGGTAAAAGCGTCCGTGAAGCTCCTTACTCTGCCATACTTCCCTGCGGTCATTAGTATCCAGTACTATTGGTTTGCACCAGTTCTCCTTAGCCAAGGAGAGCGGGGTTAAGCCCTTGTCCACCGCCACTACAGCGCTATGCATACCCACGTCCATAGCCAGGAAATATTCCCTGAGACTGCATATCTCGCGGTTATGCAGGGTCTTGGCATTTAAAAAGCCACGACCCCCACACTTCCGCGGGATATACAGCCTCATCACCGATGACCGTGGGTGATGCATCCGGTTTGCAGTAAGTAGTGAACGGACCCTCCTATCCAGGGCGTCGAGTTCCGTCTGAGTCCATTTAAGTATGCCGAAAGAGTACATCAATACCGGCATGACCCAACCGTTGAAGGCGCGCACCTTGTTCCCGCCTGATAAAAGACTATTCAGTACTTTATTCAGGCGGCCAAAGAAGCGCTCCTTCAACGATCGCTTCACGTCAGCAGCATTGATGCCTAACGCTTCCGACATACCCAAATACTTGTAAGTTTCGGTTGAACAGAGGGATCTAAGGTGTATGGAATCCGAGAGTTGGGTTCCCACGGATTCCACAATCTCCCCTCGCTTTACATGCATGCCTGCACATTTGTCCACACCAAATTCCATCCTGATGGCACTACTGAAGGTTTCAGTTACCTTCAGTAGCTCCATCAGTTGCAAGTTGTTGGGGGCAAAGAGTTTCAGGTCGTCCATGTAAAGGAGGTGAGATATGACCTGACCACCTCTTTTCAACCGAAAGCCTAAGCCCGAACCCTCCAGCAATGTGCTGAGTGGGTTCAAGGCTAGACAAAACCACAGTGGACTCAGACTATCGCCCTGGAATATGCCACGCTCGATCCTTATCGGTTCACCATTCTCTTGGATTTGTCGACATCCTGGATAGTGAAGAACCGTTCTCCACTGCCGCATACATGACATCAAGAACATGCGCAGAGTTGCATCAACTTTATACAGCTCCAGCACCCTCATGAGCCATGTATGCGGCACTGAGTCATAGGCCTTCTTATAATCTATCCAACATGTCGACATATCCTTTCGAAAACGACGAACCTGTTGGCTAATGGCAACATCTATGAGGAGCAGCTCCTTAGTACCACGGGACCCGTTCCTACATCCATTCTGAGAAGCAGACATGATGGAGTTTGTCTCAATATGACTATTGATTTTGGCTCTCAGGATGGATGTAAGAACTTTATAGACCGTCGGTAAGCACGTGATCGGTCTATAATTTTTAGGTTCCGTGGTACTACCTGATTTATGGAGCAGGTGGGTTATTCCTGTCGTTAGGAACTCGGGTAGCACTCCTGACTCTAGGGCAGACTGGAACTGAGAAGCCAAGCGAGCATGCGATCCTGTGAACCATTATTATTATTATAATATTACTTGAATACGTGAATTATTGTCAGATGATACTTTATGTTTGTTTTATACCCACAGCTACTTGATTATTGTGAACATTATTACTGATTACCTACCCATATCATAAAAATATACTTTCCAAAGATTAAGTGTAAGTGTTCGATGTTAATTTAAATAACTATAATAATTTCATAAGTGAATGTTTGCGAAAATAAAAAAAAGTTGACAATGAAAGTATTGTCAACTAACAATAATTATAATAATAACGTATCTATTATTATATTACGTAAATAATATATGTATTATATATATATTATAAAATTATTTATATTACAAGTTATATACAAAAATTTCGTTAATTAATTTCGTAAATATACATAGTTTATATGTATAAAATTACAAAATTATATTTATCAGACGATAGGAATCGAACTTGGGACCTCTTACTCGTCAGACATGTATCATACGCATTGCGCCATGGCGCCGTTAACAACAGTGGTCAATTTTTCCATCGTCTACTGTTTTGAAGATGAATAAAATACTTCTTCGATAGAATTTAGGCGTATAATCATGAGAATATAGTTTTTACAAAATTGCGTGTGCGTTTCGTTTACCGGTATAATGGCGGAATGACAGTGGCGGCGCGCGCGTAAGAAAACGGAACTAAGCCCCGCACTTCCCCTCTGGGCCGACCAATCGTAGCGGTTTGCTGGGATGACGATGCGCAGACGAGTTAATTTATTTATTTATACTTTCGCACAACAAGGTACAAAGGCGGACTTAATGCCTTAGGCATTTTCTACCAGTCAACCCTTGGGTAATGCAGAGAATATGAGTGGTAGGTGCAATAAAAGATAGGAAAAATTAATACTGAGAAATATACAAAAAGAATCTAGATACAACACAATATAAATATAACTTATACATAACTCAATAAAATAAATATATATATACATTATACATAGATATAAATACTCCGAAAATAGATCCAAATCGACAACCTGAGAAACATTAACGTTGTGATGAGACTACTGCCAACTTCTTACGAATATGCTCACGAACCTCAACTTTGAATTTTAATCGGTTTGTAACCATCCTGACCTCTTGGGGGAGCGCATTCCACAGCGAAATAGCCTGAATAAAGAAGGAGCAGTGAAGGAAATCAGTGCGATGAGTGGGGCATAGAAGAAGACGGTTATGAGAAGAACGTAGATTTTTATTGTGGTTGGCGCAAATATATTGAAAGTGAGGGGCTAAATAACTAGGGCAATTGGGCGAATTGAGAAATGAAAATAAGGTAGTGAGTGCCCTTTGCTCTCTGCGCTGACGTATAGGCAACCACTTTAGAAGCAGCCGATGTGCAGAGACATGATCATATTTGCGCAGATTGAAAACGAATCGAATGCAGTAATTCAGAAGACGGTCAAGTTTATTGAGGAGATCTGCATTCAGGTCATAGTAACACACATCACCATAATCAATGATAGGAAAAATTAGGGTCTGTACAAGCATTGCCTTCGTGGTCGATGGCAAAAAGTTTTTAAGACGATACAGAGCCCGCAGCACCCCCGTAACCCTCTGACTAACACTAACGATCTGAGTACGCCAGTTCAGAGTACTATCGATGTACAAGCCTAGATCCTTTACGTCAGTACTGAAAGGAACAGTCGTTGAATCGAATAGAACCGGTGGCAAGGATGCAGTATCCACTTTGGCGATGTTTCGGGAACTCCCAATGATGATCGCCTGACATTTATTGGGGTTTACGGCAACACCAAATCTATCAGACCAAGTTTTAATGGCCGCCAAGTCCCTGTTTACCTTTTCGATAGCATCAGATATCTCGTCGACTCCCCCTTCATAGTACAACTGGAGGTCATCTGCATACAGATGATACGCACACTGAAGGACGGAAGTAATGAGATTTATAAAAATAGAAAATAGAAGAGGAGAAAGAATTCCGCCTTGTGGAACGCCAGTTGGTAGATCACACCAGTGAGAAGAAGTCTCTCCAGCGTGAACCGACTGCTGGCGCTCCTGAAGGTAGGAGGTGAACCATTCCAGTGTTTCAGGAGAGACCATGAAATGGGACAGAATGGCTAATAGAATATCGTGACTGACGGTATTGAAGGCATTCGAGAAATCGACCAACACCAGTACAGTGACCTTGGTGTCTTCCAGTCCTGCCCTTATATCGCCAGTCACTTTCAGGAGGGCGGAAATAGTGCTGTGCCCAGGCCTGAACCCAGACTGTAGTGGGCTAATCAGTGAGTTAGAGTGCACAAAGTTAGAAAGTTGTTTGTGGGCACAGGCCTCAAGCACCTTGGACAGGAAGGGAAGGATTGAAATTGGGCGGAAGTGAGCTGGAAGAGTAGGATTTGGAATTTTAGGTAGTGGACGAACATAGGCTTTTCGCCACAAGGAGGGAAATACACCGGAGTACAAAGAAAAGTTTACGATATGGGTAATCGCAGGAAGGAGTTCATCCAGAATGGCCATGATCATACCACGAGTGATATTATCACATCCCACTGCGTTGGATTTAATGGAGACGATGATTTTTCTGATCTCTCCCGGCTCAACTGAAACGAAACGAAAAGAACTAATATTCGGACGCGTTAGACCAGAGATTAGAGACAAAGTTTGTTGTTTGGTTAGATGATCCATGGTAGGCATATTAGAAAAATGCCTGTTGAGATCATCTAAGTCAATGGAGTTTGGAAGGTCTAAATTTCGCTGTTTGCCGATACCAAGTGTTCCAAGGAACTTCCAAATATCGGCAGATGAAGAAGAAGAAATATTTTCTAGAATATGGCGGCGTTTAGCATTACGTATCATCTGATTGCACCTATTCCTTAATGCCTTGAAAAGTGTCCAGTTTTCGTCCGTACGATTCCTCTTATGTTTTCGGAACGCACGGTCCCTCCGTCGCATGGCCATATGTATTGCCTCGGTCATCCAAGGCGCAGGAAGACGCCTCATTTGCACTTTTTTAACTGGAGCATGAATGTCAAACAAGCCGATGACAACATCATTGAAGATCGCAACCTTATCGTCAACTGAAGTGGCCTCAGTCATGACTTCCCAATCCACCACAGATGCATCCTGCTTAAGTTGGTCGACATCCATCCTCGAAAAACATCGCCTGTACAGAACCCTGGGTTTAAGTTTTGGAGGTTTAAGGATATAGGAAAGGAAAATCATATCGTGATGAGAGAAACCAGGAGCGTCATGTTGACCATGGGAAGAGACAAGGGAAGGATTTGAGGTGAGGATAAGATCGAGCCAGGTGTCTTCGCCTGCAACGTTGTGATGCGTAGGTTGGAGCGGCAACACATGCAGACTGGCTGATTCTATAAGATGGAGTAGTTTTCGGGATCGCGTGGAGTTTTGAGCAAGGAGGTTTGTGTTGAAATCACCCATTATGATGTGGTGTGCATACTCTGAACCCAAAGATCCAAGAACTGTTTCGAATTCAGTGAAGTAATCGATAGTGGGGGGACAGTAGACAACACCAATGATGGTTTTAGCTCCTTTGACGCACACTTCAAGGAAGATATACTCGGCAGAGGCAGAATAGTTCGAAGAGGAAGAAGCAAGTATTTTATAAGAAAAGTCGCTGCGAAGGTATATGGCCACACCACCCCCACTTTTCCCAATCCGATCGTTTCGAATAAGTACGAAACCAGTGAGAGGGTAAGTGGTGGACAGAAGATGCGGTTTGAGCCAAGTTTCGGAGATCAGGATGGCGTGAACGTTGCTATTATTGAACGCATCATACAACTCACTGTAATGGCTGGCAATGCTCTGAGCGTTGATATGGCAGACATTAAACAACCGATTAGACTCGCCATTAAAGTTGCGCTGCAAAAAGTCACCAAGAGTGTCACTGAGCGAACAAAAACTTGAGTCAGCTAACAAACAACAAAATCAACGACATAATTATAGTCTGCACAGCGAACACAATAGATTACAAAACAACACAAAAATAAGACACGTGCAACAAAAAAAACCGAACAACAAAGTTTACAAACACAAGAAATAAAATACAAAACAAAAGTCATAACAAAACATAAAGCAAAGGCCCACCCAACTTAAATTAAGTATGCCGTAAAACGAAACGATACAAAATAATTGAATGGAAAGTTTCCGAACGTATTGTATAAATGTCAAAGCACATATTGACTTATGTCAATATGACTTTGACAAGAACTAAAGTAAAGAAATTAGAAAATAATAAATAAGTACAATGTTGAGAGAGGGTAATGATTAAAATTTAAATTAATAACTACAGTTAAATAGTGGTGGGTACTAGCCAAAAGTAAAATAAATGATACATACTGGAAAAACTACAAAACGTTTAGCAAAACCTACCAAACACTGAACCCGAAGAAGAACAATCACAAAAAAAAAACAAACAAAAGCGAAAGAGTAACAATACGGATACTATTTACGTGATTTTCCAGCAACATCTGTACCTCTTGCGCTCGCAGCCGGAGCAGGGGCCGCCACCTTGGGGTATTTGGTTGTCAAGTGCTTGAGCTCCTCCATGGACGTTATCTTGTGCCGGACGCCGTCAGAAGATTTTATACAAATGACACCTTCTTGTGTCCAGCACGCCCGCATCCCGAAGTGCTCACGCGCCTTCCCAAATACAGATTGCCTGGTCCGGGTTAAGAACTCCTTGACAGATGTTTTAGTGCCTTTCAACCCCGTATTTGCTCTCCAAACCAATGCCTTGACATCCATGCTGGCGAATCTGACCAGAATAGGTCTGTGATGATCATTGCTGGGGGCACCAAGTCTGTGACAGACCTTGATTGATGACGCTGAGACGTTCTGGAGGGATAGTTTGGTGTTAATTACCTCCAAAATCAGCGCTTTGCTATCCTCGTTCTCCACTTCGACAAGTCCCTGGAAAATCAATGCTTTTCGCCTGTGCCTGGTCTCAATGCCATCGATCTGTCTTGCACACTCGTTTAGCTGGCTTCGGAGCAGGCCAAACATGGAGAAAATGAGTTCCCGAAAGACACGAAACTCATCAGCAATCTTCGCCACTGTGTTGGTCTTGGCAGGCCCGGCAGCCCGGATCTGTGCTTCCAGTTTAGTCATCTTTCTCGTGACGTTTTCCTCCAGTGTTCTCTGTGCAGCTAGAACTTCAGCGTACTGGGACATATTGGATGTGTTATGTGCTGTGCTGTTATGACAGTTAGTGATCAGCTGGCAGGTGATGCTTGAGTGTTTTTAATGTCACATAAATCAGCCACAAACGTGTGTACAGGTTATCACACTGCAGTAGATTAGATACTGTAGCAAGTTAAATCAATATTTACAATTATTATTAATTAAATAAAATTTCAAAAAATTTCGGACGTCTGTACTTTTTAAGCGCCTACCCGCGAAAAACTATTATATAATTTGTAGCACACAACGATAATACCTGTTGTGTTTCACGCGGTAGCGTTTATGCACACATTTATAATTTTTGTGTGCGGTGCTACGCGAATTTAGTAAGAGAGTGTACGGAAGTATCCAAACAGACTTACCGACAAAGCCCTGGTACAACGACCTGGAGTCAGCTAGCCGGCACTTTATCACCACGATTAACAGACTTCGCTTTGGCCATACCACCACACCTGCCCACTTATCCCGTTTGGGCATCATTTCAAGTGATTCTTGTAAATTCTGTAACTGTTGTGGAGATTTTAGTGGACTGTATATGATGAGTAATAACGCTGATTTTAAAAATACTGGTTTATTACAATGAATGAATTTACAATAAAGGTTTTGGACGGCGCGCGACGCGTACAATGCCTAACGCAGCTGATCGGGTGTCTTCGTGGAGTCCGCTCCTAGCCGTGGTTACGTGCCGTCCCCCGCGCCGCCGCGCCGTGCCCCCGCTGATGCCGTCGCCGCTGCCGCCTCCGCCGACGTCATCGTTCGAGAAGTTTCCGAACATCCTGCCCGGGTTGAAACTGCTAGAATCGAACTCACCTCCTTGTATAACTGTATGGTGGCGGACTCGGTGTCAGCGCCTCCAAGATAATCGTCTACATAAAAGTCTCGTTGTATAGCTTGCTTTACGTCATCATTTGAGGCCTGTGAAGCGAGACTTACGAGTGACTTTGTCGCTAAATATGGAGCCGAAGCTGTACCATACGTAACGGTGTTGAGAACATAGGTTTTAAGCGGTTCATATTGATTAAATCTAAATAGGATTTTTTGTAAAGAGCGTTGAGATTTATTTAACTCTATAGCCCTGTACATTTTCTCAATATCCGCTGACACTACGTATCTATGTTGTCGGAAACGTAACAAAATAGAATAAAAATCGTCCTGCACAGTGGGACCGATCATTTGTAGGTGATTTAAAGAAAAACCTGAAGTTGTCACAGCTGACGCGTCAAACACAACTCTTAATTTAGTTGTAGTACTTTGCTCGCGCATCACACCGTGATGTGGTAAATAATAACTTGTGTTATCATTTGAATTAACATCTTCAGACATATGCCGCCCTAGTTGTAGGTACTCGCGCATAAAATCTATATACCTACTTTTAAATAAGGGATCACGATCGAACCTACGTTCTAGCGAAAGAAATCGAACCTTCGCCATCTGGTATGAGTCGCCTAACACTTCGGGTGACTGTTTAAATGGTATTTTTACAATAAAACGTCCGTCTTTGCCACGAGTAGTAGTGCGTAAAAAATGTTCCTCACATGCACGTTCTTCGGCTGAAAACGAATGTTTTTCTGATATTGAATCAAGTTCCCAGAACCGAGTGAGTTAAGGTTTTATTTCCTGAACGAAGCCTCGGAAAGCACGTTAAGCCGTTGGTCCCGGCTGTCATTTGGAGATCTTTGGCAGTTGTTACGGATAGTCAGAAGCCAGTAAATCTGACTCCAGTCTCGCCACGAAGTACCGTGTTACCCCAGTTAATGGGTTGTGGAGGTCTGGTAGGCAGCCGCTCCGCGTAAAATACTGGTATTCAGCTAAATCCGGCTTGACTGGAAGCCGACCCCAATATAGTTGGGAAAAAGGCTAGGCAGATGATTCCTGAACGAAATTACACACTGGTTGGTCACGGGATGGACTAGGTTGTGCAATATACCCAGAAATAAGCCATGCCATCCTAATTTTGATTCGTATAATCTAGGTTGATATTTACCCAAATTGATTGTGTTAGTACCCAAAATATTCCAAAACTGTTCAGCACCTAGTAATATGTCTACGCTTGACGGTTTATAATAGTAAGGGTCAGCTAGACAGATGTCTGATGGCAGTGGAATAGTACTAATATCAATTAGTGTTGATGGTAACGATTTAGTTATCTCTGGTAATCCTAAACAATCAATTGTTGTTTTATAATTACCCGAGTAAGATTCTAACGTTAAGGAACAAGACTGTGTGCTTTGACAAGTTTGCTGGTTAATGCCCGTTATTTTGGAGTTTACGTTACGTTTAAGTGAACCCAGCTTACCACACAGTTCCTTAGTTATGAAGTTTGCGGTGCTGCCGTTGTCCAGGAGCACCCTCGCCACGCGGCTGCGGCCTCTGCTGTCTCGCACCTTCACTCTCGCTGTGGAAAGCAATACGGTGGAAGAAGTAGTATTCTGTATGGCTTTGGCTGTTAAAGTAACATTATCCGTTATTTGATTGTTGGTAGGCGGCTCACTTTCTTTGTCCACGTGTAACAGTATGTTATGTTTTGCCTTACAATACTTGCACCGAGCAAACAATTTACATTTGTTTTCAGAATGGCCCGGATTCAGACAATTAAGGCAAACCTTATATTCTTTAGCCTTCTGATTACGTAGGTCTGAAGACAATTTACGAAAACTATCACACTTAAATAAAACATGACCTTGTTTACACATTGGACAATTTGAACTCGAACCTTTGTAACAATCATTTGATGTTACTGCAAAGCTTTTTTGTTTATTTGATTTATTGTTTGAGGTTTTACTTTTATTAATTTCTGATTCCTCAACTGATTCTAACAAGTCTGCCCTATTATTTAAAAATGTTAATAATTGAGACAACGTGGGTGCTTCGGATAAAGTATTTCTAAATTCTTCCCAATGAATATAAGTTTCAGTATCTAACTTCTGAGCCATTATATAAATAATTAAGGTGTCCCAGTGTTGTGTCGGTTGTCCTAAAATTGTTAAAGCTCTCAGATTAGAGCTGTGTCGATCACGATTGATCGAATCTTTTTGATTCGATCGCAACCTGTGTCCGAGTGATAGAATCACGAATCTCAAAAGCACCCGATCTTATTTGACTCGATCATCAGGTAACACAATAAACCAAATTGGACTTTATTTTCATACTATTATGGTAACTAATTGCGTGCTCGTACAATCGATTGGGTCGTGCAGTCAATGACACAACACGACGTAACAAGCAAAATGTCTTCTATCTCTTTCGTTTACATACATGATATTGCACTTTCATTCACCTCACTCTTTCTCCAAAAGAAACCGGTTTGTACAGGATCGCTCGCGACGCTGAGCCGCAAGCTATCGATCGCGTGATTGAATTTTGTTTGAAGAGATCCGATCAGTTGCACTAGTAACTTATGACCCGCGAGTCGTGACACGAATGTGAAAATCGGTTCGCAATATTCAGGTGTTGTTTTGTTTGCTTGTTTTAGTGGTTTTTAAGACATTATATTGCGAGTGATTGCTTATTAAAATAGGGAAACTGTTTGGTGTTGGTGTTTATGTATTTTGCATGAATGTGAATGTGAATTGAAATTAACATTAGCTTACCTAATTTAACTGTACAAATTTAGTTTTAGTCGTGTTATTTTTTTATTTTGTCATTACTCAATAACTTAAAATGTCAGATCTGACTAAGAAAAGGAGTAAAATTTGGAATCATTTTTCTGTAATAAACAAAGATAAGGCAAAATCTTTGTGGATAAGGCAAAATGTGAGTACTGCTCGAAAATAATCAGCTATTCTGGTGGTGGCACAGGTAATTTAACTAGGCATATGAAAAAACTACATGGGACTGTATCTATTGAGCAACCTATAAGTGAATATCCCCAAGCACAGATTGGCCTACCGAGATGTACAGAATCAAACGCTGTAAGAACAGATAGTGTGCCTTCTACTTCTACACTGAGTGAGTTAGTACCTTCTCCATGTGATAACACTGCACCGGCGGCGTCAACCCCATTCGTTCGCCAAACCACGCAATTGCAAGTTCAGTCAAAAATCAATAATTTCACTGTGTCTACGAGACCATTACCAATTAGCAAATCAAAGAAGCTTGATGAACAAATTGTAAAATTTATAGTCAAGGGTTATCATGCGTTTGCAATAGTTGAAGAGGAAGAATTTAAAAATATTTTTAAATCTATATTGCCCACATACACATTACCTACTCGCAAAACTATATCTTCCAGCTTAATACCTAAACTTTATCAAACGACCAAAGATAAAGTTCTACTACAGTTAAAAACAGAAGCTGATGCGATATGCTTAACCACTGATGGCTGGACATCTACAAGTAACACGAGTTATGTTGCGCTGACAGCTCACTATATTGACCAGAATTCGTTGCTTAAGTCGGTTTTATTAGGCTGCATTGAATTTGACGAACGGCACACGGCAGAAAACTTATTTAATTTTTTGATAAATGATGTTGAAACATGGGGCATATCAAATAAAATTACAGGAATAATAACAGATAATGCGGCAAATATTGTGGCAGCCGTTCACTTAACAAGTTGGCGCCATTTCCCTTGTTTCGCTCACACAGTAAACCTCGTAGTTCAACATAGCTTAAATAACATTAAAAGACAATTAGATCGGGTTAAAGCAATTGTACAATATTTTAAACATAGCTCATCAGCTGAGAGCAAACTGACGGCTATGCAAAACCAAATGGAATTACCTCCGCTGAAACTCAAACAGAGCGTTGTAACTAGGTGGAATTCCACGTATGACATGCTTCAAAGATTACTCAAAATTAAAGATGCTGTCATAAGTACGCTAGCTATCGAACAACCCCGTCTTAATACCTTGACGACGGATGATTGGCTGCTCATAGAAAAATGCGTTAAAGTTTTAAAAATATTTTATGATGTGACGGAAGAAATGAGCGCTGAAAAGTCGGTCTCTATGTCGAAAGTGTTGGTGCTGGTAAAAATTATGAAAACACATATCGAAAATTGCATTGCCGAAAATGCTCCTTCTGCACAACCTGACGAATATGATCAATTACTTCGAACTCTTCATAAACAGCTTAACGATCGCTTTGTTGATGTAGAGGGTAACGTTTTGGCTGCAGAAGCATCATTTCTCGACCCCCGCTTTAAAAAGCATGCATTTACTAACAAAGTAAAATATGATAACTGCATGAAATGTATCAAAGGAAAACTTCGTGGGTTGTGTGCGCGAGAAGATGCGACACCTTTACTAGTTCAAGATAGCCTGCCGCCGCAACCTTCTACTTCTGGCAACATCTGGGCGTCATTTGATAAAGAAGTGGAAAATGAGATCATAAAAAACCCTACAGCTGCAAGCATAGTGGAACTAGACAAATATATAAACGAACCACTTATAAAAAGAACGGATGATCCGCTAAAGTGGTGGAATGAGCGTCGTCTCCTTTATCCACATTTATACATTTTAATGAAGCGTCGATTATGTTTGCAGGCAACATCAGTACCATGTGAGAGGATATTTTCAAAGGCCGGAATGACAATAACTAATAAAAGAAGCTCGTTAAAGCCGAAAAAAGCCTCTCAAATTTTATTTTTGAACCACAATTTGGAGTGAATGCTCAATACCAATAAAATTTATTTTCTTTTTTTTATTACTTTTTATTTTATTTTTTATCCTTAAAAGTTGATTTTCTTCAAATCGAACGTCGAACGGCATCAGGCAATAATAAATTACACCACAACACACAGATAATATAATACTACAACACAGAAATTAAACTCTCTAGTACAGTTCGTCCACTATAAGTTGGCGAGTGTGAAGTTAGGCTCTGCGAATTTCGGCGCTTGAAATATCGTACAAAAATAAAGGTTTTAAAAAAATAAATGCAATTTGCAGTTCTTTTTGCTGTTAAAAACAGTTATTGGCATTAAAATTTTTTAAAACCTTTATTTTTGTACGATATTTCAAGCGCCAAAATTCGCAGAGCCTAACTTCACACTCGCCAACTTATAGTGGACGAATTGTAACGTTTTCGAACGCGACCATAATAGCTGCGAAGTTTTTTCGTTGTCTAAACAACGAAAAAAACTCCGCGGCTAAAATAAAATACACCTTAGAAACTTTTTGTTTACTTAAGTAAACAAAGAGTTTCTAAGCTGTATTTTTGTTATAAAGTTTATATTTTGTGTAATAAAGTTTTAAGGTTATGTGAGAGAAAATATCAAAAGTGAAAACATATCATACCATTGCGACATAAGGTCAGTTTTATTGCTTATTGAATGGTTTATATAATAAGATTTATTCATGAGGAATTCAAAGAGCTATAATAGATACCGTTTTAACGTTTAATAGCTAGTTTCATTTCAGCATACGTCAATCGGTTACCTATTATAAATAAACGAACTGCGACCCGAATGATCGAATCTTTTTAACCCGATCATCATACGAGTGGGTCATGATCGACCCGGGTTACGACAAATGATCGATCGACACAGGTCTATCTCAGATGTTTCGTGGTGTTATCGACTAGATGTCGTACTCCTTTACTAGACTCCTTTTCTATTTGGTCGACATTCACCATCCATCATCACCATCAGAGAAAAAATCTTATTTAAATCCGTTGGTTAGCTTAAAAAGTGAGATTTATAACTTAGTTGACTTTTTTCGAAATCATCGTATTACGTACCTTTTTTTTTTCAAAAATATATAAAAGAATTTGATTTAAAATTTTATGTTTTTATTAACTCAATCAATAAAGTCTTTAAATAAAAAATATTAGCCGGACCTACAACCAACCATTTGCCTGCAAAATGCAATCAAAGTTGATACTAATAAAGGGTCATCCAAAAAACGCGCCTACATGTTTTTTTGAAATAAAACACAAACTATACTACATGTTATTTTGTTTTCGTCTTAGCACTTATTTTCTTGCCTATATATATTTTGTATGTATGTATATATGTATCTATTGTACTTTATATTTTTGTAAACTTTTATATATGCACCAAGTGCAACCCCATTTTGTGTCCAGTCTGTCTCTGTCCATTCAAGGTTGCCTGGAAGAAATCGCCAAGTGCGATAAGGCCGCCAATTGTATGAGTTTTACCATAAGGTTTCCTTATTGTTTTTGTAATCTTGGTGTACAATAAAGTATATATAAATAAATAAATAAATAAACTATTACAATTATAAGTGGAATAGAATATCATTCAAATGTCCACCATGACTGCGTCTGCAGGCATCAATCCGAATATCGAAATTTTCAATGACTTTCCGACATGTTGCTGGTGTTATTTCACGAATTGCAACTTGAATGTTGTTCTTTAGATCATTAATTGTTTGTGGCTTGTTAGCATACACCCGATTTTTCAAAAAACCCCACAAAAAAAAAATCTAATGGTGTTAGATCACATCACCTTGGAGGCCAATTGAAATCTGCATTTCGTGAAATTACACGTTGAGGAAATTTTGATCACAAAAACGTAATGTTTTTTCGAGTTGTGTGACATGTAGCACCGTCTTGCTGGAAATAGACGTCAGACACATCAATATGACTCAACTGTGTCCATAAAGTCTCTCAACATTGATTGGTATCGCTCAGCATTAACAGTAACAGCATTTCCAGCATCATCTTCGAAGAAAAATGGCCCAATGATTCCATTTGCCCAATGCACACCCAACAGTAACTTTTTGTGGGTGTAGAGATTTTTCATGAATAACACGAGGATTTTCATCACCCCAGATATGACAATTTTGCTTATTGACGAATCGATCCATCGTGAAATGAGCTTCTTCACTAAACAAAAAATCACGAATTATGCGATGGGTATTTTTCAAAGAACGCCCATTTTCATAATAACTTTGAATGATGTAAACGCGTTGTTGCAATGTGTCCATGGTAATTGTACTACCTTCTAATAAAAAAAAACCGGGCAAGTGCGAGTCGGACTCGCGCACTGAGGGTTTCGTACCAACCTACCTATAAAAACAGTTTAATTCTCGAATCGAGTCTTGAAGACTTTTCAATTTTTTTTTCTTGTGACGTAATTAAAAATTTTCAGTTTTCGGACTTTTCCCGATATTAGTGCTATAATACCTTGCTTCGTGCCAAATTTCAAGATTCTAGGTCAACGGGAAGCACCCTATGAGTTTTGATTCCTTTGACAGTGTCGAAATGTACGTTTTTTGCAACATAAACGGGCGTATCTTTTTTTCCCGTCAACTTACAAGTTTGATTTTTGCACAACTTCAAGGGACCGCGGATTTCAATATATGGTTTTAATTTCAACTTGATACCTTCACGCGTTCCTGAGAAAAAGGGTCTTGACAGACGGACGGACGGACAGACGGACAACAAAGTGATCCTATAAGGGTTCCGTTTTTTCCTTTTGAGGTACGGAACCCTAAAAATGGCTTATGTCATTTGAAAAGATGTCACGTGTAAAAATTATATAGTGCGGACATCTAGGCGTCACATTTGGATGACCCAATATAAGAAATTTAGGTACTGTCCCTAATAATTTGGCCACCCACTGTATATTTACTTTGTGTCCGCGTGAGTTAGGTTTTAAACGTTGTGTAAGCCGAAATCCGTCATTCTTCTTTAATTATTTTTGTTCAATTTAATCTCAGGATATTAATTTATCCGGCTCATTAAATGTAAAAACATATGGTCAAAGGCACTCATTTGCACCCAGTGGTGTACAATTTAGAGCGTGGTGATTAATTCATGAATCCCCGACCGGTCTCATTGGACCGCGCTGTTATTGTCTTACTATTGTGTCTCGTTTCGTGGGTATTGATAGGTTAATTGATCAGCCAGATTAATTATGAAAAAGGCAGAATAATGAGACTTTGCGCCAGATTAATTTGAATCATGCAGATAAATGATAATGTCACTTTATTTTCAAGAGATTATATTAATTCATAATCAAAGTTGCAATTTACAAATAAAAGTAATTTTTTTAGTTAAAGTGAGTATTAAATAAAAATCTTAGCGAGGAGGGGTGGCAGGCGGTCGCCTCCTTCCGCGATGCAGTAATGCTAGCGTAGGAGGCTACCGACCGCGAGCGCGGGAGGGCACGACTCTCACGCTGCTGCCGTCGAGATCCCGATCCCAATTTTCGACCACCGTAGGCGCGGGCTCGCGGACGACGAGCACTGGGTAGCTCGCAGTCAGGTAATAACCCGGACCGAGCCTAGCCGTCAACGCACTGTGTTTCGTCTAGAACAAGCTAGCTGGCCAAAAACAACATTTAGATTTCTTAAAATCATTAGTGGCGGTAAGTAGGTTATTAGTTGGTTATTACACCCACAACAATTGTTTTGGCATAAGTCATATAAAACATCGTTAATGAGGGTAAGTATAGAAAACATTTGAGTCAAATGCGTAATATTACTTGCTTTTTTGCTACTGACACGATTGCATCTCCTGCGGTTATCTTAATAGTTGTGGTAAATTTTAGTGATGGATTCTACTACTAAGGGTGAGTATATTTTGTATATTTAGTTACAATTTAATAATATTCATACTAAATTAGAATCTGAGGGTCGCAAATCCAAAAGTTTTATATTAAAAAATTCAAATTCAAAAGACGGTAACTAAAAACCCCCTCGTATCCCCGGTCTGTATTTTTTGCAGTTGATAGACACATGCTTCCGAATTATAATGAAACTTTCTGTTTTTGCTCGTTTTTGCTCAAAATCTTTTTTTTTTTAATTTTTCTGCCGGTACCAGTTTCACAGTTTCGAAAATACAGTTTTTCGAAGAATGGGTAAAACATACAAAAAGTGACCGAAATAAGGCGCTTTTCATGTTTGTTTCGCAAAAACATGACCTCAGTGGTGTAACAGAAGCATCTGTGACGGAGATTAAAAATATAATTTCCCGTTTTTCCTCGAAACTTTCGGAGAAATGGGAGAATTCTAACCGAATACGGGATCGTTTCTTAGCCTGTAATGCTAAGTGGCTAGAAGGTGAAGAGATACAATTTAAGGTGTCTTATGACCTTGCAGAAGCATCAACGTCTTCGCACTCACAGCATGGTCTCGGAAGACCGCCAGTGGATATGGCAAACGCAAGTGCCAAAACCAAACGGCGACGTGTCGATGATTTGGTTCAACTACGAAGCTCTGAGGAACTTTTGGTTGCTGCTGAAATAGCGTCTCGTCATGCAGGAAAACGCAACGTCGCGAAACTGATTCGAGAAGTTAGTGAGACGCCTGAGAAGTTTAGTGAACGAAAATCGAGTGACCTCAAGCAGCAAAGGTGCCTTACTAGTGATGAGGCACTTGCGTATTATATAGACTCTAAGTGTCAAGTCACGCCTACAAACAGACGCGGAAGTGGAGTATGCTGGCTGGAAATCAGGTATTTCCATCATTTCATAGTCTTAGTAGGGCCAAGAAAGCCTGTTTACCACCGGATGTACATGTGACGGTAACTGAGGCGCGTGCTGAAATGAAACTGCAAGCTGTTTTAGATAAAACAGTTCAGCGTTTAGTTTCTGCGCAGCGAGAAGTATTTACGGCTTGTTCTTCTGGTGGTAATAGTGGTACATCATTTACTTTAGCAAGTGGGGTTGTGATGTCAATTCTGGTCACAGCACTTACAAACAACAATTCACCAACAGTGGCGACACAGATGAATTTCTGTTTGTTTTTTCTTTTGTGCCGCTTCAACTACGCAATGAAAGTGGTAATATCGCTTGGCAGAACCCTCGCCCATCCTCCACTATGTCTTGTCGACCAATAAAATAAATTTTCTCTAAAGAAAGTACGGAATTGACGATTACTGAAACCAATAAGGTATTGGATGAAATAAATGACTTATTGCCGACTATATGTAGTGTTGATAATGGGTTTGAGGTATCTGTCAAGCATGAACTACTTTTAACAATAGTTGATGGTAAAGTTTGTAATGCTTTGACCGAAACTTCTTCAGCACAAAAATGCTATATCTGTGGCGCAACCCCAAAACTAATGAATGATGAGTCTAGGGAATTTGTGGCTAATGAATCGAATCTTGGCTTTGGTATATCTACTTTACATGCTTGGATTCGCTGTTTCGAATGTTTGCTTCACATTAGTTACCGTCTTGACGTTAAGAAATGGCAATTACGTGATCCAAGTGAGAACGAAAAAGCAACGTTCGGCAAATATTCAAGAACGTTTTAAAAAGGAAATGGGCTTAATTGTGGATAAACCAAAGCCAGGATTTGGTAATTCTAATGATGGAAATACTGCTCGTAGGTTTTTCGGAAATCCTGAATCGAGCGCTGAAATTACTGGATTAGATGTGGCACTTATTCAAAAGTTTGACACGTTACTTCGTGCTTTATCGAGTGGTTATAATATTAATATAGACAACTTTCAAAAATGAGCTTCGCTAACTAGAAAGCTTTACTTTGATTTGTATTCGTGGTATTACATGCCTGTTACTGTGCACAAAATTCTTGTGCATAGTGTGGATATTATCCGATCGGCTCTTCAACAAATCGGTCAACTATCTGAGGAAGTTCAAGAAGCTCGCAATAAAGATTGCAGAAGGTTCCGAAGGGATAATACCCGGAAACGGTCTCGTATTGCCACGAATACAGATTTGCTGAATATGTTAATCATCACATCTGATCCTTTAATTAATAGTCTCAGAGATATCCCCAAAAAAAAAACAGGTAGCCTCCCTTCTGCAGTCATAGATCTTATAAGTCCACCCGTAAATATTATAAAAAATGTAAATACAATAAATACTAATACCGAAGATTACTAAGTTTGTTCTCATTATAATCCCATGAATAGTTGTTTTCTAGTTGTAAGTTATTTAGTAATTATATAATGGGTTTATTGTGTACTTAACATACAAATCGGAACTATTGCAAATATAAATTAGATTTATTTACTTCTTATAATATAAGTGTAATCGTTATATAATGTAATTAGCTTTAAATACCCCTGATTTATTTGGTATTTCTTACGATTCGTGCCATAAACACCATTACTTTTAATTAATTCGTTTTATTTTCAGAATTTCGCATTTTTATGAATTTATAAGTATTTTAAACAATGAAATCATTCATATTATTAACTAGCAGAGGCTATGAAACCTATATCCAGTGAAAAATAATTTTGTCCAGCTAACTTGTTCTAGACGAAACACAGTGCAACGGCGCGTTACCTGTAGGGCCCCGGAAGAGCCGAAGCCTTGAAGCGCAGAAGGTGAGCCCGTGCCCCCCAGATCGAAGGTAACGAAGGTTAAGTCAGTAAGTCTGACACGGCCCTCCCGCTCCGTCCAAGAGCGGAAGAAGTCATTTTGATGATTCCTAACTTGAAAAAAAAACTAAAATGTCGGTTTCCATCCCTTGAAAAAGTTATCTCTGAAATGTTATTGAATACATCTCCTGTAGATTCAATACATCGAGCTGCTCTATCGATTCCTTCTCCTTTAGCTTCATTTTTTTTCATCACAGTTGATTCTTTTCCAATGGCACCTTGTGTATTACTTATTCCTAATTATTTACTTTTACAACATAAGCAATTCCGTATTAAGGTGGTTTTATTAATCTCCGACAAACTGGCCCCTTCTTTATTTACTGTTTTGTTGGGCCTTCTACTAATATCTTGGTGTTCATTCGTTTTATTACTCACTAGCTGTCCCCTGCGGTTTCACCCGCATTTTTCGTTACTGCTCCGCTCCCGTGGGTCGTAGCGTGATGTTATATAGCCTATAGCATTTCTCGATAAATCGGCTATCTAACACTGAAAGAATTTTTCAAATCGGACAGTAGTTCCAGAGATTACCCCCTACATACAAACTTACAAACATACAAACTTACAAATTTTACCTCTTTATAATATTAGTATAGATTTACATTAAAACTAGCAATAAGTACCAACTAGACGTAAAATATGTGAAAGTGATAACTTATATGTGGATGATATTACAAAAATCGGTCAATACTTGTATCTCAAAAGGGGCACATTTGTCGCACCATGTTTGTTTGAAGAAAATGTGGTAAATATATGTCTTATTACCATATAAAAAAATCAAGTCGAAAGGCGAAGGGAATCTCGAGATACATCAGTTTTTAAGTCACTTCCCATACAAATAAATCACATTTTGCGCTATAGCTCTCGATGTAAGAGTCCAATCGGAAAATGCTAGTAACATTTTTAACAGTTAATAAGAAGACAAATACGATGGCATAACTCGTTTTTCAAAAATTGACATTTGGTTATTTAAATAGCCTATGTCCCAACGCTTGTATGGCGTCGATCTACTGTGTGACGGCTTGATATAGAAATCCTTGATCAATGCAACTCAATTTTCGAATGGCTATGTGGCGGCTTAAGGGCTGTCTCCACGAGCGAGAGAATCGCGACGAGTCCGCCCTTATATCGTCGGATATCCTCCACGAACGAGCGATTATGAAGAATATCGAAATCATCCAGAATGGTTTGAAGATGAATATTTATTGCAAATTCTTTTTTTCGATGAACTGTTAAGTTTACTATCAAGACACTTATCAAAGCAAGATACTAATATGAGGAAAAGTATCATAATTTATAAATATATTTTACTTAAAGGCTTACATCAAATTAAAACTTAAAGTTTACATTCCATCAAAGTGTTCTAACATTTGAGCAATATCGTCTTCGCTTGTTGGTGTAGATGTACGAGAGTAAGAGTCTAGCAATGTATGTGATGATGGTGTGTATTTCTCAATTACGGCCATAATCTCAGTTCTCATTCAATCATCTTTCTCCAACGATTTTCTTATTTGTTAACGAATGCGATACGTTTGACAATGCTATAACACGGCTAAATGAAATATATATCAAACCCTTCAATGAAATACATTCACGCCATGTTTTATCAACTCGCAAACAGCAATCAGATGAATCAATATCCAAATATATTCAAGCTTTAAAACAACCTGTGTGCTGATGTAATCATTGGCCATGATCTCCTGAAACATCATCAGTCGCTAGAATTCCAATTCGGAGGTGGAAAAGAACCTCTACATATATGCAACGTTATGGAAGCATCTGTGCTTCCGGCCTCTGTCTTTTCTAACCTCTCGCTTGATATAAGGCCGATTGCTATCAAGTCCAGGTCCTACTCAGGTTTGAAAACTTGTGCAGGCTATATTGACTGTCGCTGGAATAAAAAGTTGCCACTTTCGTTAATATAAATGTAAGTTCCATCACATATTATAATTGCTTTGGTGTTTTCGTCTTAGCCGTAAAGTTTTTTTTGCATAAATAGATTTCTCTCCAACACATTTCTTCTGTTGATGCGATCTATTCCCAGGTGCAGTGACACATATTCATTCGTAAGGCATTCACGAGCAATAGTTAAACGACGTTCCAGTGTTCTCCTTGACATATTAAATAATTTGGCAAGCCTGTCATTCGAATCACCTGTACGAAATTTTGACAAGTATATGCAATGATATTCGTAAAAAGGTGTAGATAGGTTATAAGCTCAGCAAGTGACACGTTAAAATGTGGCTAATTAGCCACATTTGACCTCAGTGTCACGTTGCGCCGTCAACAGACGCACGTTACGTAGTACCGAGTACATTAAAATTAAAAGTGTCCCAAAGTCACAGAAAATGCCGTCGTGTGTAATGAGATATTGCTCAAATTATACAAGCAAAACTTCTAAAAGTCAAGGAATCACATATCATTCGTAAGTACACTGTTTATCCTATTATTTTCACAAATCAAATATTCAATATTGTATTCCTAAAATATGGCGTCGTAAACGTCAAACGTCATTACCGATTATAGAGTAAAATTATGCCTAAGAAACAGATAGGTCAGTTGCCTGACAGTAGGTAAAAATGCTGGCACATTATTTTTATTTAAACTTCGTTTTTTGTTATGGTGAGGGAGCATAAATAAAATATTATATTAATAAATTGAAATCAAAATATAAATTTTAGTGTATCGTAAAGTAAAAATGTTTTCTTTTGTTATAAATATTAAATTAATTAAATGTTTCCAGATTTCCAACATTTTTGAACTAAGGTGCATCCGGTGGGTGGATATTGTCCGCAAACAGAGAAATGAAGAATTTTGGCAACCGACTAAATCGAGTAAAATATGCTCCATTCATTTTAAAGTCGAAGATAAGTACTTGTCTGGCAAGGGATACACTTTACTAAAAAAATCCGCGCTTCCTGTTTTAGAGGTAATTTATTTATGTTTTTTTTTTAATGCATTTTTATAGCGGGTTCGTTTACTTGAATATTTTATCTTAATCAGAAAAAAATTGTTGCAGTTACCTCGTGCACAATCAATACCCGGTAGTCCTAACAGCCTTACCGAAGAAAAGTTATCCGATTTGGAGTCAATTTTTGATACCCCTCGAAAGGCTGCACTTAAAAAATGCGTCAAAAAAATAAGTTTTCAGAAAGAAAAATTGATAAATAAAAACAGAAATTTAAAAAACCAAAACAAAAGGTTAAAAAAACGTGTGGTGCAGTTAAGTGATATATTAAAACATTTAAAAACAAAGAAATACATATCCGATGAACAATTTACTGAATTGAACCTGAATGAAGAAACTATGACTTTATTTAATAGAATTTTATGTAAGAAAAGAAGTAAGAAATCTTTTCGTCAAAAATATCCGCCAACACTGCGAAAATTCGCACTTACTTTAAATTTTTATTCGCCAGCTGCGTATAAATATGTAAGGAAAATTCTTCACAGTGCTCTGCCACACCCTAGAGTATTGGGTAAGTGGTATGAGAATAGTACTGTCTCACCGGGATTCACTACGCAAGCATTTGATATGCTTAGAAAGAAAAATGAATTAACAAAAAAAAGAATGATTTGCACTCTGGTGGTTGACGAAATGGCACTTCGACACCAATCAAAATGGACCGGAAAAAAGACAGAAGGTGTGGTAGACTTTGGCGGCACTACCGATAGCAAAGTAATTGCAACAGAAGCTTATGTTTTTCTTTTAGTCGCATTAAATGAAAACTGGAAACTCCCTGTAGGATATTTTTTCGTCAAAGGAATCAGTGGTGAAACAAGAGCACACTTAATTACTTCTTGTTTGCAGAAGTGCTTTGAGTCCGGAGGGGATATTGTTGCAGTTACTTTCGATGCTTGTCAAGCAAATTTTTCTGCTGCAAATATCATGGGTTGTCATTTGAAAGATCCAAACAATTTAAAAACCACATTCAAGCACCCCAATTGTGATAGAGAAGTAGCAGTGTTATTTGACCCTTGCCACATGCTTAAATTAGTTAGGAACACTTTTGAATCAAAAAGAATTATCTTCAACCCCGAATTAAACAAAAAATCAAAAAGACAGAAAAGAAATAAGTTAAATTTATTTGAAGGTCGCTGATGTCGTTAGAAATAAGTTTATTACAGCGCTTTGTTTGATATTAAATTTTTAATAAAGTCAATTATACTTTTTATTTACCTACTTTCAATGCATTTCTACTACTTTATTACTTTTACTACATGAACTCATGAGTGAATCCCATTTTTAGGCATAAATCACGTTATAAGGTAAAATGTCATATCTGATTCATTTATTCTACATCATTTCTAATGCACTGGACGACGCACTGTTGCAAATTATATTTGTCTCTTTTTCACTCGCTATAATTGAATCATGCAATCCCGTTTTTACGTGTAATCGTACTGTAGTGTGTAATTGCAATATTTAGTTATTCGTGTGTGCGTTAGTGTGCCGTTTTTGAAGATCGAATGTTGTTTATGTAACCTATCTACACCTTTTTACTTAAAATGTCATTGAGTATAGGCCTAATACAGCAGTTCTGGGATCGTTGCATCTCTGGCTGAGTGAAGGAGTTTGCTCCAAAATGGTATCAAACTGATCGCCAAAAATGCATTTCGTCATTACTCATAGAACCTCGTACTCTAAAATTCAATCTTGATCCACGTTAAACAGCTGCTCGCAGTATGTCACAAACATCACTAAAGTGGGCTGCAGTAAAATATTTAGTGGTGTTGCAAATAATCCCAATTGTTCCCTGCAAGGTGTTCTTGACAAACTCGGGCACCATCGGGGATAGACAACTTGTATTCACGAAGAATGTAAACTTTAATTGCCTCTAGTATTCGGTGTCGGATGTCATTACCACAGATGTTGAAAATACAATGTGCGGGAGTGTTAGAAGCTCTTTTGTACTCGGGAACATGAATTTCGTTAGCATTTTGTCCACCAGGATCATTAGCTTGCACTGCTGGGACAGCAGGTGGTCTAACGGCATTATCAGCTCTCTGCTAACAGCAATGGCGTACGCATCGTGTGTTGTCGAACACCACCTGAAAATGGCATAACTCGTCTAATAATTCACATTTGTCCTTTAAAAAAAAACAAAGTCTAAATAATCGTTTTCTCAGAAATCGTTGCTTTTTCGCTAACGGCTTTATTCAAGAATAAACCACGTGCGCGTGAATCGAGTTTACAAACCGAATTCAACGTAAGCCGATACTAAGTCGGTAGACATTTATTATTATTATTGAAGCGGTCATTACTAATGTCGTTTTCAACTTGTGTGACATAGCAATGTGGGTTGCATTGTTCATTAATACTTTCACAATAAACATCTTGCATTTGTTGTCAAAGATATGAGTCAAGTACCTACATAAAACAGGATTTGAGCATTCTGTCCGACTGAAATAGATTTATTTTCAGGTATATAATGGACTTTTAAAGCTGCTCTTGACAATGTATCTGATATATACATTTCTTTACCAGGGACATGTATAACTTCTAAATCATATTTCTGTAAAGTTAACATCATACGCTGTAATCTAGCTGGTACTTCGTGTAATGGTTTCTTGAATAGCTAGTAGCTCCTTTTCAATTTGAGCATATCTTTCCTGGGTTTCAGTTAAAGTTTTTGAACTGTATGCAATGGGTTTGTTTTTTTGTAAAATGACTGCACCTAAAGCTGACTTTGACGAATCGACTGACAAGACTAATGGAATCTTGGGATTATAATGAGCTAAAACTGCTGACTTAGTAATCTCATCTTTCAGGTTTTTAAAACATTGACTATGATTCTCATCCCAAGTCCAGACTGAATCTTTTTTCAAAAGATTTCTTAATATTTGAGTTTTTTCTGACAAGTTACTTATAAAAGATCCTAAATAATTAATCCTACCTAGTATCCTTTATAACTCTTTGTCATTTTTTTGTGTGGACATATTGACAATGGCTTTGACTTTTTCTTTATCTGCCCATGCACCATCTTTACTGAAGACACAACCTAAAAAAACATACTTCTGAGACTAAAAATTTACATTTTGACTTGTTAAACTTTAAATTAACTTGACTCTTTGCATAACTTTATGTAATCTTTCATTATGTACTGACTCATTTTGTCCATAAACTAAAATATCGTCTATAAAAATTAAGACTCCTTCTATATCACCAAATAAATTCATCATAACTCTTTGAAATATTTCAGACGAGGTATTTATGCCATAAGGTAATCTTAAATACTTTATCTACCAAATGGTGTTTGAAAAGTACTAGTAATTCAGAACTGTATTCATCCAGACGTAGCATCCAAAATCTAGAGAATGCATCCAAATGAGAAAAACATACAGCTCCTTCAAGCTGAGACCTAATCTCATCAATTGACTTTAATAGATAAAATTCTCTCATAATGTTCTTGTTTAAATTTCTAGGATCTAGACAAATTCTTAACTGACCTGAACTTTTTACTGTTATGACGACTGAGTTAACCCACTCAGTAGATTTTGTAACTTTGAAATAACTTTCATTTCCTCCATGCGATCCAACTCTTCACGTTGCTTCTTTAGTAAAGCAAATGGAACTTACCTTGGTGGATCCACACATCGTACTGCATCAGGCTTGAGTTTAAGATGACAGACTGGAGGTAGAAATCCAAGACCCTGAAAAACATCATTATATTGTGTAAGAATTAGTTTACAAAAGTTTTGTTTTGATACTGAAAAGACACGATTTATTATAACTAACTTTTCACAAGTTGGTAGACCATGTATGTTTTTACAATCTAAATTAGCTACTAAAAACATTATTGTTTGACGACTTTACTATTATTAATGCACAAATTACAATTTATATTGACTTTGCCTAAAATCGGAATGGATTTTCCACCAAATCCTATGACATTTGACAAGTGAAACTTTGTAATTTTGACGTTTGACATAATTGAATGTTTGTTTTCACATTATGTTGACATCTGCACCTGAGTCTATGATGCATGTGATTTGTTTATTTCCTAGTGACAAGTTAATTTCCCATGACTTTTTAGAAAAATTACTTTTAAAGTGTTGACATTATAATTTACTTCTGAGTGACTGACTAATGAATTGTTGGGTGACTGTTTAAACTGACTGTTGTGTGACTGCCTGCTATAAAAAATTATGTGATGATGACCCAGTGTGTGTTGTAATCCCTCAGACTTATGACCATATTCATCATTGAGATGTTGACATTTTTTAATTTGACTATTTGACTTTGACATCTCTCAGAATGACTGTCACTATTCTCATCACACAGATAATATAAATGGGAACTTTGACTGACTGATCTCTCAGTTATGTGACTTTTTTCATCACAGAGATAATATGAATGGAGATGTTGACTATCATGTCTCTCAGAATTGTTGTCACTTTTTTTATCATTGCGACATGACGATGACTGACTTGTACTCATCTGTGTGTGTGTTCTGTAACTATTGTGTTCCCTCCATGTACGCATTATGCACGCGCATAAAGACCTTGTAGTCCGGGAAACGGCTTCTTGATATTTGTAGCAAAACGTACTGAGAGGGTAGGATGGCGTTTCAAAAATTGTTTAACCCAGTCGTTCAAAAAGCGTCCAGATTTTTCGAGATACATTTTGTCAACAATTTTGAGGTCATGCTCAGTTAATGGAAGCCCATAGGTGCCCACTATAATCAATATGTAATGCTATGGCTTCCTCTGACTCCAATATTTGGGTCTGACCAGGACGATTTATATGAGCATTTTTTATTTTATAAACCAAAGTTCGCCGCGTATTACGTACTTCCGTCACATTGGTTGTTTCATTTCCATCGTCATACACTAGCGCTTTTACTTGCCCCCACAAAAAAAGTCAGGCGATCTTGCTGGACATTGCATAGAGCCTCCGCGCTTGATCTAGCGTGTGCCATATTCTTGGTCCAGATGCCTTCTCACGGTCCACAAAAAGTGCGCCGGGGCACCATCGTGTTGGTAGAACATTTGGCTTACAGTTGATAAAGGCACATTCGGTGTATTTAATAAATTTTTGTTTGTTTTACTCGGTTAAAAAATAATAATCTAGATTAGAATCAAAAAGTGAAATTATACCTACAATTAATATACAAATACTAAAAATTTAAAGAAAAACTTAACTAATAAATTAATAATAAATCGCGGGAACAAATCACCGGGAAGCTACCATCAAGTAGTCTGGATTGCATCTTTTTTCTGGCGAAAATTAAGAATGGTGGGAGAAATGAACGAGCAGCATTACAACAACCTATGACAGTAGTTAATTGACCACGTTCTGCACAGGTGATTATACCCACTTGTTTCGTTCCTTTCGTTGATAACACTTAAGGCGGTTTATTTGTGGTTGTAGATATACCAGTTTCATCCATGTTGTATAATCTAGATGCATCAATATCAATTTTTCTGTTAAAGCTTCAAGGTTTTTATAAAAAACGTCCAACTTCATGTTTGTTTAAATCCTTTTGCCCTAGCAACCGATGTTGTTGCTTCTAGACTTCTGAGGGATATTTTATCGTGACGAGTTAAAAATGACGATAGCCAATTATCAGCCATTATTAGCAAAAATGTCTCTTATAAAATATCTTTTTGTTAATATATCCACTCTCTGGATTAAAAGCAAATATTGTACCAGGTGGAGCTCCATCCCTGAGTTCGTCTTTTGCTCTCTTGCATTGCATTAGCACAACATACGGCTGTAGTATTTGTACCGCGTTCTCCACTAGTAATAGCTCCAACTTGCCGCTTACCTTTTATTTAGCCAGTATTTTTCTTGTTTTCCTCGGGAAAGTTGCCAAGCCCGTCTCATCAACGTTGAAGATACGCTGCGCTTCAGTTATGTTGTATTTTTCGCATACTGCCTCTAATTTATTAAAGAAATCGGTTACAGCAGGTTTGTTAAATTCAGTAGTCCGGCTCATTGAAGTTGCTCTTGGTTGTCTCAAATTTAATTGTGGATGCCGCTTCATGAACGCATAGTACCATTTTTTACCTGCAATTCTTTTCTCTTTGTTAAATCGATTTTTGATATTGTTCTTTTCTGCCAGTTCAAATGTCAGCTGCCGAATATCGAAAGGCGTTACACCATACAAACTACTTTCCATCTCGAGGATGTGTTGACATAATTCGGTTTCCAATTCCGACGGAATATCACTTTCAGATCCTACTATTTGAACATGTTCCTTAGCCTTTCAATTCACTCCATCCAATCTTCGTTTTAGTGTGGCTTAAGGCACTCCATACATCCTACTTGCCTCATTCAAACCTGCTTTATTTTTACGCACTGATTCAATGGCTAGGTTCATGCTTACTTCATTCCACTCATAATATTTTCGTTTTGTAGCCATTCTGAAACAATTTATCACGTTAACATACACGTGTAATTATTATCACATAAATATACGTTACTATTATTATTGACATCGGACTATCAAAATCAACTAGTTTTTGTAAAAATGTTACATTTAAATCATAAACAGAAAGTTCCTATCATTGGACCAGTCCAATGATAGGGCCACGTTAGTGGTCCGATGATAGCAACAAGGTTCTAACGTAAAAATAGGGTTATAAAAAAACAACCAGTATCTTCAGTCAAGAATCATTATTTCCAACGTAAATACAAGTAAACATTCTACAAATTAAAATATGTACTATTAATCAAGTCATAGTATTATGATACTTACATCAACTTTTCGTAATCGTATTTTTTATATCCGGAGCGCCGCGATTACATTTACACACGTCACTCACTGGCGGCTGCAGCGCGGGTACTGAGGTTGCGGGGGGCCACTCTTACTACCCAAAACATGCTTTGTAACGTACCTACGCGTCTCTGGAGTTGCGATTTTACGAAATATTTAAGTGGTCCAATGAAAGAAGCGGTCCAATGATCGCAACCTTCCCCTACCCTCGAAAACAGGTACAATTTCTGATGGGAAAAGTAAAGAAACATTTTAAAATACATACCAAGCAGATACACTGTTTCTCCTGTATTATTTAGCTGCTCCAAATGTGTTTTTATGACTGAATTATTAAATACAAAGCTGTCACGTGTTGCACCTCCAAAAGTTACATCCACATGCATTATATTTAAGTCTGGATCATTTATCTTAATTCATGAATCCCTGACCAGTCTCATTGGACCGCGCTGTTATTGTCTTACTATTGTGTCTCGTTTCGCGGGTATTGATAGGTTAAAAGGAAAAAATATGGTTTGAAACAGATGTTCCTATTCGTACTTTAAGTTTAATTAAATAAAAAAACTTACAATAACAGCATTTCGAGCATGATACCCTTTTCTACAATAATATCTTTCTTCATGTTCTTTGGGCCGAACCATTGATACCAAGGTACCATCAACACAACCAAATCGTTCATTATGAACTTTTCATAAAATCTATAAATATAGACAATTTAAAAAATATGTAGGTAACATAAAAATAAATAACCTTATGGTTTGATTCATGAAAGAATCTAATTAGTAAAAATAAAACAAAAGTGAACAAATACTTTTCTTTGAGAATTTGCCTTTCGTTTGTATTTTGAGGAAATCTTATGTACTTATTAGTGATAACTGGGTGGTTGATGGCATTTACTACGGATCTTATAGCCCTCAAGGCAGATGCTTGCGAGATATAGGTTCTTGCATTCTCACATAATATTTTTTGGTAACTCCCACTAGCTAAAACTGCGAGAGTGCATAAAATCTGGAATGAGAGTAAGTTTTAGACATTTTTTCATTATATAGTGATTTATAATTGATTCAGTCAGTAGTAATACCTTGGTTCGGTTGCAAATTCCTCTTTGACGTTTCGTCTTTGCTAAGAATGGTGAAATATCTTCTTCCAGTTTTAATTAGCTTCTTCAGTCAACCTGAATACCTTAATATATAGTCTATATCAGTAGTAAAAAGATCCATATTACGTATCACATTATCGCGACGGCAGATTTTTCCTGGATTCCGTTTTCTTAAATTATCACTGCAGTGACCTTCGCTGATCGCACGACAAATTTCCAACGTTTGAATCCCCAACCGGTCCTATGAGACCGCGCTGTTATTGTTTTACTATTGTGTCTCGTTTCGCGGGTATCTGAGTAATTAAGTATAATTGGTCTGTGCTGAGATCTTCACGAGCTTTTGTTATATCCGATAAGTCACATTTAATTGCAGAAAACTGTATAACAGGAAGATTTTCACAATTATTAAGGGACTTTCCAATCGGGCCACTAAAACTTTTGGGTCCTGCAGTAGTCCCGTCAAGCTTTTCAAACAGGTTTCTTAAAGTCAACTCATTGGCATGCAGTTGACATACCAACCATTAAACTGGACGTTGAAGCTTACCTTCAAGTAATCTGATAATACCTGCTTTGTTTCCGGTATTCACTTAGTAGCTTAAATACCATAATACATTCATAGTATGAGCACAACACCTTACTATACGGTTACCCACTAGACAGTTACAATAGTAAGCAATGATACTTTTTAAAGTATTTGCCCGATTTTCATCTCTCCTTATCAATACATAAGAGTAGCTTCTACTATATAGCTAGTATTCTAGCCCTAATTAAATGATTATTTTGACTCAATATGAAGGGCAAATCCTCTTCCAACACATTGCTTACTTCAACATTTATGTATCATTACTTCTCATGTGCTCCCCATAATAGGATCTAGTCTGTTTTAATTGGTAAGATCCCAAAGCAAATCTTCTTAAATCATCTAAGATTAATCTAGGAAAATGGTTTAAATGGGGAGCATTGCTGTCTATATTTTGGAAAACCGCTCGTCCTATTGATTTTTTCCCTTCGAATAAATTCCCCTAAAAAATTGCTAGTATTTAATCTCGCCTGAGCAATTTGTAAATACTCCTCAGTATCAGGTCTGTCTTCTATTTAATTTATTTATTCTTAATTCTTAATTCTTTATTGTACACAAAACATATAATCTGAATACAGTAATTGGATAATTCATGTACAAAGGCGAGCTTAACTCAACAATGAGAATGAATGATTTATTTATTTATTTATTTATTTATTTATTTGATCTTCATGCAACAATTAAGGTACACAGGCGGACTTAATGCCGAAGGCATTCTCTACCAGTCAACCTAGGGTGGTGAAGAGAGAAGGTGGCAGGTGCATAAAAAAAAAAGAAATGAATAATTAGAAATCGAGGGTACATAATTATATAATAATATACAAATAAAATATACTTACATATATATCCAATATAGTATATACCTACATATATATATCTATATAAAATGAAGGAAAGAGGATATTGAAAAGACTCCGCTACTTGTGTAGAAAATAATTCCTCAACTTCCGCTTAAATGCATAGTGACTGGTGGCCGTCCTGATGTCGAGAGGAAGCGCATTCCACAGAAGTATGGACTGTATGTGAAAGGAAGAATGAACAAAATCAGAAGTATGAGAAGGACAAAGCAGTAGAAGATTGTTAGAAGAACGAAGACTTTTAGCATGGGAAGAACATAAATATTGAAAATGTGATATAAGATAAGAAGGGGGGTTAGGAGAGTTGAGCAGTGAGAAAAGAGTAGTCAGCGCACGCAAACTTCTCCTCTGGCGAATGGGCATCCATTTGAGTTCAGTTCTGTAACTCGAAATATGGTCATATTTCTTTAAATTAAATATGAACCGAATACAGTTGTTGAGAAGCCTGTCGAGTTTATCCAGTAAGACCGCGTTCAGATCAAAGCAGCACACATCACCATAGTCGATAACAGGGAAAATTAAAGTTTGCACAAGCATAATCTTCGTTTTCACGGGCAGAAAGTTCCTCAGACGATACAGACACCGCAGAGTCCCGTTGACCCTTTGGCAGACACTAGAAACCTGACTTTGCCAGCCAAGCGTCGAGTCAAGATGCAAACCGAGATCTTTGACGCTAGGACTAATGGGGATGATGTCACCATTAAAGACAATTAATAAATTAATAAAATAATAAATTTTTATTCAAATAACAACGTTCACAAAAAAAAAAAAATGAGCATAAGCTAACATTAAAAAGATTTTACATACAATTATTGTGACTAAGATTAAACTAAATCTAAAATATTATTAAAGGTGCAATTAAAGTCATGGTTAATAGCGATATTTAATAGCGGACCGCCCGATCTAGGTTAATATAAACCTGTGTTTCAGGCCATCGCTTTACATTTTATTAAATTATGTCGGTTTAATTATAATTTACAGCAAAAACTATTATAAAAATATAATGTATATTTAATAACTACGAAATTAAGCTTATGGTACAATAATACCTAAAACTATGTCTATGAACTTATACAAAAATAAACATTACGAGGGAAACAAATAAAATTATGCCAAAATTTCCAGAAGTTGTTCTGTGTCTATATAATTCAGTGTTAATAAGTATTCTGATATCATCTTACTACACTTTTTATACCTAACATTATAGAAACTAAGAACCTTATTGAGCCTATTGTATAGAAAAGGTCCCAAGAACACGTAAAAACGCCTAGCAAAGGCATGTCTGGTTTGAGGCTTTATGCAAACCAAATCCTTCCTTCTCCTGTCAGAAGGTACAGGGTCAAAAGGAAGTGCAGAATGCTGGAATAGTACAGTGTTTAAAATAAATAATTGCCGCACTGTAAGCACCTTACATGCTATGTAGAGCTGCTGCGTAGGAAATCTAAAAGGTCGAAATGTGGCGACCTTGAGAATTGCCCTTTGAGCCCGCTCTAACTGCAGCGAAATTGTCTTAGCTGCACCACCCCAAGAAGTTATGCAATAAGTAAAAATGGATTGACACAAAGCTAAATATACCTGTTTTATTAGTTTGTAGTCGGCTATGTTCCGTAAATTTTTAAAAACGTATATTAATTTGCGCACTCTCGTACACAGTAGCTCGATATGTTTACGGAAATTTAGATTTGTGTCAATCGTGACACCTAGATATTTTACATGGTCAGCTTTAACTAAAGTCGGGCAAGTGCATGCAGTGTCAGCATACGTGCAGTTATGCGCGTAAATATTTAGATTAGTAAGCGGTATGTTAGTGTTTCTCATTGTAAATAAAATGTAATTTGTTTTATCTGCGTTTAGTGATAGAAGATTTTTTTGGAGCCAGTTAGACACAATGTTAAAACCATTTTGGGCATATTCATACACCTCAACTAGTGACTTACCTGAAAACAATATAGCGGTGTCATCTGCATATGACATTATAACACCATTTTGGAGCGATAGGCTGCATAGTTCATTTATATAGATTAAAAATAATGTGGGCCCCAAAATGCTACCTTGTGGTATACCAAACGAAGTATTTTTAAGATCCGAACTGGTATACTGATCTATTTTTACACATTGATGACGATCGCTGAGATAGTCAGAAAATAGTAGAAGTTGTTGACCTCTTATCCCGAGTGTTTCAAGCTTGTGCAACAGTAAAAAACATGAAATAGTGTCGAAAGCCTTGGCAAGGTCCAGAAAAATCCCAATTGTGTGCATACCATTATCTAGGTTAGTAGTAACATAGTTAGTCAAAGTGTGGACTGCTTGGCTAGTTGATTTTTTGGCCCTAAAACCAAATTGTCCATCTGATAGTAGACTGTTATCTTCTAGGTATTTTATCAATCTACTGTTAATAATTTTTTCTAAAATTTTTGAGAGGCCTGATAACACTGAGATAGGTCTGTAATTATTCACACTAGTTTTATCTCCAGATTTGAATACAGGTGTGACCACAGCCTTTTTTAGTAGTTTTGGAAAAATACCTTTAGATAAGCACAGTTGAAAGATGTGTGTTAAAGGAGGGGCAAGTATGTATTTAAATCTTTTCAGAATATTATTAGGTATACCATCCCACCCTGTGGCGCAAACATCCTTAAGCCCGCTTATAATTCTGACTACTTCGTTAACGTCGGTATCTAATAAAACAAAAGAATTTAGTGTGGAGGAGGTCGTGGTCGAGTTGTGTTGGGAAATGTTACTTGAGTTAAGGGTTTTTTCAGCCAAGTTTTTACCAACATTAACAAAAAAGCTGTTTGTTTTATTTATCGCCTCGATTGGGTTTATGTCTGACAATAATATATCGAGTGGAGGCTCGAGTTTCTTGGATCGAAAAGTGTAAGATTTTACAAACTTCCATAGGAGTTTACTATTTTTCCCGGCCTTCTGTAATTCATTTTTATCATACTGATTTTTTAGTTTCTTCAAAAGATTATTACAGAAGTTCCGATATCTTTTATAAGTTATAGAAAGCCCTTCGTCATCAGGAGTCAATTTCAATTTTAAATTGGAGGAAGAGAGTTGACCACCACTCTGCCCATCATGCGCGAGCTTCCGATGATAATGGCCTGACATTTTGTGGGGTTTACGGACACCCCAAATCTATCAGACCAATCCCTGATAGCGTCCAAATCCCGATTTACATCTTCTATAGCGTCTGACAAATCTTCTACCCGAGCAGATGCATATAATTGAAGATCATCGGCGTAAGAGCGTTTCCGCATTATCCGATCCGATATCGGTATCGGACGCCGATACGATATCGGGGTAAGTAAAATGTATGAAATATGTACCTGTCTTTCATATTGTCCGATCCGATATCGGATATCGGAGCACAGAATTTCATACATTTTACTTACTCCGATATCGTATCGGCGTCCGACACCGATATCGGATCGGATAATGTGAAACAATACTAAAGATGATACGAACACCGAAGACAGAGAGTTATAAAATTTATAAAGATGGAAAATAATAACGGAGAAAGAATTGTTGGGAGGAAATATTCAAGAGAGCACAAGCAATTTTAAAATCATCCATAAGTTGTGTTGATGCGTTAAAATATTCTTGTCGAAAGAGTTTGTAGTCTCTTTTAATGCGACCGTTTACAACTTCAACTACCCATCTACACATAGAATAAAATCTCGCTTGTTTACTCCTCCATAATCTGGACGTACATCCAGTCCCCATGCTGTAACTGAGAATTACGAAGTTCTCGATAACATTATTCGACCCAAGGATCGAACCTAGGGTTATTAGTCATTAGTACGAGCAGGCAACAAGAGAAACAGCCTTTGCTAGGATTCATAATAAATAATAGACATATATTATGATAGGTATTTCATACATTAAAACAATAATGTTTTGCTTTAGAAAATGTTTATTAACAGGTTACATCATCTGATCTCATCAAGAGCATCGTCTATATTGTCTACTAATATATCGTCTAAAAACTGTGCAGGGGGATCGACGATAGGGTTTTGATATCTTGCCCAGCTCAAGTACCATATTATTGTCATTACATGGGCGCAACAATAGTTCTTCGCCCAACAATACAGTTGCAACAGTACTGTTTAATGGCGACTCTGCCAGTTTGGGTAGAGTCTACTAAAATATAAAAAAAAAAATATTTTTTGGCTAATATGACGGCTACGTATTTTGCCTCGAAGAAGCAATTCGCGTAGTAACTTCATGTCGATTTTGTCGACCTCCCTGCATACTTCACTAATATATGAACCATCTTGTCTCACATGTTCACCATAATATGAGCGAGCCTGTTTTATTTGATATACTCCTAGTGGAATCAAAATTAAATCATATTCCATTTGTGGAAAACCTTCAATATTATTTCTTTCTACAGTTATACTTTGAAACTGTGCCCGTCTCCTGTTTAAATTATTAGCATCTACAAAATCTGCCAAAGAATTATTCGTGAACATTTTTTCTTGGATTATTGATATTATTTCCCGTGCATCATCTCTGTCAACCAAAACAGGGTGAAATCTATTTATTAAGGCTGCTGCGACTTTGAAATCAATCATCAAATGTTTTGAGACCTTATTAAAATATTCCTGTCGCAGCAACTAAAAATCTCGCTTGAAGCGCCCGCCAGTTGGGTCGTGGAGGTAGTAAATACCTCCACGACCCAACGGCATAATGTCACCGCTGCAAAAGAAGCATGACTCCTTTGCCGCCCCGCTTATAGACCTGTTGTGTCCTTATCCGAGGCATTTTGTGCACTGAACGAGTGGGGACTGGTCTACGACAGAGCACCGCTTGATGCCCACGTGTACTCTCTGGGCTTGGGTGAAGGATAGCCACATCTTCGGAGAAAGTTCCAACACCGGGTGGCACTCGTGGGGATTTCTCGCACGCTTCCTGTATCGCACCCTAGCCGTCTGCACACCCACAGCGACGTCTTGCAGAAGATGTTTGTTCTGCGCTAATAGGAGATCACCGATCTCCCCGTCACCATAGCTGGACAGCACGCCCTTAATGCAGACTAAGGGGTTTTGGGGCTTTGACTCCTGGACCTTGAGCCCTCCGTTCTTCTTGAATTGGTATTTAACTAGATTCAAGTCGGCTTTGCTGGCACACCTCAAGACTACCTTCTGGTTTCGGGCTTTCCTGACGGCGTTTACCTTGGCTCCGGTCGTTTTGAGGACCAGGGCAGCCCTGATCCTCTCGATAACGTTATCCCCCGTGTGTTTGGGGTCCGTCGACGAGATGGTCAGGGTATGGTTCGGCTGTAGTTGGTTTGGCTTAGAGGGGGGTTTCG
The DNA here is from genome assembly GCA_030763345.1 of Mythimna separata. NCBI lineage: Eukaryota > Metazoa > Arthropoda > Insecta > Lepidoptera > Noctuidae > Mythimna > Mythimna separata. The sequence continues at coordinate 613,925 of CM061195.1, read as the reverse complement.
GTGTACTTGCCACCTGAGCAAAGGTTTTTGGGCCTTGTGCTTGTTGTGGCGGTCTATCCACTTTGGCCAAGTCTGCTACTCCTTTCTCTATGTTTTTGAGGTGCTTCTTGACCTCCACTACAGCGTCCAGGTTTGGAGCTGTAGTGATCTGGGTGGGGGGTTTCTTATCCCGCAAGACTCGGATATCCGCCGAAACCAGGTCCAACTTTTCCGCAATTGGTTTAAGTTGTGACTTAAGGTCTGGTGTCTGTGTTGGTGGTGGGGGGGGGGGGGGGTGCAGGTTTGATTAATACTTGTTCTATTCGCGCCTTCACTATCTCCATCTCCTCATCAAACCGGGTTTTTGTTAAAATGTCTTCGGACACCTGGCTTAGATCCGTTACTGGCTGGATAGGGTCAGGCTTCAGCTTCTCCAGTTCTTTTCGGAGCACGTCCAGCTGATTTAAAATGCTAGAAACCTGTGACTTCAGGCGTGACAATCCCCCACTCAAGAGCATATCTTGCCTGGTCTGTTCGTGCTCCTTGGAGTTTTTGATGCTGGCCAGCCTGACTTCCTCCCTGACCTCCTTTAGACTCTTGAAAGCTTCAAGAGTCTCGTGGCCCAGCCAATCGCGGATACCCTTAGCCTCTTTCTTGGTGTCTGTCAGGTCGGTTCGCATGAGCGAGAGTTCCGTTTTTAAAGTCATAACATCTCGAGTGTGAGCCCTCTCGACCCGCACGAGCTCTTGTGCATGTCGAGAGCGCTCCTTCTCGAGGTTATACTTATGACGGCTCCGCGAGTCCGCCAAAGACAACACGGTCTCGTAGAGACCCTGGAGGCACTCATGGGCGGTGACCTTAAAGTCTCGCTTCATGTTCCCCGCCGACCCTAAGGCGTTTTTCCCCTTCTGAAGCAGGTCGTTAGCTTCCCTAGTGGCCAAATCCATCTGCACACCTGTACCCCTTATTGGGGGACGGTATAGAATGCTCTGACGCTCGGGTCTGTTTAAATGACCTGCCGAAGAGGCCACCGAGCTCTCGTCGTCTGAGATGATTTGGCGGGGGGGAGATATTCCACACTGCTCCCAGTCAATAACGGTCTCCGAAACATTTTTCCCCTCTCGCATCTCGGGTCCTGATGGTGTAGTGTCCGAGATGTGCGTCGTACATGCCGACACATCAGAGCCCGCTGTCTGTGGCTCCGACGACGCCCTCGGAATCGGGGCAGAAGACTTGTTTGGCTCCGATGGATTCGCCGCCTTTTCAGACACCGCCGATTCAGCAGTGTTCCGAAGAAGTTTCTTTCGGAGGTTTGTGGAGGCTCCCGCAGTTGTTTTGCGGGTAGTTGATAAGGAGGAAGTGGATTGCTGCGACGACATTTTCTAATCTTACTTCTAGTTTACGTCTAGTTGGTACTTATTGCTAGTTTTAATGTAAATCTATACTAATATTATAAAGAGGTAAAATTTGTAAGTTTGTAGGTTTGTAAGTTTGCATGTAGGGGGTAATCTCTGGAACTACTAGTCCGATTTGAAAAATTCTTTCAGTGTTGATAGCTCATTTATCGAGGAATGCTATAGGCTATATACCGCTACGGCCTACGGGAGCGGAGCAGTAACGAAAAATGCGGGTGAAACCGCAGGGGACAGCTAGTGTTATATATAATATATTTTTTTAAATTTTTATTTTGATTTTTTGATGAGGTGGACTCACGGAAGCTTCCGTCGCAGATGCTCGGCGACTGCTGTCCGATGAGGAGCCCGACAACTGCTAGAGCTTGATGATCTGAGCCCTAAGTGCGCACTGATGGTAGTCTTCAGTGAAACCGTTAAGCACTGCAAGGTGGCTGCGTGTGTGGGTTCCGAATTTGAAGATTCTGTTGGGGCCAAGTTGAAGAGCTTTCTCTGCTCTTTCAAATGAGCCCAAACTCGGTATTCTAGCTCCAACGGGAACGAAGTTGCGCTGCGGGGGGGTGAGGTCGCCCTTTGAGTGTCTCGTGGGGGGAAAAGGATTTCTGGAAAGGTCCTGGAATCCCAAGTCAGATAAGCCCAAACTCGGGGGGGATAGGAACAGTGGTTGAAGAGTTCCCTCGGGCTAACCTGATGATGAAGGCCGCGGAGTCGACACGCTGATGGCTTGTTCGTTGGCAGATTCTTCGGCCGGTAACGGAGTCTTCAGTACGGGCTTAAGTGGCTGTTGAGACGTCACACCTCGTGACGCAAACAACGTGTGGCCAAAGTGAGGTTATTTTGGTTATTAAACCACGTGTTTTTGACGTTTTTTGTACTCTAATAACTTCCAAGCCCGTGCTCCGATTTTGCTGTTCTTGGTGTCACTGGATAGGTCTTTGCAGCGTCTCTCAGTTGTAATGTGGGTACAAATAATCCACCGACCTTGGCTGAAATATTCCCCTCCAAGGTTTGAGGCGAGCTGCTCCGCAACCAGATGAGCCAGACACTTGCCCACACATTTCCTGGTGAATCAGCACTGCACAATTCCACTGTTAACTTTTTTGCGCACGTAACTCAACGCGTTGAATTTTGATGAATTTTTCACGCGGAGGCGATGTTATACTGGCGACGTGTTATCGGTTACTCCGTTCTCATTTTCTGTTGTTAATTGGTATTCACCTTGCTGAACTGACAGAGGGTAATGCACAGAGTAATTTAGACTTTCTAATAGGGTAATACTGTCCCGAAAGCCTCTATCCAAAATAAATACATCACCATCTCTAAAATAATCTCTTAAAGGATAGAATGCATCGCTGAATTGATCTGTTAAAATATCGGCATCTGATTATGTAGCAGGATAAGCGCCCAGTACGTCGATTATGTGGCCATCGCAACATACTATGAGGAATGGTTTGACAAGATTTCTATATTTATGAAGTGAATAAGTATTTTTTTGATTTGAGTAGTTACTGCTTTTTTGCACATAAATGTATGTACCATCCATTATTAATAAATAAATAAAAATCTTTTATTTCAGACAAAACAGTCCATAAAAGTTGTTAGTACGAAGAAATTAAACTTATAATTAATGTTAGTAATAAATAAGCCACAAATAATTTTAATGTAATTACCATCTACCTCTGCACAGTAGGCTCACCGGTCCCGCAACACATGGAGATCAGTGAACCAACCGAGCAGAAAAGTATCGGTTCTCTCATCCATCATCCTCAAAACACTGTTCGGGCTCCCTCGTACTCGTCGCACCACCGACGCAACTTTCTTGCGCATAATTGCATAAAAGTCATCCACGTAGGCGTCAGCGAACATGCCGGATGCACTGCTATATCGAGGGAGCCTAAACAGAGCCCTGAACACGTTATTATATTGGATGCGCAAGGCATTGTAGGTCTTTTGTGTAAAGTTTGACCACAGGCCACTCGTGTAGAATGTTTGGCAGAATGCCTTGAACATTGTAATTTTTACTGGCTTATTATTACAATGGCTTTTCTTTTCTCGATATTACTTCCAGGGTTTCCAAATAATGAATTTGGAATGTATAAATTCCTTTCTGCAACTCCTTCCCTTGAAATGTGCTCCAAGCCCAGATGTTGTGGCACAAAGTGTGTCATCATTACATCTCTTGCTTTTTTTATATATTTGCTGAGTGTGCTTCTGCTCATGTTCAACAATGTCGAAATTCTTTCATCAGAATCTCCTGTACGAAGTTGCAATAAATAAGCTCCAAGTGCAATGGCACGCTTACGAAAATCAGGCAATGCAGCTTCCAATTAACTAAATTGTAGTTTTGTGCGTCCTAGCCAATACCACACCATGTTGTCTTCCATTTGTTCAATGTTTTCAAAATCCAGACTGTTTCTATCATTTTTGAGTAGCTCACAAAAGTCTTCTCTATATGGGCAGCTGTAAAACTGTGCAGAGTATTTTCAGCCTCATACAAAAGTGACCACAATAGGCTTTGTAGGTGAAAACTACATATTCTACAATTTGGTGGAATGTAATATTTGTGGTCACTGAAGAGTCTCACCCTGACTGTAAATGGTACCACTTGCTGTGAGGTACTGTGGCAAGCCGGGAATAAGTACCGAACATGAGTATCAGGTGCCCTTGAATAGTTTGGTAAACTAATTCTTTCAGATCCTTCTGGAACTTGGTTACTTACAGTAACCGCATTTGCATGAACAGCTGCTTCAGCTCTTTGCAAGCATCTGTGACAAATCACATCTGATGGTTGTATCTAAAAAAAAATGTTATTGTTACACACTGATATTACACAGAACTTCAATCAGATGGCATAATAATGACATTTACATACTAATTAAAGTATTTTACCTCTCGTGAATGAATCCAGCTTTGCACAATAGTTAAGATGTGCTGGTTCTGCTCACTTTATATAATGATGTGCCGCAATTGTGCTACGGAGTGACCACATTTTATGCACACATTCTAATGGCGTACAAATACTGCAGAATCGGCTAAGACCGATGATGTATCATTGCTGAATATTGTGTGGCATGCATCACATATGCAGTCACTGGCACTCACCTGAAATATGGGTGAGATGAAGCAATGCTTTATTTTATAAAATGTTTTAATAAAGGGTATCATTTAAGCTGTCGCCTTTTTAATTCATTTTGTGTTTCCTAAATAATAGCTTTGTCCTCAAAATAGTAGATTTGTCGCCAAAATGTAGTCACCAAACAATGTAAAATCAATTCTCCAATAAATCATCTAAAATCATGGAGATATAGGATCTAGTACCAAATAATGGTTTTTGTACATATTATAATAGGTTTGTCCTAATAAGCATTTAAGCAAACTAATTGAAAGAGATCACCAATAAACCATATATTGTGTTACAAGAAAGGCCAGCAGCGCCTTCCCGGGCTCCGGTCGTTATGGTTTTTTTTTTCGTTAGGGGAATCATCAGAATGACTTGAAACACTCTAGGGCGGAGCGGGAAGGCGTGTCGAACTCTTACTGACTAAACCCCTACCCTGCTCCTTCGTTGCCTTCGATCTGGGAGACACGGTGACAACCTTCTGGATTTTCCGTGTTCCCCAGAGGCTTCGGTCCTACCGGGCCCCTACAGTTTGCACTTTGCTGACATCTCGTGGCATCGTATGATCATCGTAGGTAGTTACGAGTACCTACGACACATCGTTGAGGATGGAAAGCGCGCCAATTTCTCTCCGCCTCTTTGAACATATTTTCAACAAAATTATAAATTGATGTATTAAATTGGTAAGGAATACTATTATTTTAATAACCGAACGAAATAAAATGTAACTACTTTATTGGTGACAAAATAACAAATAAAAAGGAGTTGCAGTCAGGAATTGATAATAATTAATCGATTTATTTGGCGACAGATATACCATTTTGGCGACAGAACTACCATTTTGGCGACAGATCTACCATTCTGAGCACAAAGCTATTAATTTTGTAATAAAACTATTATTATAAGAACGAAGTTTTATTTTATTGGTGATCCATCTCTTATTTTTTGATAATTCATACCTGGATACACTTTTTGTTTATCTGAGAACGAAAATATTTTGTGGCGATAGATCTACTAATTAGGTTGTACAACTTGATGACAAATATAAAGTTTGGTGACAGAAAATATAATCCCCTTTAATAAATAACTGGATATCAACATAAAAAACACTCACCACTTGTGGTGCAACACGTTGTTGTATTTGAGTCAGAATTGTTTCATAGTTTAAAATGTGTCGCCTCAATCTTGTTACATCAATGCGGCAATTTGCACATCTTAATGTGTTGCTGGTAGTTGTAGTTCGAAACCGATGTTGAAGTTGATGGTGTCGAATAATGTTTAGCAGCATGATCAGCCTTTTGCCAGCATGGATGACATATGTAATATGATGCACGAACCTGAAATTAATAATCCATTTAACACAAATATATACTAAATAGAATTAGTACAGTGGTTGAGTCACTGGCCGTTACTTTACTAGTTGCAGGTTCTATTCTTACATGATATATTGTTTTATAATATTATAAAAATGAAGATTTTTTGTTTGGTTGAACACGCTAATCTCAGGAAGTAGTGGTTTAAATTGAAAAAAATATTTTTGTGTTGGACAATATAAAGGTTATAAAACATAAAACTGCAGAATAGGAGCCCCGAAGCGGTTATGAAACCACAGAGAACAGCTAGTATTCTTATATACTGAAGAATATTGTTTCGGACTTAGTGTATATGAAAGTATGATTATCTGTATTGTGTGTGTCATTTTAGTCTCAGAGTATAAAAAACAGACGGTAGAATATAATCTGTGCGTATTATTATTATATTTTAATTTATTTACCTTGACATAAATAGATGTCCTCCTCCTCGACGACAGATACTTTGTTTTCGAGTGACAGATACAGTGTTGTCAATGCAAGATTTTATTTTGCTCAATTTATTTTCTTAGTTGAATACAGTCTCTACGATGAAGTAGTCAGCCGTTGTTAAGTCCAATGTCTAATAGTTGGGCAAATATTGACATGTACAAACGTCTTGTTTTCATACGAATTCTATATAAAGCAGTCAACATTTCAGCAATGTCGACGCCGCCCATATGTGTGCTGTACACTTTTATTAAATTTAGACATGGTACAAGCAATCTCCTTTTTTGCTTTTTGTCATATGATTCTATAGTACTCATTGAGTCTCTGGCACGAAACGAACTTGCTATATAAATACTCGTACATGTATTGTCCACCTACTTAGTCACGGCTATTCTTTTGGCATTATTGCATACTACTTCAAATGTTCCTTGTCCTTTTTTCATCGTAGCTTTGTCAGTAATCAACAGATTACAATTTCGCAATCTATCTTTTCGTAATGTCCCCAAAGACAAAATTCCCATTTCATTACGTAAATAATACGGGGTGTAAGGGAAACGCTTCCGAAAACGAAGACAGGTGATAAGGCTAGTGATTCTCGATACGATACCATCAAAAAAACAGTTTTTTTTTTTTACAATTTTACCTATTTTTTTTATCATTTTTCATGCACTATGCTGTGGGAACAGTTAAATGAAACCATTATTTGCGATTAAACAATTTTTTTTTCTTTAAAACTCTAACAAGCAATGTATTCGTAAATAAATAAATCATCTGACGCTCGCGCATGACCTCGGGTTCAAAGACCGCGCGCGGTCGCCGACAGCCGCTAGCCGCGCAGCCGACGCGACCCAACGTACGACGCAACGGCTGACTATGTAGTGCGCTCCTAAACTACTAACCTTTACTCGATCGCTGGAAGCAAATGTGTTTTCAGTTCACTTCTACCTAGTAGTGGCATATCTGCTTTCGGGTTCCATTCGTGCAAGGATCGTAATGTTAATTAATTAAGTAATTTTCCCCTTGAACAGGGTTACAATTTTTTGATCCTAAACTTACAAGTCAGAAAAATCCAGTTTACTTTGCTTAACCTTGAGGCCCATAACGAAGATACTTAGCTACCTACTCACTACTGTGATTGGGAAAGAAACGTTTAAAAAGTTGATTATGTACAAAGACATTGAGTTTACAAGAAACTTGTCATTCCGTCACTAAAATTTTGCATAGCAACAAAACTAAAATGTTTACCAACCTACATCCCGACATTATCTCTAGACCTGGCGTCGATGACTTCATATCGGCAAACTTAACAATAAATATCGAAACAAAAACTTTTTGCAAAAAAATACAACCGACTTCAATTTAAAAAAAAAAAAACACCTTAAAAAGTACAAAATAACTTTAATTTCGGAAGTCGGTGTTAAATAATGAAGAGACAAAACTAGTTGTTTTGTACTTTTTTTTTGTCGGTGTTTTTTTTAATTGAAGTCGGTTGTGTTTTTTTAAACGTCTTTTTTTTCTTTTAGTTTGGTCCTGTTTAAAATGAGCCCAAACACGACTACGGTGCTGTAATTTCGAGGTTTGTACTTTTTCTGAAGCGCCTGGCTTCAGCATCAGGTCGCTATGTACTTCGGTGTTTACACAGCACGTTTATCCACACATCGAACCCTTTTCAATGAGCCTAAACACGATATTTCTGCTGTTAGTTGTCGAGGAGTTAGGTACTCTGCAGACTATCCTGACTGCAGCATCAGGTTATGACTTGATGATCATGAGACCAAATGGTAAATACCCTATCGAACATCAAAACAATTTACTAAATAAACTAAACAGTCCTTGCCTATTCGAGTAACTTCTTACTATCAAGGAGTTGTACCTACCTTCCATCATCAGCCACGCCACCTGAGATGGTGACATCCATACGCAAATACACGAGATACTTCATAAAATATGCGAAAAACAATAAGTGAGGTTATAAAATTTGAGGGTTTCCCCTAGATTTCTTTAAGATTCCATCATCAGATCCTAACTTGGTGACAGTGGGACTACCTCAGAACTATCTACTTTCTAACAAAAAAAAAAATTTTGAAAATCCGTCGACAATCGGCTGAGTAATCGATGAACAAAAATACAAAAAAAGTACCTCCTCGTTTTTGTGAATTCGGTAAAAATAACGAGTCGCGTTACTACGTACTTACCTACAGTTCGTCCGTTATAAGTTGGCGAGTGTGAAGTTAGGGTCTGCGAATTTTGGCGCTTGAAATATCGTACAAAAATAAAGGTTTAAAAAAAAATAATGCCAATAACTGTTTTTAACAGCAATAAGAACTGCAAATTGCATTTATTTTTTTAAAACCTTTATTTTTGTACGATATTTTCAAGGGCCAAAATTCGCAGAGCCTAACTTCACACTCGCCAACTTATAGCGGACGAACTGTACTGCTGCGCGGCGCGCCGGCGCGCCGGCGCGGCGTGGTCAAAGTATCCTTTGTAAAGCGCCGCCAAAATAAATAAAAAGAAACATTACAGAGGCGTCAACAGTTTTAAATTGATGCACTATGTCGTGCATTTATTAACAGTTTTGTATTATGTCGATAATCGATAGTAAATGAAATAAGTTAAAAGATCGTCGACATCAGCTGTGATTGACTAAAAAATTTTCATCGCATGTACAGTTTAAAGCAACCAGAGCGCGTGAATCAATTGAATTTGAACTTTATGTCAATGTAATTAAAGTCACACGATGCGCGCTTGTTTATTGCAAGAACTGGATCCTTCATTTAGTAAGTAAACCAATTTAAAGTGAATAATTAAATTAATTGAATCCAAGAAACCGATTCAATCTTATTTAAAAGTTAGAAAATGAAAACAGTTTGTAATAGCATAAGTACAATTTCCTAACATTTAAAATTATTCTTTTAACATTTTCGCCTCTGTAAATTGTTGGTCTTTGCACATCGCAACGCGGCACGTGCCGCGGCGGTAACGTTTGTCGGCCGGCCACCTGCAAGTGCGGCGCGTCGTTTGATCTTCATAGTACTTCTTTAATAAATAATAGTAATCTAGTCAGTTCCTTTCCGACTCGGTTCGTGAGCTAACGTACGGTACGTTTATCCGATCGATATTGCATCGTAATTAATTATTGTTTTGTTAGTTTTAAATTTGTGTTTAGTTATTATTGTTACGTTTTTAGTGCTGTTTTATTCTTTTTTAGTTATTATTTTTTGTTGTTTTAAATAATGCCTCAGGCATACGTGTACAGTGCTCGTGAATACGGCAACATGTTGATGTGTTTAGGAGAAGCCCTTGGGAATGCATCTCTAGCGTTGAGAATTTACCGGAACAGATTTCCGAATGTCCGGCATCCGTCTGATTCTCGCATGATAACGGCAGCTTTTCAGCGAGTCTTAGAAAATCGACCGATTGCTCCGATGGCGGCAGGTGGTGGACAACAAGTGAATGTTCAGACTGAGGAGCGTATTTTAAATGTGATTCGCCAAAATCCACGCCTAGGCACACGAAGTGCGGCGAAATTATTGCGGCGACGGGGTTTACCGACAGTTTCTCACTGGACAGTTCATAAAGTCTTGCGCCGGAACAGAATGCGGCCCCACAAAATACACAAAGTACAAGCTTTGCTGCCCAATGATCGCGTTCGTCGTCGTGCGTACTGTCGTTGGCTGCTAGATCAACAACAGCGTGCGCCTGGCTTCATTGAGCACGTTATCTGGACGGACGAGTCCACATTCACGAGAAACGGGATGTGGAACAGGAGGAATGCCCATGTATGGTCAGACGTTAACCCGTACGCCACTCAAGAAACCGGCCATCAGACCAGATGGTCCGTCAACGTATGGGCTGGTGTTTTTAATGGAAAAATTTTAGGACCAGTGTTTCTACCGCAGCGCCTCAATGGATCAGCATATCTTAATTTTATAAATGGACGTTTAGATGATATGCTAGACAATGTGTCGCTGGCTGAATATCGTCGAGCATGGTTCCAGCACGATGGCGCTCCTCCGCATGTTACGCGTCCCGTCCGCGAGCGTCTCACTGAACTTTTTAATGACAGCTGGATCGGAAGGCTGGGGCCGCACGCCTGGCCGGCTCGTTCACCCGACTTAACGCCATTGGACTTCTTTTTGTGGGGGTATGTGAAAGAAAGAGTGTTTGATCGGGAATGTGACAGTGCTGATGAAATGCGGGGCAGAATAGTGAGCGTTTTTAATAAACTACGTGAAGAATGTGTTGAGGATCCAACACTAATGCCTCGTGTTCACGAGTCGACACAGCGACGGGCCCGCCTTTGTATTGAAATGGATGGAGCCCAGTTCGAGCCAAACCTCATAAGGTCGCAAAGGATTTGACAGGTACGTAAAATGCCTCTGTCAGCTTTTTACAATGGACTACAATTGCGATTAAAATTCATAATTTTATGAAGGGTTGTAGGGGGCGGCGGCCTAGGCATTTAGAAAGTGATGTTTGTAAATTCCGTATTAAATCCCGCGACTCGGGCGGAGCGCTCGGCGGCCGCTCGGCGACTGATAAGCGCGGGCGCGCAGTGGCGCGACGTTGCCTTGCGTGTCAGTGACCTCACATTTGTACTTTCGTTTCCATTGCGTGTTTATGAAATATGAAGTTTTGAAAATAATCAATTTAAAGCGAAAGGTTATTGGTATTCGTTTGCATTTAGGTTGTATATAATCTACGTTCTGGCTTCGGAAGCGTTCTCCTTACACCCTGTATAAGTTTAAACGACGTAAACCAATTATCAAAGTAGACTGTGCAACGAATTGGATTAGAAATGGTTCTACATAGCCGGAGAACTGTTTTACCTCCAACCTGGAACAATCTGCCTGCTGCGGTTTTTCCATCCGATTAAATTATAATTTGGGTGTCTTCAAGGCTAGAGTGTAGGCTCTTAATAAACTAGTGCGCCTCACCATCGACGATTGCATCACTGCTTACCATCAGGTGGGATCTCAGTCAAGCGCTAGTTTACAACCATTAAAAAAAAACCTCAAGAAATTCTTTTTCTCATTCACTAAATTGGACACTTCGAAACGTGTTTCCGCCATCGTAAGCAAAGAAATCATATACCATGCCCGAAGTACCAGCACGAATCAGAAAGGACAATGTTCGAAACGGCCCTGTACATTAAAGAGTATCGGAATATACGATAAATATGTAATTGTTTTTTTTATAACATAATTTGCAAATACTTCTGCGACGCGGACAAGCTTTATGCCAAAATGACTTTCTTGTTTCATAAACATACCAATTCATTGATTATTTCTTCTTTTTTATTTGGTTTAATGCCCCTTAGAGTGACAATAGTTTTGGGTAGAACAGTGCAATCTAACTTTTTAATTAAAAACTCCATTTCCCGGGAGGGTTCATCAAATCAGAAAAAATAAATTTAAATTAAAGTAAAAAAAGGAAAACAAATTGACCAATAATATGCTTAATTAAATTAATTATAATTATGTAACTTGTTTTATAAAAAAGTTTTCTTGATCCAGCGATAAACTCCACTTGTACAACAGAGTTTAAATTAAAATCTTTAAGGAGATCATTATGTCATACTGCTCTCTTTTTTTGGCCGATCATGTCTACAAGTGATTTCTATAACTTTTATATTTTTCCTTGGTTGCATCATCGTATCCTTAAAATCTTGAAAATTATAAATATTCTTTTGTCTCTTCATTTTCAATATAGAATATTGCCGTGAGCGGCATCCGCAGAGATGTGAGTATGACCTTTTGTTAGATAGCTAATTGATACCGATTTAAGATCATTCGAGGAGTTATTGACTATCGTAATCATTGCTGTGTAAAGGGTCCAATTTTTATTTGGGGCTGTACAATTATCAGTCCGTATATACAAGTGCTCCATATTCCTATTAGCCTGTAAGAAAGCATATATAGCGTTTACAATATCACTCGCTTCTCGTCCAGATTGAGCTTCATGCCAAAGGACGCACGTGGCAAAATAGCTGGACTTTTTTCAATTGGAGCAAATGTTAAATTAAAAGTAACCAAACGATTCATGAAAAATGCATCTTTAATGTCGAGCAATTTTTGATAAAATATTTTATTGTCAAATCCACTTGAATTGGATTTGACAATAAAATGACGGAGGAAGTGGACCACTTCTATTATAGTAACGCATGAAGTTTTGCTTAAACCTTTTCCAGTTTTTTTTTAAGTCGCCATAAAATTATTATGGCGGAGGCTGTTTAAGGTTTTCCATTTTGCTTTTACGGTAATTTTACTGTAGCTTAAAGACTGCTTTATATGTTTAATAACAATACAACCTTATTTTTTTTAATCTACAGTGGACATTATGCGATTAAAGGATTTAAAATTGTCCGCTGTTACTAAATGCAATATGCCTAAGTTGTTACTTATTTCAACGAAGCATTAATGAAAACACGTCTTATTAGTCCTCATTTATCTTTGAAATTATTTACAAACACTGTAAAAATCGCACCAAGTGTTCGAAATGGCCGCCATTTGCAGCTACACAAGTTCTATATATAACCTCGAATAAACGAACGTTAAATTCGTCGAGCAAACCCACTTTCGCTGATTTCCCTAGCTGCCGTGTGGATTCTAGGCCTCAAATGTTCAATATTTGTAACTTGTTCTTTGTAGACTTTTTCTTTCAGGCAACTCCAATAAAAGAAATTCTGGGGATTTAGGTCTGGCGAGCGCGGTGGCTACAATATCGGAACAAGCGCCCTATCCACCTTTTTTGGATATACCGTATTAATACTATCATTGGTAGAGCTTCCGATGCATGATGAGCACCAGGCTCACAGCAAAATACACGGCGAATGGCAGGGCCTTATCGGAACTAAGCGCCCTATTCACCTTTTTTGGATATACCGTATTAATACTTACTCATTGGTGGGAGCTTCCAATGCATGATGAGCACCAGGGTCACAGCAAAACACACGGCGAATGACAGGGCCCCAAGATTTAAACATTTTAGAGAAAATTAAAAAATCTCCACCTTGTCTTGCCGGTATGCGAATTTGAAAATGAAGTGTCACTGTCACATTTAAATGTTGGGTCGGGAACTTGGGAAGGGCAATCGTACACGTCAATCAAACAAGTGAGTCAATTGTACACTGTTTATTAGACAGGTGGCGCGCGCGCGGTATGACGCGCGGGTGCGCAACCTTTATAGTAATAAACCTTATAGAACTAAACCTAACTATAACTAAGTCTCGATATCCGTGTCATAATGCGGATCCGACGTCGGCGTTGAGAAAATCGGACCTTTCGCTCGTCGCCGTTCAGCGGCGTCAGCGGCGCGCGGCGGTGTCTTTAGGGCCTCCGCTATTTCTCCTCGTTCGGTACCCAGAGGTACATCCCCGTCCCTTCCCGGTTGAGCTACTGTATCACCTTGATCTGCAGCAGGTGGTGATGGTGATACATCGGGTATCAGATCTGGGTCCGCTGCTTTGCGCCGAGTCTAGTCGTGGTCTGATGGTGTCTCGTCGGGGTCTAATCTGGTCAACATGTCTGGTGACTTCACAATTTAAAATTGGTACATGTACCACGTAAATTTTTCGTTTTATTCCTTTAAAATATTTACAGTCTTATTCATAAAAAGATAAAATAGGTTTATTAGCTTGTTATAATGAGAATCCCGAAAAGCATTATTCATAAACGTCCAATAACGCTAAAAAGCTTTGTAAGTATTCAATAGTGGCTTTGTAACTTATAACAGGCTCGACCCTACTATAAACCTTTAATAAAGAGAAATATGGCCGACAAATGTGCAACAGCTGATTTCTTTTCTTTTTCTTTCTCGTCCGAACCGTATGTTTTGAGGTTTGTTGTAAGGAGGTGTAAAGTAGAGCTATTTTTTTTATAAAATTGTTTAGTGAAATCGTTAGTTATGCAAGCTATGCAAGCTCTGCAAGCATTAACATGCTATTGAATGAATAGAAAATGTTTCACGTCGTCGAAAGATTTACCAGAAGAGATGTGATCCGTTTTCTTTACCAGCTGTAGAGTTCAAATGACGATACCGTTTCAACAAAAATACCATAGCCTTTTTAATTGATCTATAAAATGTTGGGGTCGTCGTGAATTGGGGAGAAATCCATGGTTTGTCTCAACCAACTGTGATTCGTATTTTTTGTGCAATACAATTTTCTTCGAAAAATAACACGAGTCGAATATCCTCTGCACGGCAGCACGATACAATTCGTCCGTTATAAGTTGGCGAGTGTGAAGTTAGGCTCTGCGAATTTTGGCGTTTGAAATATCGTACAAAAATAAAGGTTTTAAAAAAATTAATGCAATTTGCAGTTCTTATTGCTGTTAAAAACAGTTATTGGCATTTATTTTTTTAAACCTTTATTTTTGTACGATATTTCAAACGCCAAAATTCGCAGATTCACACTCGCCAACTTATAGCGGACGAACTGTACAAGCAATATGAATATCCTCCTGAGACCCCCGGTATCACTAATGATATACTTAGTTAAAAAATTTATTTCACAGATGTCTTTAAGAATTCGGAAAAACTTTTTTCTATAGTAGTTTGTATGCATATCTTTTTTTATATCTAGTACATCAGCATTTCTCTAGCTGTCAAATTACATCGATTTGCAGTCAGTTTAAAATCGTCAATTTTGCTGTTACCGCCATGTCAACTTTAAGTAAAGATAAATATTATTATTTTTGAGTATTTTGGTGTTTTTTTTTTGTTTTAGATCGTTGATATAATACGTATTTTATGTATTTTCGTTTAAATAATATAAAATATTGCAAGTTCAAATAGTCATTTCGATGTTTTCCTGCACGTATCACAGGGGATACTTTGGGCAATGGGTACTTATTTTATTTTATTTTGCAAGTAATTTGACTGAAAAAGATATTAGGACTCAATTGATTTTGACATATCTGATATTGAAGATGAAGGTAGCGACGTTGTAAGTGATCTTTAATCAAGTCATTATAAAACAATACGGCCGATAATAATAATAATAAAGTAGAGAGTTAGGACGAATCTGATGACGAATATTCTAGTAGTGAGCATGTATGAAAGAAATTGAAGTTATACTTTGATTTTACTCCTGAGCGTTTTTTTTCCATTTAAAATCAAATTGGACACTTGTAAATGATAAAGTTGTTTACCAAAATTTTAAAAAAACTTAAGGAAAATGGGCCCTCTTGTCTCTGGCTTAGAAAAGGTTTTCAGAGCAAATAGACGAGACTAGCATACTGCTATTGATGAAAAAATAATACAATTCACGGGTAAACGCAAGCAAAAACAGGTGATCAACCACTGCTGTGCAACCACTAGTGCAAATCCCCTTTGGAACAAGAAAGGAGGAGTTTAATTTGATATTCCTCAACCAGTTACTGTAAAACCGTATAAGTAGTTTATGTGCGGCATTGATTTGTGAGATTATATTATATTATCGGCCAGTATGTTATACAAGGAAGACCAGAAAAATGGACACCAAGAGCGATTTTGCATTTTTTTTATAATTCTCAGCCTCTGTAAGATGGGCGTAGTACAGAGAAGAAGCGGCAAAATCCACACTTCAGAGAACAGATATTTCACAAGATTTGGGCTTCTAACTAGAATTAGAATAACATTCAACTTATTTGGTCTCAGCCTCTTTTTGGCCGACGCCTTTGAGCCCTCAGGTAAACCGCAGCAACCCGGTAGACCATCGTGGAAGCTATCGGAATAGTCCTAATCCCATTGGACCAGAAATAAAAGTAAGTCCAAATAATTTGGATAGGAAATACAGACTAGTCGTATCATTCCTCATCATACGAAAAAATAGAAGGAAATAAAACATTTACCAAAGTTTTCGAAGGGTTCTTAAATTAATAGTTCCATATGTCGCAAAAATGGCTGCAATAACTTGAAATTTGTAAAATGCTTGAAAATGCAACATTTTACTACGTTTTAATGCTAAGCAAAACTGCTTTTTTTATTTATAATATCATATCATTATCATTTATTGTAATTAATATGTACATCTTTAACTTTCAATGATTGATTTTTGAATTTTTTTGTTGATTACTTTTTTCACCAAATAAATTTTTTTATTACCACTTTGAACCCAAGGTATCATTGGAGATACGTTCTCTCACGCTAAATGGGCGTAAGGTAGATTTTTTTTGACTTAAGTTTTAGTATCTCTAAGTGATATAAATCCATAGAAATTAACTTTCATTAATCAGATATTTGTAAGTAAGTCCCGGGTCTCAGGAGGATATTGACAAACAAAATTAAATGTCTTAGGTGACGTTTTACATTTTTTTGTGACGTTTTTTGCCGTGGATACCAGTGGTTTTGTCTTTTTCATCCATGGATTCATCAGAACGACAACATAACAACGCTAAAGTGTCTCATAACGAGAACATAACTATAAAGGGTTTATTGAACGTTTATGAATAGAGAATTTTATAAAAGGCTTATTAGTACTAATGAGCATTTTAACTAATAAGTATTTTAAACCTATTTTAGAGGATTTTTATGAATAAGACTGTTAGCCTGTAAGGACTGTTTAAGTTCGACGCCGCGACGGTTCGGACGGAAAATTTATTTATCTTTTCTTGAATAGTCTTTTTATTACATCCCTCTAAAATTTTACCCTTTAGTCCCTTTTTTACAATCTTTACGAAACTCTCGGCTTGGCCATTGCTGGCTGGGTGATATACTCGTACTGGTTATAACACATGTTGAATACCGTTACGTTTACAAAAATCATTAAATTCCCCAGATGTAAAAGAAGTGCCATTGTCACTCACTAGTGTGTGCGGGATTCCGAAACGTGACATCAAGTCATACATTTTATTAATAACCGCTTTTGAATTGTACGTCGGCGACATGTCCTAACATTCTACCCATTTACTATATGCATCAACAATGATTAAAACCATGTAACCATGAAACGGTCCCAAGAAATCTACGTGAATTCGATAAAACGGATGCGGCGGCAGCGGCCAGGGCGCCAACGCGGCGTGCGGCGGCGGCGCCCGCGCCGCCGCGCCGGGCGCAGCGCGCAGCATACGCCGCACGCCGCCGCCAAGCACTCCAGGGCTGCGTCCACGCCCGGGAACCACAACCGCTTACGAGCCTCTGCCTTCATTTTCACTACCCCGAAAAGTGAACTATGAAGTTCTCAACTTTATGTCCGCGCATTAAAATACCATTTTCATACGACAACTGCGATCGATAGTTAAAGAAGGATTTCAGGTTAGTGTCATCAATTTTTCTAGGCCAGCCGTTCAATGTATATCGTATAACTATCGTTAAGTGGGGGTCGCGGGCCGTTTCACGTCGCATGTCGCTAAGTGTCACCGGCAGATGGCCGTCTGTTATAAAGTTGACATACGTTGCGCGATCCTCGCACTCCGCAAGTTCCTCCGAAGTTTCCTCGTGCCCCTCCTCCCAGCAAGCCCTAGATAGATTTAACAATATAAATAGGATAATTTTTTGTAGACAATGTACAATTTTAAATCTTGTACTATGTTACCCTAGTAGGTATATCTAGTTCATACTCACTGATTATTGGCCTTACCTGTTTTTTTTTTTGTTTTGGTAGGAGTGGGACACCCTCATGGACACCTAGACTGCCTCACACAAGGCAGTCTGGGCAGTGCGGGACACCTACGGGCTAAAACCACACTCCTGCCATCTCTCACGTCCCTCTGACATGGTCAAGCTGTTGATTTTGATGTAATGACTTTTTTTCTAGTGGAATTATACTTTTAATTATAAAATTGTTTTTAGGAACACTTCTTATATTACCACCAAATATTTAATTAGCCTTACCTGTTGAAAGTCTTCATGTCAGTGTGTGTATGTGATAGAAATAAGATACAAAGGGTAATAATGGGGTCAGAATAAAAAAAAATTGCAAAAAGTTCATAGTTTATTGGGGGAGCCCTGAGCCCCTGATGAATCGCTAAGACAAGACACCAGCAGTGTGATTCTGTAAGACTTCATTCTAAACTTCGAATCTGAATCCGCTGTGAGTTTGTTGATTGGCATTCTATAACTCAGTTGATAATTAGAATCTACACTAGCGCTACTCTTGCGAGCGTGTTGAAGGCGTTGAACTAAATTGACAGCAACATTTTGACAGATAAAGTATGAGATGACGTTTAAAGTGGCATTCTATAAGGTAATTCCCCCGTCACTTCGAAGCTCACCGCGCACTCGAACACGATTCAATTAAAAGCATCTATTTTAAGAGTGAAATTAGAAGAAATTATAGTTAAATAGTGTTTAAATAAACTTTTTAAAGTGAATAAGTGCCTACCTACTTAAGCGATAACGATGGCAAGAATGTTTATGTTTAAATCTTTATTAGAAGAAGCTCATGCTTTGGATAAACTAGAAAAGCGTCAACAATCCACCAGAATTCGAAGTTTATCTTTATTTATTCGAGATGACGACTATGTGAGCGTGTATAGATTGTCAAAGGAGCTGATTGACCAACTGGAGTATGAGTTACTACCTCTGATAAAGCCCACAAAACGTCGTGGCAAAGGACTTTCAACTCGAGTAAAAGTAAGTGCTTTATTTTACTAAGTATACAGTTAATTTTGAAAGTATGTACACAGTTTATAGCTAGAAAGATTTGTAACCACGCACACCATAATAAGAAAAACACTTCATAATAAGGAGTATACCATTTAAGTGGTTTCCCCGCTAGCTATATATATATTTTCTTGTAAGTCTAAGGACCCTGTATAGTTATACTTATAATACATCCATAATTTGTTTTCACTAGATCTAGATTAAGTAGGTATTTAACTTTTTATTGATTTATTGTTTTCAGTTATTATGCACCTTGTCATTCTTGGCTAATGGTAGTTATCAGAAGATAATTAAAGAAAATATTAGAACATATTTATCGCAACCATCAGCATCTCGTTGTATAAATGAAGTAGTGGAAGCTCTCAATAATCCGGCAATTGTAAAAAAATATATAAGGTTTCCTCAAAATATACAAGAAAGACAGATTTTAAAAGAAAGGTTAGTAGGTATATTATGTTAAAAAATATGAAGAGTCACGCGCTTTGATTTTTATATTTTTTGTGACAGTTGATCATGTTAGTGTTTACTGTAAATTACAGGTTCTACAGAAAGTTTGGCTTTCCAGCTGCTCTTGGGTGCATTGATGGCACTCTGGTGGCAATGAAAAAACCAGCAGAGAATGAAGAACGCTTCTACTGCCGCAAAGGCTACCATGCAAGAAATGTGCAATTGGTAAAATGGATTTCAATATTGTAATAGATTATATATCATTAGGTATTCAATTAGTTTTTTAATATATGTTTTTTTTTTTCAGATAACAGATGCAGACCTTAATATTTTAAATGTGGATCCAACATAATGGTGGAGCTACTCATGATAGTTTCATTTTTAACTATGGTGTTATAAAAGCCCACTTAGAGGCATTAACAAATGCTGGTGAAGAAGTTGTTTTGCTCGGTTAGTTATGCCCCCACTTCAGAATATAAGCCTAATTACTAGGTATAAAAACAACATAGTTATTTGATTTTTTTTCAGGTGATTCAGGATATGCTCAGCGCGCCTACCTTATGACACCAATTAGTGGTGCTGAAGATAATTCTCCAGAAGCTTTCTACAATGACCGTCATTTAACTGCTCGCAATTCAGTAGAGAGAACAATTGGCCTCCTAAAAGGACGATTTAGGTGCTTATTAGTACACAGAGTGCTCAATTATCATCCAGACGTAGTTGCAAAAATCGTTATTGCATGTTGTGTTTTGCACAACATGTGCAATCGCGCAGGAATACCGGCTTTCACAATTTCAGAAGAAGAGCGACTTTCTAGTCGCGGGGAATTCCAAACAATTGCGGAAGTTCAAAGGAGGCAAAGTAGGGATTTGCCATCTAACACCGAATTAGCTCTAGGGCAGTTACATAGGCGAAACTTAGTAAATAGGCTTTGGCGTTCACGTCATAATTACTTTTCTTTTTTACACGTTTGTATTATATTATGGAATCCTTTTGATTATTTGTTAATTTTAAATTATTTTAGCTCTTTTCGCCTGAAACACAGGATTTCCTAGTTCAGGCACGTAGTACTCAGAATTAAGATTTATATTTAAGACTGTATTAACCGATTCCGTGCGGAGGTCTTTGTAGCAATCTTTAGTGCCTGGCGTCGAACAAAAATTCCGTGATACCTGTGGGGCACCAAGCGCCAGAGACTTTGATGATTCCCCGGGGGAATCATCCGCCATGAATTGTAACTTTTAGCTTTTTTTCGTGTTTCCACTTGCTAAAGAGTCATTTGCCATTGGGTATCGAACGTAAACGCTCAGTGAATTCGTTCAGTGCGTGTAAAAGTAACTGTGTGTTTTTATGGAAATGGAAGGTAAGTGACTAATTTCTATCAGGGGTTGTAAACCTTTTTGCATTATTTTATGAATTTATTTATTCAAAAGTGTTCTATAGAATTTGTTTACGTACCATTTGAGTTTGCAGCGAGGTTATATTTATTTACTATACAGTGTTTTGTAGGGAAACAATTTTAAATTCGGTACTTTGATGGTAAAATTGTTTCTCTATAAAACACTGTAATATAGAACATTTAACTGAATGGGAAGTTCGATTCTAATGAATCAAAAATATTCTACTCGTAAACATAATTATGAAGTGTTTTATTTGAATAAGAATGTAAATGTATTGTTATTGATAAAAAATATCTATGCCTACCAATTTAAAAAGTAGATTTTTGTTAAGCATTTAATTGACAACCTTTTTATTTTGTTGTAGAGTTACCCAGAAAAAAAATGAAATATATTCCTCAATCAGAAGTCGAAACTCAATGCGACGACGACGACGTGTTTTGTGAGAATCAGTGCGGGGCAGTAGTCCAACTGCTCTGTCCAATTAGTTGGACCATGGGTCTTCTCTAGGGGCAGTTGTCCAACTTTAAAAATAGTTGTACCACAGCACCTTTTGAGAGTTCCGTGGTCCAATTAATTTAAAAAATAACTTGCCCCAATTCTAAAAACCTCAAATGCACTTTTATGAGTGTATCCAACTGGTTTACTATTATATTGAACCTCTTAACAGTAGACAGGTAGCGACTGGCTGGTTGTTATCAATTATAGTAAAGGGTGTTTGTTAGAGGTGTAGAACATGAATTAAATAAAACACATCATGATATTATGGAGCTTGATATTGGCTTTATGAGAAAGATAGTTTTATGCCATTAATGTTTAAATATGATTTTAGGTAGGTATATGCGCGCAGCGGCTGGCTTGAATGAAATATAATCTGGGATTCCAATTTTCGATCTTTTTCCAACAGGTGAGACCTAATACCGGCAATAACGCGGAAGAGGTTCGCTAGCGCTAATCGAAAGTGCATTAAAATTAAATTAACTAAGTACACTGGAACAACCTTCTGAGAGGGACAAGTCTCAGGGATAACCTTCATCGACTCCTACCACCATTTTACCATCATTACATTGTTTAATGAAGACACAACCTTAGGGCTGTTTTAGGTGCTTCGAGAGGTTTCTGTTTTGGTTTTGGCGGGATGTTTCCAGATATTACCATTTGGAAATCGCTCGGAGGACACAGAGGTGCATACGGTAGAGGTTAATTCCGTTTGGGTGGAGTACCGTCATGTTCTCATGGAGATAATCGGCGGCGGTGACCACAGTCTGCGTTTGGCCATCAATTTACGCGCTCAAGATTTCATTAGAAACAACACATTGGACCACATTTTTATGGTAGGGGAATCAAGAGTGGGAGCAGTCATTCTGATGACTTCTCCCACTCTTGGGCGGAGCGGGAGGGTGTGTCAGACTCTTACTGACTTAACCCTTTCCCCGTTCCTTCATTGCCTTCGATCTGGGGGACATGGTGGACACCTTTCGGATTTCACATGTCCCCTAGAGGCTTCGGCCCTGCCGGGCCCCTACAGTTTGCTGACAACCTCATGAGGCGTGCGTGGAACAGAACGCGCCGTTGACGACTAGGGTCGGTTCAGATTATTACCAGACTGCCGGACGGCGAGCTACCCAGTGCTCGCCGTCCGCGAACCCGCGCCTACGGTGGTCGGAAATCGGGATCGGGATCTTGGCGGCGGCGGCGTGAGGACCGTTCCCTCACACGCTCACGGTGGAAGGAGGCGACCGCCTGCCACCCGTCCTCGCTCCGGACCATGGCCTGAACCAGGGCCTGGCGCAAGAGGTAGCCGCCGCCGATAGCCTCCACAAGTACACGGCGGTGCTCACGCCAAAGTGAAGTGAACACGCCAAAGCGGGGTACACCTCTACCGTATGCTACACCGTGTCCTTCGGGCGGTCCAAACAGTGGCGACACCCAGGCGTCCTTTCCTGCTTGATCCGAAGCAGGAACCTCCCGAACTTACCGTGTCCGGTGAAGACCTGCGTTATACGGAACGAGAGGACACCGTGACCTCTTTCCAACCACTCCTCAAAGAGGGGACTTACCGCCCCAATGATGGCGTGCCCAGCACTGGGTTGCGACAGTCGCAGTCGCCATGCCACTCTGGCGCATCCACACATGCCCGGCGGCAGAGCCGGCGGCCAACCCGGTGAACAGGCCGCCGGCTCTGCCGCCGCGCGCTGCTAATGCCGCCGGCACATTTTTGTTCCATCTTTGCAAGGCGGTTTGAAAGCAATCGGTAAACCTGACGGCATAAGCCGGCGGCATGTGTGGATACCGCCGGCTTTGGACCACTTGGAAGCGAACATCTTCCGCGTTATTGTCGGTATAAGGCCTCACCTGTTTGAAAGCGATCGAAAATTCGAATCGCAGATTATATTTTATTCAAGCCAGCCGCAGCGCGCATATACCCAAAATCAGTATAAAACTGTCTTTCTCATAAAGTCAATATCAAGCTCCATAATATCATGATTTAAATGTGTTTTATTTATTTTTTATGTTCTACACCTCTAACAAACACCCTTTACTATAATTGATGACAACCAGCCAGTCGCTACCTATCTACTGTTAAGAGGTTCAATATAATAGTAAACCAGTTGGATACACTCATAAAATTGCATTTGAGGTTTTTAGAATTGGGGCAAGTTATTTTTTAAATTAATTGGACCACGGAACTCTCAAAAGGTGCTGTGGTACAACTATTTTTAAAGTTGGACAACTGCCCCTAGAGAAGACCCATGGTCCAACTAATTGGACAGAGCAGTTGGACCACTGCCCCGCACTGGTGAGAATTCACAAACTTATGACGACTGGGAACCAGAAGTGAATAAGGATAGTGGAACTATAAAAAAAACAACGAAGGATTGTGCAACATGCACAGAAAAATTAACAAAAGATAATTTCACGAACACCGAAAAGACCCGGGAAGAAATAGATGAGCGGCGGATTCCAACAACTATTGATTTGCATGGTTGCAAATATTTTGGAGAATTCGTGTCCAACGAATTGCTACGATTTAGTTTAAATGAAAGATACGCAATTATGCAAAATATTATAGAAATTCTGAAATAATCGTTTACCAACATTATAGCAATGTGTGAGGATAGAGCTGATGAATAAGAGTAAAATGAAACCAGGTTTAATGTTCATATAGATTTATTAATATTTTAGTTACGTACAACGTGATACTTATGAATAAGATTAATTATTATAATTATGTGAGAGACTGATTTTTCATTATGTAAGAGCCTGATTATTGTGAGAGAATAATTTCTAAATAAAAAAAAGTACATAATCGTTTTAATGTGTTTCCATTTTTCATTGAGCCTTGACACTTATAGCTACACATGTCTACCGCGAAACATTACTCACAAAGCCATATAACATTTTTAATATTTGTGGTATTCCCGGAAACATGGGGTGAGACACAATCCTGGGAATCCTGGGCAATCAGGACACCCATACAGAACTTGGCTGTTTTTCTTTGTTTTTTTGTAGCATATTCTACACCGTTTTCTACTAACCCTTCCGCCATGCTTTGGGAGTAGTATTGGCAAATGTATTCTTTCATTCGGAGATCGAGTAGGTCCCGGGATATTTGGTAATAAATTTTCTAATATACCCTTTCTAAAATCATAAAGTTCTATAGTTGAATTGTTAATTTTTCGATATAACAAAAAAGCGTTCACTAAGCATATTTGTATGATATGTATAATAATTTTTTTATACCAGCGCATCGTTTTGTGTTCGCATGAGTAATAACTTAGAAGTTGATCATGCCTGTCAATTGCTCGCATATATTTGTTATATTCTACTTGCGGCGCAGGCTTATATTTTACACTGCGTACGCGCCGACTAGTAGACTTTTTATAATTACTGTCATGTTCTAAGCTCAAAAACAAGATTTCTCGTTTATCTAACCATTTGGTAACAACAATATTTTTTCTATTATGCATTATACACGATTCCCCGGTCTTTAATTTATCGTGTATTAAATTAGGATTACCAGCGCGTTTTGCCCGAAGAGTCCCTGTTACGTACGTGTTTTTATTTAATAACTCCTCTGCTAATCCCACACTCGTATAAAAGTTATCAACATACAGTGAATGTCCTTTATTAATATAGTTTTCCAACAATAACAATACCACTTTATTCACGTGGTTTCTGCCACCCACCAATTGATCCCCAGAACCAGCATATAGGTGATTTTTTTTGATAATCCCATGCATGTCAGCTAATATATATAACTTAACGCCATAACGGTGTTTTTTCCCTTTAAGATATTGGCGGAAGGGCAGGCGACCTTTCCATAATATTAATGATTCATCAATCGCGATATTTTTTGCCGGGTAATAAATTGAACACATTGATTGGTTAAATAAATCAATCAAAGATTTAATTTTAAAAATGCTTTCGGGTCTTTCGTCAGTTTGGACGTTTAGTGCCCTTAAAATTAAATAAAATCTGTCTCTAGACATAAATAAATGTGGGCTAAGCCGCATTAAATAATTTGTTGACCAATAATCAGCCAATCTATTTAATTTAACGGTACCCATAAAAAATATTACCCCGATAAACACTTTTAATTCGGTTTTTGTCAAATCTCTCCATTTAGCAAACCTAGCGCGAGAGGTATTTATTTCAGCTTTTAATTTGTTGCCACGCTTATTTGTACTCTCTACAATTAAATTACATAAATGTTCATTGAAAAATAAAAAGAAAAAATCTATATAATTTTTACCAAGCATATTATGAGGCGGTAAAAGGCCTGGTGTGCCGGTAAAAGGAATTTTAATCATACTGGTAGGATTACCAGGATACCAGGTATTTGGTGCTTCAGGCGTATTCTGGTGCGTCTGTGTTGGCAATTCTTCGTCGCTTGTTTCGGCTTCTGGGTTTTCATTGACCCATTCGTCAATGATGTTGTCCGTATTTTCTGCTAAAATCCCGTAGAGATCAGCGTCACTCATTTCAAAATTTAAATCTGACATAGCTTGTAAATTAATATTTTGGGGAGACATTATGCCAGACAACTCCGCAGACAAGACATCCCAGTTTGACGGCCCTGGTTGAGGAGATGGTGGACTCGCAGCCATTTGCGTTAGGAACTGAAAAATAAATACCAGAATAAGCTACTAGCGGTGCACCAAAATTTTCAATTCCGATAGTTAGAACTGCGCAAAAGTTTCTTCCTTAAATTTTTCATCCTAAAAATCACAATTTCTAACTAAGTAGGTACTCTATTTCTAATGTAATATAAAATGTACATAATAAATATTTCTAATGTACTAAATAATTTTCCGAATCATTCAACTTCATAATGTCGCAGTAAATGACTATTATACTATGGGTGGTGACAGTAAGGGTGACAGTGGCGGCTGTACCTTAAGTGCACTCGTGCGCTGAACCACTAATTCAAAAAATTAAAAAATTACAAAATATTACTTCGTTTTTATTTTTAAATAACCATAATAATAATAATATAGATTTTTAAACATATAAATACAAAACATTTATTTATTAAATATTTCCAATTACGATGAAACAATTTAAGCGCTTTGCTACATTATTATGACTCATTTCTCAGCGCATGAATACCGCCATTATGCAATATGGCGAGCAACACGAGCTAATAACGCCTGAGGCGTGAAACAAAAGATAGTTCATAGAAATGTATCGCGGAATGAGTCTGTTTTCGTGCGTACAAATAAATAAGTAGGTAAAATGTATAAATTAAGGGTTTCTGAGAAGCATAACGTCAATTATCATAAATATAAGACCAAAAACTTACCTTTAATGCACGGCACGTAGCGAAATTAGAGAAAGGCGATCTCAGTTCAGGTAAACAGGATACAGTCGTCACAAATGTAGAGTCCAATAACACTAGCCAATGTCGTCACAAATGTAAACTCAAAGAGTCCAATAACACAAGCCAATGTCGTCACAAATGTAAAATCACGGAGTCCAAATGCACAAGCCAATGTCGTCACAAATGTAAAATCACGGAGTCCAAATGCACAAGCCAATGTCGTCACAAATGTAAAATCACGGAGTCCAAATGCACAAGCGAATGTCGTCGATAATATAAGCAATACAAGTACAGTTCATGAGTTATGGCGGTTGTGAAGTTCGCGTAGAAGGCTGCGCAGTAACGTATTTTAGAAACCAAAATGGCGACGTGCGCGGGGCGGGGATATGCTAGGGATTGACTCTAATTAAACACAATCGTTCTATTGTTCAAACAAAAATTACAATCGACTTGGAATTTATTGAATTTGGTTTATATAAGAAACTAAACGATATATATTTAAAAAAACTTATTAAACATTGTATTTAGTAAACGAGATGTCGAACTTTAATAAAAAAAAACTAGTAACATTTTATTTTCTTGGTTGAAAGACATAATTTAATTAAATATCAGTTATTTATAAACTACTACGTCAATAACGACTGTTTGAGAGTAATTAAAACTTCATATAAAATTGAATTTAAATATATTTATATAGTTCACTTTAATCGATTTGAAAAAAAAAATCGACTAACAACATCCCCGGAAACGCATATTGGGCATCCCTTTTAATTGACATTGTATAACTTTGTGCATATTCGGCAAAGAAGAATGTTTACTAGTTTCGATGTTTTACATTTTCTATAGTCTATATGAAATAAAAAAAGTGTGTGTAATAATTATTTCGATATGTCCCTTAGCTCCCGAGATATTGAATTTTAAAGGGCTAGCCGACGCTCGGTACGGTGACGTCACTGGTCATACATACGTCGCGCGCTCCAGTACGGTTTACTACGAAATAACGCAAATATTATTCGAAATGTCAAATTCAAATACAAGAAAATCATGTGTTGTGCCAAAATTTAAAGAAACAGACATTCCAGAAAGTTGGCTGTTAGAATAAAATTATACCTAATCAATAATAAAATGGGAGTCGACCACTAGGTTTTCAACCCCTGAAGTCTGCTAATTTACGAAATTACTTGAAACGAACACTGTGGGCATGATATGGGTGACAAATAAAGACACATTTATTAACGGGAATCTTGACAAATATCGTTTTAGCCGAGTTTTTTATGTTTTAGTTTTGTATCCTCTCGGGCATCATACGCCATATGCAATACATTTACATGGTGCCTGTGCGGCATCATCCGCACGGAATCGGTTAATATATCCTGTAAAGAATTCTTGAATAAAAGATTATTATTTAATTAAATGTGGTACATATGTGTAATATTTCAGTGACCGAAGTTTTAAATTCACATCACATGTTTATTATGTTAGTAATTTCTTTCTTTTTTTTTTAAATAATTAATATAATATATTAATAATATTTATAATATAATAATAATATAATAATATTTATTATATAAATAAATATTATTTTTCTTATTGTGACGGAATTGTAAAAACCAATATGGAGAATACACTGGCTTCTGTAATACAGTTCATAACTAGCTCAGGAGCCAGGGAATTTCATTTATGTGTGTAAAAAAATTATGTCAATAAATCATTTATTTACCTATTTATTTATTTATTTATTAAAAAAAAATTGATCGATGGTGTCGTTTATTTATGTATGCTGTCTTGTGGTCTTTTAATAAAACTGCGCTAGTATTCGAAGTGTTTAATTAAAATATCAAAAAAACCCACTGAAAAATCTTACGTTAAAAACTAAAATACAACTTATATTGCTACAGACTAGGTATCTCTATTCTTGGCCTCTGTCAATGCTTGCAGCCCTTTCCCAACTGCAGCCACAGCTTCAGCTAAAATTTTGTCCCTCTGTGCACTTCCCTCCAGGAAGGATTGCAAGATCTGTGCATTTAATCTTTGTATCTCCAGCTGCTGTTCTTCCACCCTGAGGAATCTCTCGGTGGTGGTTGAGAATTCCGTTCGCCGTTGTGATGGTGGAGGAGCAGCAAGTGAAGACGTGTGACGTGATGCTGGAAAGAGAACACTTATTACTACGAAGCGTTAATAAAAACTTAAATAAATACAAATAGCAGCTTTTCGTTGCATTATATTTTTTTAAATGAAGTTTTGATAGTTATTTTTAGTTTGTACATACACACAGCACCACCTCGACTTCCACGAACTATCCTAGGGCGGCGAGAAGGTGAAGCAACTGAAGCTGCGTGACGTGAAGCTAAAAAAATAAATATTTACATAATTTACATGAAGGCTCTTTAAGTTGGCAGCTCTGATCCTAATAGTACCTTTAATCTCAAGTTTTTTCCTAAATCAAACTAAAAAAAAAAGTACAAATCAACCCGAATATATTATAAACTGAGTTCATCATTGAGCGTGTGCAAAGCCACATAATATTGGGTTCCTACCTACATATTATGAAACTAGCTGTCCCCTGCGGTTTCACCCGCATTTTTCGTTACTGCTCCGCTCCCGTGGGTCGTAGCGTGATGGTATATAGCCTATAGCATTCCTAGATAAATGGGCTATCTAACACTGAAAGAATTTTTCAAATCGGACCAGTAGTTCCATAGATTACCCCCTACATAGAAACTTACAAATGACATGGCCGGATCTTGCCCAATTTTAAAATTTATAATGTACATTAATTATTATTATATGAAAATTACTTCTAAAATAAATAAAAATATATTGCATCAATTACATTTCTCTAGAGGAAGCGAGAAAAAATCTCAAAAAAATATGTGCGTTAATTGATTTTGGGTCGTTTTCTGTCATTGCAATCATGAATCAATAGATTTGATTTGTAATCAAGTCTACGTTTGGATACACGCATAAGACAAATACTATGCATATCTGTACTACGCCTAAAGGTCAGACACAAAAATATAAAACACTCCTGAATCATCATCATCATTTCAGCCGAAAGACGTCCACTGCTGGACATAGGCCTCCCCCAAGCGTCGCCATAACGACCGGTGCTGTACGTCTTGCATCCATCGGATTCCCGCAACCCTCGTCAGGTCGTCGGTCCACCTTGTGGGAGGCCTTCCGTCACTACGTCTTCCGGTACGGTTGGGTCTAAGTTTTTCAAGACCCACCTTACAAATAGGAACAAGAAGCTGTCTAATCAAACTCTCGAGCTCATGAGGAAGAGGCGCGAGATGATTCTGCAGTCTTTAGACGATGCGTGCGGATACCGACAGCTCAATAAACCGATTTCGAAGTCCTTAAAACGCGATCTTCGCCACTTTAATTCCGCAAGGGTTAAGGACGCGATAGAGCGGAATAAGAGCTCCAAAGTCTTTGTGAGAGATCTGTCTATTGGGCAGAGCCAGCTCACGAAACTGAAGACCGACGATGGCAGAGTCAAATCCGAGCTTCTGGGAGAGATAGAGGCATTCTATGGACAGTTATACACGTCTATCTCTAAACCCACGGTAAATCTAGCGAACGACCCAAGAGCTAGATTGACCCGACACTATACCGAAGATATCCCGGACGTCAGCCTGTACGAGATTAGGACGGCTCTGAAGTAGCTCAAAAACAACAAGGCCCGGGTGAGGACGGAATTACGGTCGAACTTCTGAAGGCGGGTGGAAAACCGATCCTTAAGGCCCTTCAGAAGCTATTTGATTACGTCATACGCGAGGAAAAAACGCCACAGGCATGGAGCAGAGGTGTGGTGGTACTATTCTGTAAGAAGGGCGACAATGCCCTGCTTAAGAACTACAGGCCTATCTCACTTCTGAGCCATGTCTACAAGTTGTTTTCCAGAGTCATCACGAATCGTCTCGCGCGCAGGTTCGACGACTTCCAGCCTCCCGAACAAGTCTTTTTCCGAAAAGGCTTCAGCACCATGGAGCACGTACACATGCGGCAGGTTATACAGAAGACGGAGGAGTATAACCTGCCTCTCTGCTTAGCGTTTGTGGACTACGAGAAAGCCTTTGATTCGATCGAGACTTGGGCTGTACTGCGGTCTCTCCAACGGTGCCAGATTGACTATCGGTACATCGAAGTGCTGAAATGTTTGTACGAAAACGCCACCATGTCTGTCCGACTTCAGGACCAGACCTTGAAACCTATCCTCTTTCAGCGGGGTGTGAGGCAGGGAGACGTTATCTCTCCGAAACTGTTTACGGCCGCATTAGAGGATGTCTCATTTATTTAAACTTCATGTACAATGGTGGTATATAGGCGGACTTAATGCATCAAGGCATTCTCTACCAGTCAACCTTAAGGTTAAAAAGACAACACTGTGGAGGTCTGCACAATAAATAAATAAAATATATCACTCACCTTCGATTTGCCTATTACATAATTATAATCATGGCTGAGACACGGAGGAGCTCAGTACAATGCTCGGTGATCTCAGTAGAGCTTCCGAAAGAGTGGGACTTAAAATGAACATGGACAAAACCAAAGTCATGGTAAACATCGATGTAGGACCCACTCCTACCAAGATCGGGGACTCTACACTCGAAGTTGTGGACGACTACGTCTACCTAGGATAGACGGTCCAGTTGGGTAGGTTAGCTTCGAGAAAGAGGTCAATCGTCGAATCCGACTCAGCTGGGCGGCGTTCGGGAAGCTGCACGGTATTTTCTCGTCCAACATACCACAGTGTCTTAAGACGAAAGTCTATGACCAGTGTCTGTCGCCAGTGATGACATATGGCTCAGAAACGTGGTCGCTCACAATGGGCCTCATCAGAAGACTTAAAGTCACCCAAAGAGCAATCACCGTAGGCGCGGGTTCGCGGACGGCGAGCACTGGGTAGCTCGCTGTCCGGCAGTCTGGAAATAATCTGGACCGAGCCCAGTCATCAACGGCGCGTTCTGTTCCACGCGCGCCTCAAGGAGATGTCAGCAAACTGTAGGGGCCCGGTAGGGCCGAAGCCTATGGGGGGAACATGTGGTATTCCTAACGGTTGACACCGAGTCCCCCCCAGAACGAAGGCAACGAAGGAACGGGGTAGGGGTTTAGTCAGTAAAAGTCTGACACGCCCTCCCGCTCCGCCCAAGAGCGGGGGAAGTCATTCTGATGATTACCATAAAAAAAAAAACCCAAAGAGCAATGAAAAGGGCTATGCTCGGGAGTTTACTTGCGTGATCACATCAGAAATGAAGTTATCCGCAAGAGAACCAAGGTTACCGACATAGCCCGAAGAATTGCCAAACTTAAGTGGCAGTGGGCGGGGCACATTGCTCATAGAACGGATGGTCGATGGGCACGGAAGGTTCTGGAGTGGCAGCCACTCCTGAATACCAGAATTGTATTGCTAAGGTACCTTTAAAAGGTTAACGATTTCAAGACTATCGCCAACAACACTTTTCGAACTGCCACGCGTCTTGATGACACACGCTATATATAAAATTAAGAATCGACAATATTTTCACGAGTGTGAATCCAAACGTCTTAAAGTTGTTTTGGCGTTTTTGCTTTTTAAACTTAACTGTCAAAACTGTCTGTGTAGTCAAAGATATTTTTTATACTATCTGGATTGATTACGTCAATTTCAAAAACCCACCGAAACGTATGTTACCTCTTTCTACTAGTGTCTATATACTAGTAAGAAAGGGACACACTACCTCTTTCTCGTTGTCTTGCTGGATACATTTTTTCCCTTTTGCTTGTGAATAAAAATTATGAACTTCACGACAATGAAAATAAAGTACACTTTAGAATGTATAATATTGCTTCGTAATCAATGCAGTTAGTACGTAGAGTATACAAGATCCTTGGTGTGTAACGTAACGTGTTACTATGGCGACATAATTGTTATTCAAAATGATCACATTTTTAATGACAGTTATGGTATTTTTTGGATGTTAATTATAGTGTCTCTCGCTTCTTTTCTGATCATAAAACTTAAACTATTGTAAAGCCATAATTCTAAGCTTTAATACGAGGTACTTTATGTCTGTGTACATGATATTTTTTTTTTGGGCAAAGCTCTCTAACAATTCCGGCCATGTCATTTTACCTCTTTATAATATTAGTATAGATTGAATAATGTAATGAGTTAATGACCATCATAGAACAGAAACATAAAAAATCTTTTGTGAGCAGACTAATAACCATTATTTGTTATACCTAAGCCAAAACTTATTTTCGTCGCTTAATCTAAATAATTAATAAATTAAGTAATAAATAAAAAGAAAATTTTAGTATAAAAGTTGCAACTTCTTTAAAATTCTCAATCTAATAGTAGTGAAAGTTGTTTAATATTATTTCATGATTCCCTGACCGGTCTCATTGGACCGCACTGTTATTGTTTTACTATTGTGTCTTGTTTCGCGGGTATTGATAGGTTATTGGTCACTTACATGGTTACCCAACTAAAGCCCTATTAGCTTGAGTCAGAGTGTAGCGGATCTGTTTCCAAGGTATGTTTTGAATCATCATAGTCACAGGATACACTTGCTGTGACAACTCAAATCTCTCTCTACTCAGATACATACCCGTAAAATGCTTTGGCTTGTTCCAGCAGTTGAGCTGGATGAGGAAGCAAAAAACAGTTTTCTTGAAATAGCACGATCTGGTGGTCTGTAATTGTGAGTGTGTTGTTGACTATCCTCAATCAGGTTGGAATCCTGAAAAGTAAATTAGATAAAATGTTACTCCATATCTTCCTTGTGGGATAAAATTAGATTTACATATTTTGACTGCAAATAATACCCTACAGATAAATTACTATTTGAAATATATTAGTGATGAATTTGATTATTTATAGGTACTACATTTAGATCTAATAGAATATAATCTAGACACATTAGATTTATAATAGTGGGTACATGTACCTATATAAATCTGATGTGACTAGGTACAGGTATTTAGTACAATATAACTTACATAAAATACAATAGCTGGTGATTCCTCTGTAGGTGCCTGAGCCTGACTCTGTAGTTGTTGTGGTACATGAATCTATAATAAGTAAATATAAACAGATAAATGCTAGATAAGAGTATATCATTAATTAATCAATTACAATTATGAATTAAATTTAAATATCATACATTGCCAGTATCAGCATCTCGTATATGTTGCACTTCATGTGATGGAGATGGAGTATCATTTTCCTGAAACATGTACATAAATTTAACAAAAAAAATTACACTAACACTACATTAGAAAGGATCTATTCTACCGAAAAAAAAATTGGTGACGAAAAACCTTGCAGGGTGCTTCCATTACCACTTACTTACCTATTGCATTTCTAAATTTCTTACCGGAAATGGCTGAATGCCTAAATGTGTGTCTCCTGTCGAAAAGCTTTCACCACCACATAAAGCAACAATTCTCTCTTCTATCTCTGATAGCTCCACTTCGTCCTCCACCCCACCACCAGTCCTACGCCTAGCAGCAGAGCGTGCGGCTACTTTTTTTTTTATGGCGCTTTTTTTGTCCGACCAATACTACAATCAGACATTTAGTTAAAGACATTATAAAAAATTGCACACGTATTTTTCAAACTACAATAAAATCTCCATTTTCTTATTATTAATAGTCAAGAATTCAGTAGGTAAGTAATTATTAACGTAAAATTAAAATAAGATATTCATGAAACAGGAAAACACTTGAAACCAAGATTCGTCACGCATTTTAAGTGGTTTGCTTTAAGGAATGTTAAGTGGTTCTTGTAACATGTAAAAAAAAAAGCACAGAGCGCTAACCTTAGTCCACTGTTTGTAAGTTTTGATAGTGCCACTCATACTATTTAGGCGCACGGCTAGTTCTTCCCACTGGCGTCGACTTCGTTCTCTGGCGTTTTGAGTTCTTAAGAAACCCTTCGCCAAGCCAGGGTTTCTTTCCATAAACTCTACCAGAGTTTCAACCTGAGCCGACGATGGGTGAGAGGAACGAGTCTCATTTGGGCTGAAACATTATTGTTGGATTAGAAAACAAACACTTCTTTAATTAATATTAGTTTTGAACCAGAAATATAAACTTACTTCATGATTATTTCAGAATTATTATCGGCACTAACGATACAAGCAAAACGTAAACAAAACAATGCAAAAAAAGCAATGAAAATATTGTCCACAGATTACTAATGATATTGTCTGTCATAGATTATATTCACTGCACGAATTTACGAGTTTTATGTTATTTTTTACTTATTAGCTGCCTCAAATTCCCTAAAATAAGAAATTTTAATTTAAACATTATAATATCTAAAATTCTGTGTAAAAAAACTGGTAAAATAAAAAACCGATAAATATCGATTTACATTTTGTTGAGTGTGGTAGTCACTAGTACAGTATTGGTTGGTCCGGAGCTCACTTCATTTCGCAAGTGCCTAGGTGATGCTTACAGAATGCAAAATCAAGGCCATTTTGAACATTATGCGAAATGTGAGTGAAAAGCGGCGTGAATGCGAGTTGTTGTTTGAATTTTACAGAATCGACGTACAGGGCACCGCATAATCAACACGTTCGAGGAGACAGCCCTGCCACACACTGCTGGTAGCCGGTGGTTCACGCACTGTTGGTGCAGGTCGGGATCTGTTTCTGCAAAAAAAAATGATGATTAGTATAAAAAAGAAAGCAAACTTCTGAACACAAGCCTTCTTCTTCTTCTTCTTCCTGCCCTTATCCCATATTATTTGGGGTCGGCGCAACACAAGCCTATACATTGAAAACTGAAATGTAACACTCTAATAATGCTCTTCGTATTGTCCTAAAGAAGAGATTGAATGGAATCAAGAGAGTAGAACAAATTTTAAAAGTTTTTTTTTGTGTACAAAAAATAAATATAATGTGAGTACAATGTCCAGGGGTAAAGGGAAGTTACCAATTTAAACAAAATAATAGTATTATGAGTTGGCAGATCATGTATGTAGTTCAGAGCAAGTGTACTCACTCCATTTCCGTGTACTCGCCGTCTTCCGGCCTGTACCAACAGCGGGTCCAGGTTCAGCTCTAATCGCCGCATGCGCTCCGGTACGTCGACGATAGGGAGCAACATGCGGCGAATCTGTCGAAAGAAGACAATGTAATTGTATTTCTTTTATATGGAGGTACATTGTATACCAGAACGTAGTGTTTCGAGTGATCATAAAAATGCGATGAATATTATTAACTTTAGTCTCATAGTGTGATAAAGTATCAATAAGGATAGGTATATATACCTCGGTCACCGTTTCATAGATTGGTTAATTGGTTGGTTTAATTGTTTTGTTAATTTCATAACAAAACAATTCAAATAATACTATTATAAGTACCTAATGAATATAATACTGCCGCGCTAGCGATATTAGCAGTAAGTCAAATTTTTGACAAAATGAGTTAAATATTGATCCCGAATCAGCGCAATGAGCTCTACCAGATGTGCTAACACCTGTTTTGATAGCTTATCGGGAACCAGTAAATTTCGTTTAAAATAACGGCAGCTCTATTTCAGTTGCTTCAACTTACACTAAATATAAAAGGGAATTCGTCATCTAAAACTATTCAAATATAATTTACAACCTTATTGAGTGAATAATATAAAAGCGCTTTATTTGGGCAATACGTTTCAACCATCACAATTGATATAAACACAATTTGTAACAAAAACTTTGCGCGTCAATTACTCAAAACTACGCAAAACGTACTTACTGCTCATATCGCTAGCGCGGCAGAATATTGTTTGACATGAACTACTATTAAGATGTTAAGGTGCTCTCGTACTTTAGAACACGGTCAGCGCAGAAAATAACAATCCTATGTTTGTTTATCAAAAATAAGGTTGTTACATATTAGATCGATTTACGACATTGTTGAGTTTTAAAACCAAAACCATTTTTATTAATTTAAGACTTGATTAAATTAAATAATAAGAAGGAAAAAAATGAATATTTCTGATACGATCCTTTCAGCATATACTATTCTGATATCTCGTTCTAGGACAATGTGCCGTACAATGCGATTAACGCATGATCCACAGTTTACACACAAAATGCACGAAGACATGACTACTTTCACCCCACTGGCAAATCCAAAACTATATGAAATCAAAGTCCAACAAACGAATGCCAAGTTAACTAGAATAGAAGATTCGATCGTAGTCCGTAAGCAAAGCAAAATAGTGTGCGTCAGAATGGCTGGTTGCCTGTGGCGTAGGTCTATGAGAGTTGATTCGAAAATTGCTACATGATTGCTTATATTTGCTTCATATAATAAACTAGCTTTTACCCGCGGCTTCGCTCCCGTCAAATGACTACCCTACATATCCTACGCTACCCTACCCTACCTTCCCTACCCACCGTACACTACCCTACCTACCCTACACTACACTACCCTACCCTACACTACACTACCCTACACTACCCTACACTACCCTACACTGCCCTACACTACCCTACACTACCCTACACTACCCTACACTACCCTACACTACCCTACACTACCCTACACTACCATACACTACCCTACACTACCATACACTACCCTACCTACCCTACACTACACTACCCTACACTACACTACCCTATACTACCCTACACTACCCTACACTACCCTACACTACCCTACCTACCCTACTTTACCTAACTTTTTTTTTTTAGAATTTTTCTCTCCGTAAGAACCATCATTGAACTTCAAGGAACATTTAAAAAAAAGAATCAGCCAAATCGGTCAAGCCGTTTTCATGTGATGTCGTGACAACGGAAAACGGGTTTCATTTTTATATATATAGATAATTGCTACATATGACATACATTTAGAAAAAAAATATTTTTTTTGACCAGCCATCCTGACGTCAGGATGGCTGGTCAAGTTGGGATCATAGGACCGGTTGGGGATTCAAACGTTAAGTTGAAAGGTAAAATCTACAAGTCCGTGATAAGACCTGTCATAGGTACTGTATGGATTAGAATGTTAAATTGGGCTGTTAAAAAGATGGATGAAAACAGATTGCATGTAGCGGAAATGAGAATTTTGAGAAACAAACTTTCTTTCTTTCTTCATCGTCACAAACACGAATTAAAAATAGGTTCGATAGGTAGTTACTTATTGCTTATAATGACATAGAACCATTTAGATTGTCGAATAAAATTAAATAAGCCTGGACTGTCATTCCAAAACGATATCTACATTAGCAATGTAGTGTATTTTAGTTTATTTTAGCTATTTCCATAGTGTCATGTCGTACGGTATTCTACTGTGGGGAAATGCCGCCGATATCCAGACAATTTTTGTTTTGCAGAAAAGGGCTATTCGTTCGATTTATAAATTAAGTCCCAGATGCTCCCTCAGAGATAAATTTAAAGAAATTAATTTAATGACTGTGCCTTCACAGTATATTTATGAAAATATCTTGTACGCCCATAAAAACAAAAACATGTTTAAAAAGTACAGTGATATTCACAATTTTAATACCAGGAACAAACATAATTTTGTTGTTCCTGCAACCAGGCTCAAAAAAATAGGGGGTTCATTTAGATGTCAATGTATACGCTTTTATAATAGGCTTCCTAGTCATATGCAAGAACTAAGCCTTAATAAGTTCAAATCTTTTGTTAAGCGAAAACTTTGCCAAAAGGCTTATTACACTGTAAGGGACTACGTTGAGGACGTAAAGGCTTGGGATTGACCCGCTCCAGTGCGCACTACAACTGTTGTCTTATCTTCTTATTTTATTTTGTTTTCGATTGTACTATTTTACAATTTGAGATTTATTTATTACAATTTGACATTGTAAAATAATTTTTACTTTACAATTTGACATTGTAAAATAATTTTTACTTTACAATTTGACATTTTTTAATTATATTTTTTTTATTTCTGTTTGACAAAAATGCTTAATTTGTTAAGTATTACACTTTGTATTATTTTGTTTTTCTTTTTTGTGAATGTGAGGACTATGTGGATTGCTTTTTTTTTTAGTCATTTTAACTTATGTCCGGCAATTCGAGT
Organism: Mythimna separata; assembly: GCA_030763345.1. Classification (NCBI taxonomy): domain Eukaryota; kingdom Metazoa; phylum Arthropoda; class Insecta; order Lepidoptera; family Noctuidae; genus Mythimna; species Mythimna separata. Next base: position 575,329 of record CM061195.1, on the reverse strand, counting down.
GTTTTCTGTGGCCTAACCATTATGTCCTCTCTTTGGTATTGTTCGTCAAGTCGTAGAGCTCCTTAGTAGTCCTGAGTTGAGCTTTGCGAATAATGACAAATGCTTGCACTGACTGGACAGGTCCACTCAAATTTGCATGGTTCTTTCTTCAAAAGGCCATCTCGGACACTAATCTGCATGGTTCGCATATGACTTACTTACATGTTGTATGGACTTTAAAAGAGACTGTGACCCCTGAGTTTGTTTCGGTGTTTCTTCTCAGGGTAGTCAGTTAGGAAACACCGGCCTCATCTAGATACAAAAAAAAAAAAAAAGTCCAAAAAAAAATTTTGACGTGTAAAAGAGTTTGAAAAAACCTATTTGCAGAATAAATATCATTTATCATTTATCATTTATCATTTATAATGACAAAATAATTATTGTAATAATGATACTTATTGAATTATTGAGGGTAGGTACATATTTTTTAACGCAAGAATCGCGTCGCTGTTACTAGAGCCTAAACGATTAAACCGACACCTACATAACTAAGTATTTGCCTTTATTATTTTATCAGGCACTTCTCCTTGGGATAATTAAAATCATTGCTACATCCTTTATTTAACATGTTTGTAGCTACAACTGAATTAGATAAATGAAGCAAATATGTAGCAATTATAGACGCAATACATTTCGGGAAACTCTGCATGCTTGACTATAAACTAAGAGGTGACCAGCCATCCTGACGTCAGGATGGATGGGAAAATCCTCTATTAGTGCTCGACTACATAGTTTCGATTGTGCCCGTTGATATGGCTGGCGGTTAGGCAGTTGCTTCTTTTATAATTATATGTATATAAGACTAGCTTTAGCCCGCAGCTTCGCCCGCGTACATAAAATATAGCCTATGTCACTCAGGAATACAGCAGCTTTCTATTAGTGAAAAAAATTTAGCAATCGGACCTGTACTTCCACAGATTACCTCATACAAACAAAGAAACAAGCTTTACCTCTTTATTATATTAGTGTAGATTATAAACTGACCTCTAATTTGCGCAAACCAAACGGCCGGTTCCACGGCCCAAAACTTTGCGTTGAGTCTTCAATTCTGCCAAGCGTTTCCGACATTCTTTGATGCTATGGCCCTATTTCCCACAGTCAGCCACATCCGACAAATGAAGAACTTTCTAAGTGGTAGCTTTCTAACTGCGATTCTTCTTCTAGACTTTCCAAGTGGTGTACTTCTTCAAGTAACTCGGCGAACGACTTGAAATCGGTTCTAGCAACATGCTGCTTGGAAAAAATTAAGTCAAGAGTGAATGGGTTACTTTTGGGCAAGTACTCCCTTAATATACCAAACTTCTCCTCCTCTCATTCAAAACTTGTATGATATCATTAGCTTGAGGATGGTCTTTTAACGGCTCTCTAAATGTATTTAAAAGAGCAGCAGCAATGGGTATATCAACGAACATATGTGTCATTACTCTATTAAAATATTCTTGCCTAAATATTTTAAAATCACGCTTAATCCACTCATTTATCACCTCCACCACCCATCTCACGATTGTAACTAATCTAGATTTATTTGCCTCTTCCGTTCTCAGTTGGCTTTCGTTTCTAAGTTTTGTTGGAGGCATGTGGGCTTGGTAGCCCCAAGTTTCTATAGTTGGGATTGAATCCCTAAAACCTCTATCCAATATAAATGTATCATTATTTTTCAAAACGTAATGCATTGGGTTTATCATTTTGAATATAGGAATTTTCATACCTATATTCAAAATGAGATTCACGTTTGAAGTCGTGGCAGCATGAGGGCCAGTTACATCTACTATGTAGCCATCTGTACATTTTATTAAAAAAGGTTTCAACAGGTTTTTGAACTTGTGAAGACTATATGATTGCTTCTGAAATAAAAAGTTGCTACTCTTTTGAATGTAGATAAATGTTCCATCGCATATTAAAATGGCTGGTGGCTCATCATTGCCAGCACCAAATATAGCATTTGGAATTCTTAGGTTTCTTGCTACAATTTCATCACGGCTAATGTGGTCCCATCCGAGATGCCGAGGAACAAACTCGTTTATAAACATTCACGTGCTAACTGTAGTTTTCGTTCAAAACTACGTCGGCTAATACCTAAACGACATGCTAGTCGTTCGTTTGGTTCATCTGTCCTTATTTTCATTAAATAAGCTCCGAGTACTGATTTAGGACGGTGTGAGCGCTGTGATACAGAAGGTATTTTCAAGAAGTCTATTAAATTCTTCATGACAACACATGACAACATCTGAACTACAAAAATGTAGTTCAGATGTTGTCATTCAGTCAACATTATCAAAATCGAATTCAGATTGTTGACAGGCATCTCTTAGCGTATCTAACATACTCTTTATGTGTTGAGCCGTAAAAGATTAACTATTTAGCTCCTCTGACCCGTTCCATTCGTTAGAAGTCAAATGAACCCGACAGACGCGAGCACTTGGTGGAATATATAATTTATACTCCAATAACATCTGTGTCCTTACCAGATTATCTGCCCGGCAATTAGGAAAAAGACAGCGGCTGGATGTTTTGGCAGCTCTTTTATATCCCAGTTATGGACATAACATCACCTGACGGCTGTTCTGGATTTTGGTGTAAATCTTGGGATTCTGGTTCATTTTAATTTTCAGGAACTTAAGTTCGACACGATTTAAGTCAAGTTGTTTCAATCTAGCGACGAGTAGCAGCCACCCAGCAGCGATGGCAAATATGTCGCCGCTCATTCATTAGGCCTTGAAAAAAAAAATACTATAAAACGCGTGCCTTGTCCTCTTTGCTAACTCTATGCAAAGAAACAGATCAATCTGTTTTTTCATTGAAATGTCAAAATCCCGTTTTTTGTTTCTCTCAAAAAATCCTTGCCCACACTAGGAATTATTCGAGTATCATACTATGCGTCTCCCTAACACACACGAAATAGCCAGAACCAGAACAATTACCTGAAGGCAATACAAATATTAGTTTCGTACGGGAATCGAACCCGTGTGGCACGCAGTCCTGCAGTCGATCGCTCAGACATTTCGTTAGTGACCTCTAAGAAACCAATAGATTCCTTGTTTCATTGCGAAATGAAAAATGCACAAACAAGCCTAGTCTAGGACTGCACGAGTTAGATCTTGGGGGCTGATGTCAATTGGGGGCACCATTTGTGGTATCCAATACCACAAATGATGCCCCCAATTGACATATGAGCGGGTATGCTCAATTGACGATACCCTCAGTGTGACTGACAGGTATCGAGTACCGACCAGATGCTCGGCAGAATGAAGTCATGGCTTCATCATCCGGGAGGTTCACGTCAGTCACACCTTGGCTCGATCGCTCCCAATCCCTATAAACCCACCTCTCATTACTCCGGAAAGTGCGATTCTGGATGTATCGCTCCACGCGCCGCTTATACCTACGAATAAGGTTTGCCCATGCATACAACTTCTGCTTCAGGAAGTCGATGCGCTGCGATGCGTGATTCGGTACATGTAGTCTCGGTGGTTGATGTCAGTCCCCAAAAATGCCCGCCCCACAAAGCGCATCACCCTTGGGCGAGTGTTGCCCTCCCTGAAGCAGATTAGCTTGCCGATGAGTACTCTGGCCCCACCAATACGACGCTCGATCCTGCACTGCCAGGCCGGCACAGCTGGTTTCGATCGTGTAGCTACGTCACTGCCTGGGAATTTGACGTGAGCTACACGACATGCCGCTACAGAGTACATTATCGAGTGTGTATCGGTGAGATCTTCGCAGCCATTAAAATAGTTTACCAACTGCGAATCCAGAGTGGCCACCAGTGCCTTATTCTTATTATGAATGAGCAAGGAGGTAAGCGCACCCTAAGTTAGCTCAATAGCATACTCCAAAGCACTCCTCAATTCGTCATTGCAATGGGCACTTACTTGTGCAACCATGTCAGTACTCCCCTCTCTTGGTACACATATTGTGGTTGGTGCACTGACCTGGTTGCTCATTTCCGTTCGAAGGCCATCAAGCACAGCGTCATCTAACATACGGTTACGCTGGATGACCCGTACCTTATTATTATTATTAATAGCGTTTTAAATTTTTAGTTTATCACTTAAAGACAACTGTGGAGTTTTCGTTTAGACATAATGAGAAATTAGAGGAACTTTCTTCGCGACTGCTGTTTATGAACTGACTGTAGTAAGCCTGACATGTCGGTACGCAGGTACATGCATACGTACATTTGGCTTTTTGAATAGAAAATAAGTTCCTCCATCATATAATTATAACAATAACAGATGCTCATTTGGTCCTTCGAATACAAAGCAAGTTCCTTCAGCTACAGAAAACAATTTCATACAAATACAAGAAGAGATGAAGATTAATGGGTAAGGTATCTCACTCATAACGTTTGTCCACTTATGTTGAGGTAAAACTGTCTTCTTGTACCGCGTTACTGATGGTCTATCTTTATCTGTTCGCGAACAATAGCTAGTGACTGGTCTTATATTTTGCTAATCGGATAATGATATTTCAAAATTCTCAACGGCATAGTTATCTTGTACAGAAGACTTTGGTGAATTTTCAGACATCGTCTTCAGACGTCAAATTATCATGATATTCTGGAGAAGAACTCTGATTCATTGTATTATTGAAAAAATAATCAAAATTATTTTTTAAAGAAAGATAAATAGCTTTCACGGTCATTCGACATGATAAATTTTTGCGAATATCAAGAAAAATCTTACTTGATGGTGGTGGCAGCAAATCTTTATCTTTAAGTTGGTCTTCATATTTCACGAACTCAGACTTTTGTTCATCAAGGGAAACTGATAGCACTTTTCCGCGTTTTTTCTTGTTTTCACTCATTTTCGCTGTTATAATGGCCGATACAAAATAGTAGGAACAAACGACTGAAGTAAAACTACACTTGCGTGCAATAAAATCGACCCACCCCATACCCTTTCGGTCAGAACACGATAAATAAAATTCTAAAATTAATTAATGAATATTTTTCTCACTGTTTGTTAAATGTTAGTCTAAGATTACAATACACCAGTTTTTAGTGTAACAGATTTTGATTTATTCATTTTACAGACAGAAAAACAAAGACGGTTAGAATTTCTCAATTTTTTTATGAATAATTTTGACAGTAAAAATAAAAAAAGCATTAAATATCTGAAGAATACTTTGTTCAGTAGCTTGTATTCCCCCCACGTGCTCTTATTGCAGCTTCCATCCTGTTTTTCATTGACCTTATTAATGTTTTTATGAACTCTTGGGGTATACCTCACCACTCCTCTTGAATAGCCACCTTTAGTTCCTGGAGGGTTTCTGGGGACTGATTTCTGGCCCTGACCCTTCTCTTCAGCTCATCCCATAGATGTTCAATGGGATTAAGGTCAGGGCTCCTTGCTGGCCACTCCATAACAGGAATTTCCACCTCACGTAGGTACTGGAATACTATCGTGGTTGTATGTGGTCGGGCGTTGTCCTGCATTAGCGTGAAACCCTCACCTACAAATCCGGCGTATGGCATAACATGTTGTTCTAGCACCTCCTGGATGTATCGCTGTGCATTCAGATTGCCTATACGAGGTCCGGATACGAACTGAAGGTTCGTTTTTCCTTCTAAAGAAATTCCGCCCCAAACAGTCCACGAACCTCCTCCAAAAGCCACTCGTTCTTCAATACATGCCTGTGCAAATCGTTCTCCCTCTCTTCGGTAAACTTTCCTGCGCCCATCATTTCCATGAAGACTAATTTTACACTCGTCCGAGAACAGCACGACCTTCCATTGTTCGAGTGTCCAATCGACGTGAGCACGAGCAAATCGAAGCCGCGCTTGGCGTTGCGCGGGGGTTAATTTTGGACCATTAGCGGGTTTGTGAGGATGCAATCCGCTTTCTGCAAGTCTTCGTCGTACAGTCCATTCACTTATAGCTACACCGCGTACATTACGAAGTTGCTGTTGCACCTGAACACCAGTCAAATGTCGATTTCTTAAACTTGTAGACACCATATAACGATCATCTCGTTCTGAAGTAGCCCGATTTCTGCCCGAACCTGATCGTCTATTGAAGCTCCCAGTCTCTAAGAACCTTCGATACACTCGTCTTACTGCTGATCGACTTAGGTGTAGACGTCTGGCCACGACGCGCTGATTCAATCCAGCCTGGATCAGTGCTACAACTTGAGCGCACTCAGACGGAGTAGTATCCATTTTCACAGAGAGTAAAAACAATTAAACTCAAGGTAAATTAATCAAAATAAGTAGGTCACTAAATCAGTAAAATAACCAATTATTGAATAAACAATAAATTGATTAACTTCTAACACAATGCAATGTCACTGAGATTGCGTTATTAAAAATGAGAAATGAGGGTGTCCGAATAAACGAGTCAATATCATCAACAACATCCCGTTTATTGAAATATAGGGTAAGTACAAATAAAGTTTATGAAACATACCTTCAAATTACATTATTAGTTTTTGTTTGATTGATCTTATTTTTTATATATTGTGTTCCGAATCGAAACTTACAGGGTGGGTCGTTTTTTTTGCACGTAAGTGTATATCCAAGCTATGATAATAAAATAATAACAAACTACCCCCGTACGTAAACTATTGTAATAAGGCCGGCACATTCTGCTAACATTGTAACGCTTATTCCATTAACTTATAATACAAATTGCTTACAAAATATTAGAAGGCGTTTGAATTTATACTAAGTTCCGCAATTTATAAAACCTATTGCATTAACAATTTTTTATTTGTTTATTTTAAACCAAATGTTACTAGCTACTTACTTCGTCAAATTAACTACCTATACCTAGGTAGATAGGTAAACAAAAAAAAAGTTTTCAAAATCATTGTGGGTAATAAAAATAAAAGTTTATAGATGAAGTCCAGGTCTTATTATAAAGTACTTATTATGCGGTTTTCATTGGCATAAAGAAATAAAGCATATTTCGTTATATTTGCTGAAAGTAATCCTCCCTAGCCGCACCACATACTTTAAAGATTAATTATAATCAAAATGAATAGTTTCTTGAGAGAAAAAGTATCAACGAAGAATAGAGAAAAGGTACTATTATCTAAATTGATTTATGGATAGTTAATATTAAATATTGCAAAATTGACTTGCTGCAGAGTATACCTTCCAGCCGGACCACACCCTACGACCAATAACTCCTTAACTAAAGGGGTTTATTGAACCATATTGGTCGAATGCAAGGTACTCTTTAGGTAGTTTTTTTCGGGATATTGATTTATTAATAGTTCATTATACTCTATTTAATTTGAGGCGGCGCGGCCAGAGAGCACTGCCTGGCGGCCGGACCACGTAAATTGTTAATTAAAAAGATATCTCTTGAGGTACTAAAAATATATATATATACATATATTCCGATGAAAGTAGACTTTAGGTAAGTATTATTTCGAACTATAGCATCTGAGTACTAAACTGTGGTCCGGCCACGGAGAAACACACCCTTTATACAAATCGGTCTGTGAACGAAAAGATTTCGACCCAACACCCTGGCTTATTTTGATAACGGTAAGCTAATCTACCCACTGATACAGTTGTAATAAATTTTTATATTGTTACATCAGTGTTTTCTTTTAATTCCTGGGTAGACACTAGACTACGTTACAACCGTGCAAGTGGCAGAATATTTATTGGGTTTTGGGGTTGGATGTGCTCTGGTTACCCTGGAGAACTAATAGAGATCGGAGGTGGATTAAATAGCGCGGGCTATATAGATATATTGAACGATGTTTTGTTGCCGACGACACAAGTCATGTTGCCAGAAGACAGGCCAATAAACTTCTTTCACGATAACTGTCCAATTCATAAAGCATGTGTATGCCGAGTATGGTTTAATGAAAACACTGAGCAAATTTTGGAGATTCCATTAAAAAAAATAAAATAAATAAAATAAAAAAAAATTATTCCCGCCGAAGAGCCCGGAACTCAACCCCATAGAAAATTTGTGGGTTCTTATGGTGCAAGCATGGGATCCCGATACACTCCGCACCCGACAAAATATAATAGCTCATGCAACAGAAACTTGGGTGAGATTTAGGGGCCAAAATAAGTGTCAAAATATGGTAGGTAGTATGCGCAAACGTGTCCAGGCAGTAATAGAGGCGAATGGAGGCCATACCCACTATTATTATTTTTAAATAAAATTTTTAATTTTGCGTTAAGATTTATAGTCATCATCATCATCATCATCTCAGCCGAAAGACATCCACTGCTGGACATAGGCCTCCCCCAAGCGTCGCCACAGCGACCGGTCCTGCGCGTCTCGCATCCATCGGATTCCCGCGACCCTCGCCAGGTCGTCGGTCCACCTTGTGGGAGGCCTTCCGACGCTGCGTCTTCCGGTACGTGGCCGCCACTCTAGAACCTTCCGTCCCCATCGACCATCTGTTCTACGAGCAATGTGCCCTGCCCACTGCCACTTAAGTTTAGCGATTCTTCGGGCTATGTCGGTAACCTTAGTTCTCTTGCGGATCTCTTCATTCCTGATGTGATCGCGCAAGGAAACTCCGAGCATAGCCCTTTCCATTGCTCTTTGGGTGACTTTAAGCCTTCTGATGAGGCCCATTGTGAGATTTATAGTATAATATCTAAAATATTTTTATTTGAATTTTTGATTGTGCTATTAATAAATAAATGATTCCGTTTTTAATTAAACTTTTATTCAGTGCCAAACACTTTGTTCTATAATTATAATATCAGCAGTTTCTATATTTAGTAGTAGTTAGTTTAGGCAGGTGAAATTGAAGATGAGATATCTAAAAAATAAGTTTTAGTCGTGAGTAACCTATTTTACGCCCGGGGTAAGCTGCTCTACGATGCGCCCTCTGTTAAGGAGAGATGGTGTACATACTTTTCGGAGCTCTCTAATAAACAGCATCCCCACAACCTTCCTCCTGAACCGCCTCCTAACCTTGGACTTATTTCTCCTATTTCTCCCGACGAAACCCGCATTGCTCTTCGCCACATGAAGAACCGGAAATCGGTTGGGCCTGACAATGTGCCAATTGAGGTGTGGAAGGCGATGGGCTCACATGGTGTGGACCTTCTGACGGATCTTTTTAACTGCATCCTGACCACCAAGGAAATTTCAAACCAGTGGCAACTAAGCCTGATTATTCCCATTTACAAAGGCAAAGGTAGCGTACAGGATTGCAGTAACAACCACGGTATCAAGATCATGTGCCACAGCATGAAGCTCTTCGAGCGCATTATTGACACAAGGCTCCGTAGCGAGTGCACTGTTTCTGAGTGTCAATATGGCTTCCGGGCGGGTAAAAGCACCATGGACGCAGTGTTCGCCTTACGGACTCTGTCTGAGGCTTACAGAGAGAGAAGGAGAGCTCTGCATATGGCCTTTTTAGACCTGCAGAAGGCCTTCGACTGTATACCTCGGCGGGCCATCTGGTGGGCACTCCGCTTCAAGGGTGTTTCCGAGGCCTATATTGACATTATCAGAGATATGTACCGCGATTCCCTGTCCTCCGTCCAGACTGCTGTTGGCGAATTCAATGTCTTTCCAATATCCGTTGGCGTTCACCAAGGTATGGCTCTTAGCCCGTTCTTGTGTGCCGATGACATCGCCCTCGTTAACCAGAGCAAAGCCCATCTTGAGCGCAAGGTCAACATTTGGAAGGACACGCTGGAAAACGGCGCACGTAAGGCAAAACGATCGATTTACGACGACAAAAGCATAAAAAAAAAATCATTGAAATACGCTAATTACTTACGTATGGTGTTCTCTATCCTTCAATGGTCAAAAATCAACAAAAGACTTTTTTTTGCGGGCGAGACCCATTTACAAATTCCGCTATTGTTCGACTCCTCGCTTATTGTTAGGCGTGCCGTCAGTATTTTACTAAACTCGGTGCGAATACGTTGTGTAGATGTGCAGTTGTTTTGAAGTGAAATTTGGTTTTTTAATATGGATCCATTACCATGTAGTAAGTACTTCATTTTAAACCTATTATTGAGTTGTTTCAACGCTTCAAACATAGAGAATAATCTAAATATATTGATAGACTTACAATAATCTTGTTTTGCTGTAGAAAAATAACACTGCTATACAGTCATTTCGCGGAAGGCATACTTGAAGTCGATTTTGTATAAGACGAGTGTGCTGATAACGCGAAAAATACCAGAATGGTCAAATTGACTCCAGTTTTTGAGATAAACGCTTCTAACATTTTCCATAAAATGCTTCAATAAATGGGCCAAAAGATGTATTTAAAATTTATTTTTATTGTTTACCTTTACAAAAATACACAAAAATAATAATAGTTTGGGGTACCTTTAACTAGAATAAATAAATGAAGATCATGAAAAACTTTTCCTTTGGGATTTTCTCTTATTTACTTTGTCAGGACAATCTCTTTTCAAGGTCCAACAATAGTCAGCCATCATATGGCTGTCCCATCGACCTTGATATCTTTCTTCCATTATCCTGATATCCTGATGGAACCTTTCTCCTTGTTCCTCACTGTAATCACCCAGGTTCTGCGGGAATCGGTCCAAATGGCTGTGTAAGAAATGCAATTTTATGCTCATGTTGACTCCTAATCTGTTAAAATTTTGTAGCATTTTTGCAACTAGTTCTTGATATTCCGGCGCTTTGTGATTCCCCAAAAAGTTTTTTACTACCAACACAAAGCTTAACCATGCTTCAGATTCAATCTGTGTCATATGGGCTACAAACTCAGTGAAATTTTCAATTATTTCTTAGTTCCGTTTATCTCAATAACCAGAGTGAATCAAAAATAAATAAGCATGCAGCGTGAAGGTCTAATATGAGTATTAACAAAAACCATTAACAAAATCCCTGCCGCAGATTTTTTTATTTTTTTTGTATAGCAGTGTAATTCGTGGAACCTTTTTTAAAAAGTTCCGACGAGTACCGGTTTTTTGTTTACTATCAATAACTCTGATTGTTGTTATTACGAGGAAACTGTTTTAGCTGCACATATGTACACATCTCTGAGTATTCGTTGTTTTTGTTTCAGGTAGTCGAAGTGATAACGTAGAAATGCGAAGTTCTAAAAAGTGTTTTTTTTTTTTTAATTTTCTGTGCCTAAATGTATTGAACATTTATTTAAGTATATTTTGAACAAATTAAGCATTGTAAAATATGGTGAAGACTTTGAAAAATCGGTCAAATTGAAAATGAAAGTGTTAGTTGCAAAGTTATTTGCAAAATGGAAACAATGCCATCGCATCCATGACCGATTGATTAAAAATCATCACGATTGGTTAAACGAGGAGTTCAAAATGCCGAACATACAAGGAGACCAACAGACGCATAGTAAGAAACCGGTTTCAGGACGACCAAAGAAGGATTTTGGGATCTCATCGCTGCGTTCTAAACAAAGAGCTGTGCAAACTCTTGTGAAAGGTTTTTCTCTGGAACGACTTTCGTTTGCAACTGAATCCAGCTTAGTTGTATCGGGAAAACGCAAAGCTGCTTGTAAAATAGGGCGGGATTTGTACACAATGAGACGCAGTTACTGGTGTAAATGGAGTGTATTCACTAAAGCACAAGTTAGGCAATAAAACTACTTAACGTAAAGTTACAAACTTATAACAACGGATAACACAAAAAACTAGGAGTCACTTTTGGCGGGAACGTGGAGCGTTTTTGTACACGCCCGCTCGCGTCTCGGATTTGGCAGCGACTGTCGGCGTCCGAACGACGCGCGGCGCGGGCGTAGCTTCATTGTTCATTCGTACGGTTCATTCAACAGTTCAAACATGTGCGCGAACATAAAACGTAACCGCCATTATTGTACCTTCGCGGGTAATGAACAAACTTAAAATTATTTACAAAAATATACTTAAATACTAAAAATGAATTGCCTACATTCCACCCCCTTGTTCCTGAACAATCTTGTCAGTAGGCAACACAATGACCTTAACAACTGGTCTCTTCATGGAACCCTTACTGGTTCTTACAGTCACTACCCTAATATGACCGTCGTGGCCTGGGTGAACTGCGCTAATCACACCCTTAGGCCATGTATTACGAGGCTGGTTCTCTTCCAGAATCAGCACCATGTCTCCAACTTTTATGGGTGGCACTCCATGTTGCCACTTTTGACGCTTTTGAAGAGTTGGGACATATTCTCTTAACCACCTTCGCCAAAACATGTCTGCCAGAGTTTGAGCTTTAACCCAAGCTTTCCTACTGGTTAAATCGGACGCATCAAAGTAACCTAAAGTAGACGCACCGGTAGCCGTGCCTATCAATAAATGATTAGGGGTCAACGCGATGGGCCCATCGGGGTCCGTACCTACGAAGGTTATTGGCCTACTGTTAAGGGTCATCTCTACCTCAGCCAACAATGTATTCAATAATTCCTCTCTAGGTGCTCGCGCTGAAAGAGTTACTTTGAGTGCGGTTTTTACTGAGCGAACGAGGCGCTCCCAGCATCCACCCATGTGTGGCGCGGCAGGAGGGTTAAACTGCCAGGAAATTCCTTTAGTAACGACGAAATCGTGAACTTTATTTTCCATTGCTTGAAGAGCGGCTTTCATCTCTGCGTCAGCACCTACAAAGTTTGTGCCTCTATCACTGAACATAATAGTTGGTTGTCCACGGCGAGCTATCAAACGCCGGATTGCCATTATGGCCGAGTCAGCTGACAATGAAGCTGCCAGCTCAATATGGACACCGCGTGTGACCAAGCAAGTGAAAATAACGCCCCACCTTTTCTCAAGACGCCTTCCTATCGAAACTTCCATGGGACCAAAATAATCAACCCCACAATGCACAAAAGCTCTACGGGTATTTACGAGTCTAGCGGCAGGTAGATCTCCCATCTTGGGCATTGAAGGGCAAGCACGACGCACCAAACATGACTGACATTTGGAAACTGCTGTTTTGACCGTGCGTCGCAATCGAGTAATCCAATATTTTTCCCTAATACTGTTGATGACAGTTTCAGTATTAGCATGGTGAGCGCGCTTGTGGTATTCGAGTACAATGAGCCGCGCGGTGTAACTTTGACCATCTAAAATAATTGGATACTTTTCATCAAACATTAATTCTGACGCAGCACTCAGGCGTCCTCTGACGCGAAGCAAGCCATCACTTTCATATAAAAACGGATCCAAATCTCGAATTTTACTTTCCGCAGGTAACGCGCTGGCTTGCTTACTTTTAAATAGTTCGATTTCCTTGGAAAAAGTCTCAAGCTGGGATTGTTTCAATAAAATATTCTCAGCATCATGAATATTACTAGCCGTTAACTTCTCAGCCTGCTTCTTGCGACACATATTTATGAAGGCAAGAACTCGACCTGTACATCCAACAGCCCGTGTCCAGCTGGAGAACATACCAGCGTTGAACAAAGGTACATACTGCTTAACAAGATGAACCTTCTCAAGGCGCTCCAGATCAGTATCACCTTCTTCCTCAAACTCGTTCACCGGCCACTGGTCTTTGTCCCGGTATAAAAAAGATGGACCTGTAAACCACAACTTACAATTCGTAGGCCAGTGCAACTTGGTGGCTTCATCAGCAGGGTTGTCTGCAGATGACACCCAACGCCACTCGCTTGGGCTGGACTTCCGGTCGATTTCTGCCAAACGATGTGAGACAAACTTTTGATAGTCGCGGGGATCCGAATGCACCCATTTCAAAACGGTTTTTGAATCAGACCACAAGTACTTACGTGTTATTGCCATACCCTGTTCTTCAACAACGATGCAAGCTAACCTACACGCCAGCACAGCTGCCTGCAGTTCAAGGCGCGGTACAGAAATAACTTTCAACGGCGCGACGCGAGCTTTACCAATAACAGGTGAGACGGTAGGTACACCAGATTCATCCCTACCTACTAAATATGCGACCGCAGCATAAGCTGACTCGCTGGCATCACCAAAAACATGTAGCTCGACAGTTGAAGGGTCAAGCCGATACCAACGCCGTACACGTATGTTACTTAGCTGTTTTATATCTTGCAGCCACTTTTCCCATTCCATGAACTCGGCCTCTATCAGCTGATCGTCCCAACCTATACCAGACTTCCAAACTTTCTGCAACAAGATTTTGGACTTTATCGTATAAGGATAAAGTAAACCTAAGGGGTCGAAAATGCTCATAATGAGTCTCAAAAACTGTCGTTTGGTGGGAATAACTCTACCTTCAACTACATCAGGCGTCACTTTTTTGAATGACAAGTCGAATGCTAACTCGTCAGACTCCGGCACCCATATCATGCCCAACGTCCGTTCACCGTTGTATGGGGACTTATCAAAGTTTACAGTTCCAGGCACGACCGCGGGGAGCTCGTTTCGAAGTTCAGGCGAGTTGGTCACCCACCCCCTGATAGTGAAACCACCAGCGGAGTGTATCATAGAAACGTCCTTGATAAGTTGGCGCGCTTTATCAATTGAGTTCACACTATCCAAATAGTCATCCATGTAATGATTTTTGTGGATAGCCTTGACCGCCTCAGGATGTGAATCTCGGAACTCACCAGCATTTTTATTCAACACATGTATGGCTGAGGCAGGGGACGACTTAGCACCGAAAATCATCGAGACCATAACATAAGTATCAGGGTCGCGTTTTCTGTCATGGCCTCTCCATAAAAACAGCTGCGCGCCCTGATCTTCTTTTCTAATTTTAATACGTAAGAACATGTCGGCTATGTCCGCTGTATAAGCTATTCGACCAGCTCGGAACTTAAATAATACGCCTAATAATGAATTTAATAAGTCCGGCCCTGTAAGCAAATAATCATTTAAACATGCACCTTTACATTTAGCCGCGGCGTCATAAACTAATCTAAGCTTATTTGGTTTATTGGGGTTAACGACCCCAAAATGCGGTAAGTGCCAAACAGGGTTAACACTCAGCGGAGTTTCCAGTAGCCTAGCATATTTTTCTGAAATTAACCGTTCAATTTGGCGCGAATACGCTTCAGCATAATCGGGGTTTTTATCCATCTTACTCTCTATGCCGCGTAATCGTTTGATAGCGTAGTCGTAATTGTCAGGCAAGTATACCGCGTCACGTGACCAGAGTAATCCTACCTCCCAACCGCCGCGCCGTTGACACGGCGGCTAGTGCTGTCCAGGATTTTACAGGCGCGTTCAGTCTCTACATTTTTGCGTGACACTTCTGTAATACCGATAGACTCGAGCAAAAATTGCTGTTTCACGAGGTCATGGAGGTCATCTAAACCATCGAAGGCCAGATTAATAGACTCACAATCAGACTTATCATAGATACCTAAAGTTACAGGTCCGTGAATAACCCACCCTAACTTTGTAAGGGACGCTACAGGTTGCCAGGATTTTCCCTGTCGTATTTCCTCATTTACGATCAACTTCCAGTTATCTTGACCTATTAAAACCATCGGTTTTGCGCACGACATCTCATACAAATCTAACTCACGCAGATGCTTATTATTATTTAATACTCTGGCAGGCACGGTTTGAGAAGGCAAGTCTAAATTCTATATCGTTCGAAATACGAAATCATGGCATACGCCGTTGGGGCCGCGAATTAGCGCAGTTACCCTACGGGAATTGTTATCAGTCATAACAAGACCGCGCGCACTAACAATTCTTAACTGGGATGACGGGCCACTAAAATTACACATATTGGAATCTACTAATGACACAGTGGCCCCATCATCTAACAAAGCGTACACACTATGTTCAACATTGTTAACAATAATGGTTACAGGCATAACTTTTAATAAAGTTTTGGTGGTTCGACACCGCTCACCCATACTCGTAACCGACTCGGCGACCGATGGCGCGGGCGACTGTACAGGGGCCGCCCGCGCCGCGGCGGCCGGCGGGGGCAGGGCTCCGGTCCCGACAGCGGCGCTCGGGGTCGTTTTCTCGTAGTGTAGAAGAGTGTGATGGGGAGCACGACACTGTTCACATCGTTTTGCGCGACAACGATAACGGGAGTGGCTTTGCACTAAACATTTGAAACAAAGTTTGTTGACCTTTACAAAGTTCCACTTTTCGAGTTCACTTTTTTCCACGAATTTATCACACTCTGGTAATCGGTGAACCGCACTACGACACAACGCGCACTCACTTGATGACGATGACGGAGTTTCCTCGCTGGTGAGGTGTAACCGGTCTGCAGGCTTCCGGTGTTGACGCGTGGTCTCGACGCGCCTGGCGCTCGGCGTCGCGGCGACAGCGGGGTTGGCAGCGGCGGTGCTTCGGTGGCGATGGTTATTGTGCTGATGCTCGGTATTCAAATACAGCGGTAAATAAGCTGATGCTTGTGATAGGTGGCTTAGAAACTCGAGAACTATGTGTATATTCGGTGATAATCGAAGATCTTCTTTGCTGTCAGTGTTTCTTTTCATCACGAACTTTCCATATTGCAATCGCTGTACATTCGTTAATTTACTCAGGATTTCGTGAGTTAACTGTGGGTTATTAAGGTAGCCTTCCGCTCTTATGTTTTTCAATATGTACACACAATTTCGGACGACGCAGGTCATGTTTCTCAGTTCGACGCCACTTTCAGACACACGGGGCAGACATCTTATTTTATTTAATGCTGTTTCTAATAGCATGTTGGGGTGACCGAATTCCTCTTCTAATGCGTTTATCACATCTGTTGGGTCGGCGGACCCAGTACGCAGTAGATCTTCAACGGCAGACTTTGCCGCGCCACGCAGTGATGCTTGCAGTCGTGCGATATTCTCGAACATACTATACGTGGCCGCGGTAGCTTCGTAGGTACGTCGATAAGCAAGCCATTCTGCCGGGTTACCATCAAACACGGGGAGATCGTAATTATGTCGTGGTCGCATCGACATGTTCTTGATAATCACGTCGGCTAGATGCGTGATGTCAGAGGCCGTGACGGCGCCGGCGGCGGGGGGCCGAGCGCCCGGCGCCGGCGTGTGGTTCGCGTCGGTCGGAGAGGACGCCGCTTTTGGCGCGAACGGCTCGCGTCCGGTGTCCCGCGCATGCGCGGCGTCGCGCGCGCTCTCTCGTTCAACTTCAAGGCCTTCGGTCGGTTGCGGACTCGCGCCGGCCGGCGCTCTCGGCGCTGGCGGTTTTTCCACGTGTTCGCATGGGGCATGACTCGTACTTAACCACTCATCCACGTTATTATGACCACTGTAAATACTCATCGCGCGATTCTCAGCTTCTTCATCTTCAATCTCGGCGATTTCTAAAGCTAGTTTTTTCTTTATAAGCTGTTCCTTAACTTTGGCGAGTTCTTCTTCGGCTTTGTACTCGGCACGGAGGCGAAGCGCTTTGCGGCTGAGGCGGCTTGATCGCGATCTGGAGGACGTGGCGACAACTTCACTACGCGGAGCCGTAGTGACACACGTGGTATCCGCACCAGGTCGTTGCTCTGCTTCAGCGTGGGCTCTGCTCCGTGTCACGACACCAGTAACTTTTTCACTCATTTGACTCATTGTGATCCAGGCTCGAAGGACCAATGTAAAATAGGGCGGGATTTGTACACAATGAGACGCAGTTACTGGTGTAAATTGAGTATATTCACTAAAGCACAAGTTAGGCAATAAAACTACTTAACGTTAAGTTACAGACTTATAACAACGGATAACACAAAAAACTAGGAGTCACTTTTGGCCGGAAACGTGGAGCGTTTTTGTACACGCCCGTTCGCGTCTCGGATTTGGCAGCGACTGTCGGCGTCCGAACGACGCGGACGCGCGGCGCGGGCGTAGCTTCATTGTTCATTCGTACGCTTCATTCAACAGTTCAAACATGTGCGCGAACACAAAACGTAACCGCCATTATTGTACCTTCGCGTGTAATGAACAAACTTAAAATTATTTACAAAAATATACTTAAATACTAAAAATGAATTGCCTACACTGCTAAAGTGATGAAATTAGCCCTAAAGTCGTCACCAAGAAGTTTGAAACGAATGCAGCAGTCAAAAAGCAACAAGCCCTCTTACACACCATATACACCAGTGGAAGCGCTGGCTCTTATTGTTGATACTAGTATGACAAAAGAAGATTATATAAAAATACAAAGAGGAGCTAAAGCTAGAGGTGCTAATATATACCCTGCCTATAATCAAATCTTCCAGATAAAGCAAACTTGCTACCCCGAAAATATTACTGTTACGGCGATCGAAGCCAAGATTCCTATGCAAAACTTACTTGATCACACAGTCCGAAGATTATATGAAGTGCAACAAGAAGTTATTTCTCTTCATCTTCCTCCAGAAGTATCCGAAATAGATATATACTATAAGTGGGGGCTGGATGGTAGTGGTGGGCACAGCATTTATAAACAGCACTTTGCAGACAGTCCAAAGTACTCCGATTCAAATATTATATTAAGCACTATAATTGTTCCTCTCGAAGTTTCTATACTCCATGAAGAAGAAAAAAAAATATTTTGGAAAAACCCCAGTCCGTCATCGACAAAGTGGTGTCGCCCTATTGGTTTCAAGTTAATTAAAGAAACAAATCAGACCATAAAACAAGAATTCGATGCTACTGAACAACAGCTGCGAGCTGTTACATCAACAACAGTAAGCCTCCAAGAAAAAATTGGCACATTTAAGCATATTCCAATTTGTACAATGATGGATGGCAAAACATGCAATGTCCTTACACAAACTGCATCGTCTCAGGCATGCAACATTTGTAACGTAACTCCGAAGGACATAAACAACTTGGATAAGGTCTTACAACGATCCTGCGATGTTTCTGCCTCTAAGTACGGCATATCTATTTTACATGCCTATCTAAGGTGTTTCGAATATCTTTTGCATATAGCATATAAAATTGATATTAAACAACGGCAAGCTAGGGGCACTACATTGAAGAATCAAGTAAAAGAGAAGAAGAAATATATTACTGACCTGTTTTACGAGAAGATGAGTTTAGTAGTAGACCAACCTAAGCAAGGAGGTGGAAACACAAATGATGGCAACATGGCACGGAATTTTTTTGAAAATCCAGAGATAGTTGCTGATATTACTGGAATTGATAAAAACTTAATAGAAAGATTTTCAAATATTTTGAAGACAATTTCCAGTTGTCATTATATCAACATTAACACTTACAAACCATATTGCATGGAAACAGCAAAAAAATGCGTTGAACTTTATGGATGGTACAAGATGAGTGCGTCAGTACATAAATTACTGATCCACAGCAGCGACATCATAAGTCAGCTTTGCCTGTGGGTCAGCTATCCGAAGACGTATTGGAAGCTTCTCAAAAGGAATACAAAAACATACGACTAATGCACTCACGAAAAACTTCCAGAGTTAATATACTAACACGGACATTTTACACTGGTTATGCATTAACTCTGATCCCCTGATAAGTGAACATCGACCAGTGAAAAAAAAACCAATGAAAGGTTTTAATGATATAATTAAGAATATGCTCACGATGCCAACATATTTAGGTAAAGATCAGAATGAGGAAGACGATGACGAAGAAGATGATCAATAATGTTTTTTTTTTAATAATACAAAGCTTAAAATTTATTTTGAGTTGTTTTATTTCAATGCAAAAATTTAATATTGAAATAAAATTTCGATATATTAAAAATCAGTAATTATAAGTCCGTAGGTTGAGTTAGAACACGTCAAACTGCTTAGTATAGGTAATAGCCACTCAAAAATTTGTTTAAATAATTAAATGTAAAAAATTTTCGTTACAAATATTTTTGTCGTCGTAAACCGATCGTTTTGCCGTACGTGCGGCGGTCTGAGACTAAATGTGGCGAAGACCGAGTACATGTCCTGTGGCAGCACGGATTCGAACTCTATCCGAATAGGGTCGGATTTGATCACAAGGTCCGATAAGTTCCGGTACCTTGGATTCGTGCTGCACGAGTCTGGCAACGTAGATGACGATGTCCAAGCCCGTATAGGCGCGGCTTGGGCAAAATGGCGTGAGGTAACGGGCGTTTAATGTGACCGTAAAATGCCTCCGAAGCTCAAAGGGCAGATATATAAATGCATCATACGGCCTGTCCTCCTGTACGGTGACGAGTGTTGGCCGGCATTAAACAGACACACCCAGGAGCTTCGCGTCACGGAGATGAAGATGCTGAGGTGGATGAGCGGCGTAACGCGATCCGATCGCATACGAAACTCATTCATCCGAGGTAGTTTTGGTGTCCGTGACGTGGGGGAAAAACTGCAAGAGTGTCGTCGGCGATGGTATGGCCACATCATGCGCCATCCTAGGGAGTACGTTGGTCGGAGATGCATGGATATGGCTGTCCTTGGGGCTAGGTCCCGTAGTCGCCCTCACAAGCGCTGGCTGGACGTCGCGCGTCTTCAAGTCCGACATGAGAGCCAATGGCCTTACCGGGAAGGATATTGAAGATGGGGCAAAGTGGAGAAAGCTGAGTAGGAAGGCGGACCCTGGCAATGGCCGGGATTAACGCCAGGTAGAAGAAGAAGAAGATACTCGTTATATTAAGCCATTGTGCCAGACTTTGTCGAAAAATTTCGCTATATCGAAGTACAAGACACCCGTCATCATGCTGCGTTGCAAGCCAACGCTGAGATGCTCAACGATGCGGTGTACTTGACGGATGCACGAGTGTTCGGTTCGAAAGCCGAACTGCTCGTTTGGGATTAGACTCTTAGTTTCGGCATAATCTTTGAGTCGCTTATAGATAAAGCCTCTCGTAGATTTTCCCGAGAACATTGAGGAGGCTGATGGGGCGGTAACTCGTCGGGTCAGACTTGGGCTTGCCTGGTTTTGGGATACCTATGACGGTGGCCTGTTTACATGCTTGGGGAAACATGTTGTTGCTTAATGCCCCATTGAAGATGGCGGTCATTAGCACTATGAGTTGGGGGGGAAGAGTTTTAACACTCTATTCGTGATGCCGTCGGCACCGGGGGCTTTCCTGGGTGATGATATTCTCGACCTCGTCGGGAGCGACGCGACGGCGGGCAGAGGATTATCAGGGTCTTCGACCGGAGGAATGGAGATTCTCCGTTCGACTTCATCCTGCATCCACCATATCAATGTGGGCTTGGCCTACTAGGAGAGTACTGGGCGAGCATTGGGACTCGAGACTATCGGCCAGACATTCCGCCCTGTCAGAGTTGTCAAAAGCGTTACTTATCAGGGCGGGTGAGCGGGGGCATTGCGGCTTCTTCCGTGGAACGGAGTTTCCTCTGAAGATGCCAGAATGCTTGGTGGGTGGGTTCCAGTTCCCTGAGCGTCTTTTCCCAGCAGGCGGAACGCAGCTCTGTCATGCGTTTCCTTACAGCACGCTGCAGTCTACGCATGTGAGCTTTGTTGGCGTCACAGGAGGGGGGTCTGTACGCTCGGATGGCTGCGTTCTTCTCAGTGATCAGAGCCCGTACATCGTCCGGGATCTTCTAGCGGAGGTTTTCCGCCGCTGGAATCTCCCTTGAACATTCGTTCAGAACGGACTGTACGTGATCCGTGAGCG
The DNA here is from genome assembly GCA_030763345.1 of Mythimna separata. Classification (NCBI taxonomy): domain Eukaryota; kingdom Metazoa; phylum Arthropoda; class Insecta; order Lepidoptera; family Noctuidae; genus Mythimna; species Mythimna separata. The sequence continues at coordinate 553,896 of CM061195.1, read as the reverse complement.
AGTCGATCGCTTCCGTCGTGTCAGCGACTGAGACTATGTGGTCGGGGATGGAGAATTCCTACGGCCACCGCCTGATGGCGTGACGTCACGACGTTGCTTCACCTCCAGTTGCCGACACGGCATCTTCTTCAGTTGCTAACAATATACATTCAAATAAAGTTAAAAAATGAGATAAATATAAAATAAAATACTTATAAGAGATTTATTTATTTTTTATTTATTTATTAAGGTAAAATCAACGGCTTCATTGTACAGCATTTTCATGTATAAAAAACAATTGGCCTAAGGGCCTATTTCACCACTTATGATTAAGTTTCGAGTACTTACTTGGCAGATAATTTCATACAAATTCTGTTCCATTTTTGAATTTATTCAGTGAGTAGTGCCTACTCGGACATTGTGAAACAGGCCCTTAGTCTTACATAGTCGCCAATTACAGGTCAACCAGTATTCACAAAATAAGGGTGACATAAATTATAATACAATATAAAATTGCGATGAGAAAAATAAAGAAATCAAATTATGGAAACTAACATATAAACAAAATCATTAATTGCAGATTCATTAACAATAATGAGAAAAATAAAAAAAAACAGCAGCAAAATAATCAACATTTAAAACAGATTATCAAACAAAGTAACTAAAATAATCAATTAAGAAAAAAAAAGAAACAATCATGGCCATTAAATCAATAAAATAAACTTTAACAATCAAAGCAAGAAAAATAATTAATCAGTCAATTAGCTTCTTCTTCTTCCTGCCCTTATCCCATTTTTTTTTCTTCCATTCTGTCCTATCACCCGTCATGCTATCATCAACTCCCTTTTCTTTCATATCAGTCCTCACACAATCCATCCATCTTTTCTTTGGTCTCCCTCTTCCTCTCCATCCGTCCACATGTAAATTCATAACTGCTTTCGTAACATGCGTTTCATCCCTCCTCTTTACATGATCATATCAAGACAAACGATTTCCTTTCAGCTTTTCAGTCACTGGTGCCACTTTCAAACTTCCTCTAATATACTCATTTCTCACTTTATCCATTCTCGTCACACCACACATCCATCTCAACATCCTCATCTCCGCTACATGCAATCTTTTTTCATCCGTCTTTTTCGCAGCCATACATTCTGATCCATACAGTACGTCAATTAGCAGTCATAATAATTATAATCAAATAAATCAATCAAAGATTAAACTAAACAAGTAAAACTAATCAGAATTAGAATTATTAATAATTGTCAATAATCCAAAAATCAAAGTAATAATAATAAGTATGCTAAAAGGAGCTCCACGGACGCTTTTATCGGCCAGGATTATACACCAGCAACTTGCTCTGAAATACAAACTTGTGGAATCAGAGGTGCCGTATTACAAGTATGTGCCCGACCCAGTTCTCGAAAATGATCATGTCACGCTGTACTGGGATCGGTCTATCATCACTGACCGGACTATTGTAGCCAATAAGCCAGATATAGTGGTGATAGACCGATTAGCGCGCCGCACAATGATAGTCGATGTCACCATCCCGCATGACGAGAACCTCGTGAAAGCCGAGAAAGAGAAACAGATTAAATATCTCGACTTGGCACACGAGGTTGTCGACATGTGGAATGTGGACTCGGCTGTCATTGTGCCGATTGTTGTGACCGCCAATGGCCTGATGGCCAAAAGCTTCGACGACCACTTGTCGAAGCTGTCGTTACGCGGTTGGATCAAGGGCCTGAAACAGAAGGCAGTACTCCTGGATACGGCTCGTATCGTGAGGAGGTTCCTGTCTCTGGAGCCCTAACCACCGGTAGCTTGGACCCTGCTCCCGCTATCGGTGGCATTCTATTTTTTATATTTTTAAATGTTTTTGTGTTTTTTTGTGAATTTTTGTAAAAATATTTAAAAATGTAATTGATATTCGGGATTCCAGTACAGTAGATCAGATTCATTTCGAATAATAATAGCTTGGTTGGAATTACCTTTCTTTGATACACGAATTTCCCCATGCTTTACCCATATGATGATGATGCCCTCCAGCCGAATTCGGCCACAGTGACCGCATTCCTTGGCTCTTCATGGCGGTTGTGAGCTATGATTTGCTGCTCTATTATGTGCCCTCGTGTGACTTGCATATCCAACTTTGGCCGAAAAACTACGAGCATAAAGCGGACATGTCAGAGCACCGATAACGACATTATAAATTATAGCTGTTGGTGGTCTAGCTTTGAGTTGGTCGCGTCTCTGGTCTAATTCCAACCTCCTCTTGTCTTCAAAAGTTTGTACGTGCTGCTGCACACGACGTCTCCATTCAGACCGATCTTGTGCCTTTTCTCCCAAGTGGCGGGGTCAATATCTTATCTCTTAATGTGCTTATTTTGAACATCCTTGAAGCGCAGAAGAGAAATCATATAATTTCTCTTTGGCCATGACCTTGACCTTAGTTAAGAACTTCTTGCACTCCACGCTCAGATGTTCATTGACATACACACGCTGAGATGTACCCTGGAACCCGATGTGGGATGTGGATAGGTTCTTGAAGGCACGTGCAGCAGCAGTAAAATCCTCTTTCACATACCGACTTAAAAACTCACTATAATCAGTTTTTCGTTGGGGTTGAAACTATGCATCCTCCGCATATATTTAATCTCGTTTTTATAGCAGTTGTATTGAACCTTCTTGTTTTTAATTCTATTTTTTACTCTTAATAATTATTCAATTTGTTTTTTTTTTTCATTGTATACACAACAATCTCCTTGTTAAATATCAACCAACAACCGAGTTTCCACATGTCCCCAAGATACAGGCTTTACCTAGTTGGGGACCACCATCCAAACGTTCTACTGGTTACTAAGGTATGATATCTTCATTGTAACAATGAACAATAAACATTATTCTTATTCTCGCTGATGATCTATAAGAGAAAATGAAAATCTGTTCGCTATAGTTGAAGAACTATAGCGAACAGATTTTCATTTTCTCTTATAGGAACTCCCTTCAAGCTGGTTCTCTAAATGCCCCCAACATGTACCTCCCATTCGCCTGAATGATGTACCTCTGGAACGGGTGGACCAATTTAAATATTTGGGGCATTGGGTAACAGCTGACCTGGGAGACCATGTCGACATCGAAAGGGAGCGAAGGGCACTGTCTAAAAGAGAAAATATGATAGCCCGTAGATTTGCACGGCGTTCAAGTGAGGTCAAAATTACACTTGTATAAGCTTTTTGCACCTCATTGTACACGTACAGCCTGTGGGTTTCCTACACACAAGCAGTTTACAGTGCCCTTCGTAACCAGTACAACAACGCGTTCAGGGCGGTAATGGGGCTGCCCCGCTTCTGTAGTGCCTCGGGCATGTTTGCGGAAGCGCGCACCGATTGTTTTCACTCCATCATGCGCAAGCGGTGCGCGTGCTTGGTTCGCAGGGTGAGGGGCAGCTCCAATACTGTTCTGGCGATGATCGAATTTGATTGATTGAATTTGTTCCTCAGACCAATACTAATAACACTACTCTACAAAAAAAATGGTATGGAACGCAACAGAAAGCTGAGTACTATATTCTGGTTAAACCGATATCGCTAAAGCCAAATCTGATGCCCAAATTTTTCCATCACGTCAGGATTTTCTGTTAATGTACATTCTTTTTTTTACGATTTTCAGGGTTTTTTTGTGGTTTGGTAATGTAAAAAGTAAAAAAAGTAAATAAATTACGAATATTTATTAATTAATTACAATAAACCTGACCAAATCTATAGTAAAAAGCAAAAACCAAAAAATCTGGTGGACTTTTTCTTTGCCTAGGGCGATTTTCTTTTATAAGAAGGTCAGTTTCTCTCATGAGGAACCAACAATGATCTCCCAACATCCCTGGATCCCATCGACCTTGGTATCGTGGTTCCATAGTAAGGATGTCCTGATGGAACCTTTCACCCTGTTCATCACTTACAGCTAAGCCTAAGTTTTGCGGGAAAAAATCCAAATGAGAATGCAGGAAATGCATTTTTAACGACATTCTGCAGCCCATTTTTTGGTCATTTTTTAATAAGTCTGTAACGATTCGTTCATAATTTTCTAATTTTATGTTTCCCAAAAAATTGCTTAATGATACATTTCACTGAGTTCCAAGCATTTAATTCAATGTCATTGAGTGTTTTTTCAAAATCTGTATCTATACTAATATTATAAAGAGGTAAAATTTGTAAGTTTGTAAGTTTGTATGTTTGTAAGTTTGTATGTAGGGGGTAATCTCTGAAACTACTGGTCCAATTTGAAAAATTCTTTCAGTGTTAGATAGCCCATTTATCGAGAAATGCTATAGGCTATATATCATCACGCTACGACCCACGGGAGCGGAGCAGTAACGAAAAATGCGGGTGAAACCGCAGGGGACAGCTAGTCTTTCATAAGTTTGCGTATTTGTGGGCCCACAAAAATACCTTCCTTTAATTTGACGTCGCTTAGTTTTGGAAAAATTGTTTTTAAATATTGAAAAGCTGGGCCTTCCTTATTGAGAGCTTTTACAAAAATTTTAACGAGTCCAAGCTTAATGCTTAAGATCTCGGACTAAGTCGTTTTGTTCAGGCTGTTCTATCAAATGGGGCTCTCTACTTCTATCATCATAACATGGAACAAACGACGAAGCTGTATCTAAAGATGCCTCAGAAACGATTTCCATTGCCACTGGAGGAACTGGTATCGGTGACCCTTCGCTATGTGGAAGCGCTCTTGTAGCTGAAGAAGTGTCGGGACAAACAATGTTACCTTTGTTTTTTCTTGAAAAGCCCACGACATTTGTTAAGCAGAAGTAACAGTACATATCATGGCTCACGTCAGATCATTGGGACAGCAAATGGCATTGAAAAACGCTTTCCATTCATCCAGTTACTTAAATTTGCAATACACGTAACGCAACAAGGGAGAGGTGCCCATTCTTTGTCTTGGTGACCGATAGTAAAACCAAAATAGCTCTCGTATAACATCTTAACATTTTCACTGATTACGCTTCTATGTGTACAAGTTGTAGACGAGCCACATATAAGACAAAATGAATCTGCAGAATTATCACAAGTACGTTTAGCGATTTTAGCCATTTTGAACTAAAAAAAGTAAAAAGCTACTCGAATTCAGCAAGAAAAGCCCACGAAAGCGAGTTAAATGACAAGTGACAATCGTAATAGACGATTTATCGACATTTATTTTAGTATCTACCCTCAATAAGAAACTAAAATGGGTCGAATGGTATTTAGTTTGGGCGTATATCACATGTTTACATTTTAATCAATAAAAAAAAAACCTGACGTGTAGAAGACTTTTGGTGATTATATTCGTTATCAGTAATGTTTAACTAGACAGAAAATACATGCAGTTCCTCTGTTGTGAAATCTTGTAGAGTAGTGTAATTAAACCGAAGCGCTTCAAAATCGGCTCCTGGAGTCAAAAAAAAAGTGTTTTGCAACCTAACCTAAGTGAGAAATCTTTTTAAAGAAGTTTGACCAAGCGCTGCCCAGAATGAAGACCTAATGCATTCTGTTCCTCAGGTCAATAATCGGCTCCAGGAGTCAAGAAAAAAAAACTGGCACTTCGGCGGTCAGTCACCGTCAGGTGAGACCTCTGGTTGCCCAGAGGAGGCCTGACGGGTGACGACCAGCGACAGAGGTGCCAGCTTGCCAACTTCACGATTCATACCTTCCCCCGCCAGTCCCCGTCTGAGTTCTCCGATGGCTTGATTATATGTCCTCCTTACTACTCCAGGTTTCTTGTTTGTATTGTCTTCGAACCATTTATGAGGATGTTGTATTGGTATCGACTGAGACACCGCCACTACCTTAATCTCTGCCTTGGTGCCCACGCGACGATAAGTGATACTCATATTGATCGTTAAAATTAAAAGACTTTCTCAACAAGGTATCAGCGATTGACTATGCTCTGTTGCAGCAAAAGCAGTTTTAGGAAAGAGTGGGCCTTCTGAACTTATTAATTTTGTAGCACAGTCGTTTAGTGTTATTTTTTATTTTAATGTTTTAGCTATTATGATACATTTAAATAATGTTAAAAACTTACCTAGATTTTGAACTGCTCAATATGCTGACCTCCTCTGTCTACACATTGTTGCAATCGCCGACGGTTATTTTGGTGCGCTCGTCGCATTAAAAGCGGGTCCTCGCGTATGCGGTTCCTGATAACACGGAATGCTGTGCGGATTCGCATTTCCATCTCCTCCCGCGAGTGGCTTTCTTTTTTATAAACGAGTTGTTTGACCCAACCCCAAAAAAAGAAGTCAAGTGGCGTTAAGTCAGGTGACCGTGGTGGCCACGCCTCGGGACCGTACCTCTCGATCCAGCGGCTATCAAACAACTCGTTTAACCGCGACCGCACTTCTGTTGAAATGTGAGGGGGTGCTCCATCGTGTTGAAACCACACATTTCGGAGCTCGGCTAGCGACAATCTGTCGAGGTAGCGCGCGACGGTGTCGTTAAGAAGAGCCAGATACCTCACACGGTTTAGAGTCCCTGGGATGAAGACAGGTCCTATTATTTTATTTCCCTTTATCCCAGCCCACACATTCAGTGACCACCGTATTTGATGTGCTAACGGCCGAGTGGCACGCGGATTATGGCCTCTTTCTGTCCAGTGTTGGCATACACGTCGATTCCACATGCCATTGCGCGTAAATAGGCTTTCATCTGACCATATGACGTTTTCGATGAAGTGGGTGTCCTCCGCGCATCGCTGCAGTGCCCACTGGCAATAAGTTAACAGGCGCTCGAAGTCAGCTGGACCAAGTAGACCTTGTACTTTTTGAAGTGAGTACGCATGCTGCTTGTTTTTCTTTAAAATTTTAAAGACTGCGACGTGACTCATGTTTAACAGGCGGCCGGCTCTTCTAGTGCTTGAACCGGGCTCCTCCTCAAAATGCCTTAGCACGTTCTCTTCCTGCCGCACAGAGATCACGGGTCGGGGGCCACCAGAACGACGCGGCACTACCGGTTCATTGTTACGAATACGCACCAGGGCACACACAATAACACGAGAATTCCGCGGTTGATGTGCATTGGGGTACCTCTCTCACCATACATCCTCAGAGCACGTGCACCATCATAATTACACTCAGCATAAATGAGCACCATGTTCGCATACTCCTGAGCACTGAACTGATAACGCGGCATTTTTCACACAAGAATGACGCAAGACGTTGCAATGCGAAAATAATGCACATCCGCTCAGCGCGTGATATTAGTTCCGACTAAAATTAGGTGGACATCCGGGGGCAGGGGGCGGGGCTAGGCAGTAGGCACATCAAAGAGATCGCCGCTGGAGTGGCGCGGCCCGTCATTCATAAATAGGTAAATTGCGAAGTTGCCGTCCTTCAAGTACGCGTGTACATAGTGTTTCTTTTACGTATCAATTTAACATTTTTAGTGAATATTTTAATATTAAAAAAAATAAAAACATTTTGTTTTCGAATGGTAATATTTTTTTTAGCATGTATGGATGCAATACTATTGCGGGTTAACGGGAACGCCTTCTGTTAGTTAACATACTGTATTTGTATTAATTTTGTAGTCCTGTTTCCATAGTGTACCTTCGCGTTTGATTTTTTTTTGATTATTGTATTAGTAGTGGGCGATATAAATCGATACTAAAAAAATATCGATACATTACGCGATAATATCGCTGCCATCCGATATTATCGAAACGCCTAGTATCGAATTGAATATCGATATATTTCTTCCGATATACCAAAATTCGAATTAATTCGAATTGCTTATTCCTTTAAATGTGCAACACTGACAAATTAAGTGACAATAAAAACATTATTTTATACATTATTGATAAACTAGCCTTTGCAATAACGAAACGCATACATGAGATACTCTCCACGACGCGGCAGCACTAGTAGTAGTAGCATAGACCATAGAATCTATTTATGGTCACTTGTTTGTCTAGTCATTGGTTTCGTTCAATTCGTTCGTTCTCATCTCAGTGCTGTCAACGCGCAAATATAACGGATAACCTATTCATAAACGCTATCTAATTTGTTATTACAGTTTAAGAAAAGTAAATTCCGTAAAGTGTGTGCAGTGATATTAAGTATAACAGCTATTATCATATATTGCATTGAAAAAGCAAGCTGTGAATTTTGTGTTTTGTTTACACGACTGTTTACGATTCATAAAGTAAGTATGTGTTCTTAACCTATAAATTACTAGGTATAAATTTTTACTATTTAATAGCATGGAACAATAAATAATGGAATGCGAGTGTACCTATTTTTGTGCGTGAAATGTGAATTTAACCGAGACTTATAGTGTATTTAGTGCATTTTGTTTTAGTCGCTAAGTCTGTTAATTAGGGATGGGATATTATCGATAAAATTTATTTCGATGAATTTGTTTTTATTTCATTAATTTTTGTGACTTTGGATTTTACTTACGCATTTTTTTTCTTTTTCAGGCAATTCTTTTAACATGGTACCTACAAAAAAAAGTATTGTTTGGAAATATTTCGAAAAAATTGATGAGAAATCTGCCAGATGCAAACTATGCCAAAAAAATGTTAAAACGGCTGGCAATACCTCTAATACGATGGCACATATCAAAAATTCAAAAGTAACAACAGTGCTGCTGTTATAAAACATTCTAATTCGGATTCGTCCGATTCATTCCCCACTACTTCGAAACAAGATACTATTACGATATCAGAATCTTACGTAAACGAACATCAACTGTCGCCTTCAACTTCTACGTCGTCTTCAATGGATTGTAGAGAGATACTTACGCACAATACTCAAACTGATCAAAAGATGGATTATGATAGGGTGTTGTCTTTGAAACGCCAGAGATCAATTGAAAGTAGTTTTGGCGAAATACATGCGTATACCTCTACTGGGGACAAAACTAAAAGAATTAACAATGCGATAATGTTTATGATCTGTAGAGACAATCAACCTTTTTCATTAGTTGAAAATGAAGGTTTCAAGAATCTTCGGAAAGTAACGGTGCCTCATTATAAGATTCCTAGCAGCACCTCTGTGACACGCTGGATAGATGAAAAGTATGACGCATTATCAACAGTAATGAAAAATAAATTATGCTGTGTAGAAAATCTTACACTAACAAGTGACATTTGGTCAGATCTACAAATGCGAAGTTATCTTTTTTTTTTATTATTATTCATAGGCTTGCGTTTGACCACTATCTCACCTGATGGTAAGCGATGATGTGGCCGACGATGGAGCACGCTTGCCTAGAAGTAACCTATTCACTCTTGACTTAAAGACTCCTAAGTTGTAGCTATCGGGAAACACAGACTCCGGCAGGGAATTCCACTCCTTAGCTGTACGCATAATAAATGTGTTCCCAAAACGCTTTGTGCGTATGGGTGGGATGTTCACCATATACCGATGGCGCATCGCCGTACGCCTTGTGGTCCGATGATGGAAAGGACTTGACGGAATTAAATTGTGTAATTCCTGTGCACACTCCCCGAAGTGTAAACGATAGAAAACCGACAGGCCAGCAACTCGGCGCCGATGCCCAATACTTTGGAGTTTCGACTCAACAAGTGCATCATTACCGATGATCTTCTTGGCTCGCCTCTCAATCGACTCAAGTGCATCAAGCTGGTATTTGGCAGACCCATCCCAAAGATGAGAGCAGTACTCCATACACGATCGAACTTGCGCTTTGTAAAGGTTGAGCAGCTGTTCCGGCGTAAAGTACCGTCTCACCTTTGCTAAGATCCCCAATTTTTTAGCAGCCAGCTGGGCTTTTGCCTCGATGTATGAGCCGAAGTTGAGAGTAGACGAGAGTGTTACTCCAAGAAGCTCAAGGCGATCGGTTATCGGAACGGTTACACCCCGGAAAGATGGAGCCGGGTGGAATTGACTCCGTTTAGCGGTAAAAAAGACACGCCTGGGTTTTAGCAGCATTGAACTTGACCAGATTGGCATCGCCCCAATCAGAGACCGCCTTCAAGGACGAGTTCAAGCGCTCAACCATAGCCTCTCGGTAAGACTGGATCTGTGACCCACTAGCGCGTGCGTCGGACACGTATCTCTCAGCAACAGTGCTGTCGTCTGCATACCCAAAGGTACCGGGCTTAAGAAGATCATTTATGTGCAGCAAAAACAATGTTGCCGAGAGCACCGACCCCTGACCCCGGCATTAATCGACATTTGACCGGAAGTACAACCATCAATTACTACTCGGATGGAGCGATCCCTCAAGAAGTCGGTGATCCAATCACACAGGCCAGTGGGTAGACCAAAGGAAGGAAGCTTAGCAATAAGGCTTTCTTGCCAGACCCTGTCGAAAGCCTTCGAGATATCAAGGGAGACGGCAAGCGCTTCCCCATGCTTCTCGATGGCTTCGCTCCAGATATGAATGGCATACGCCAGAAGATCCCCAGTAGACCGATTTTGCCGAAAACCGTATTGCCGGTCACTGAGTATATCATTCGCTTCTAGGTATGCCAGAAGCTTCCTGTTGAGCACCCTTTCCATACTCTTACAGAGGATGGACGTGATGGAGACAGGTCGGTAGTTCGCCGGGTCAGCTCGGCTACCCTTTTTGGGCACAGGCTGCACGTTAGCTTGCCTCCAAGCATCCGGCACTTTTCCAGTCTCATATGAGAGGCGAAATAGGCGTGTCAAAATTGGAGACAATTCAGGCGCACACGTTCTAAGTACGATTGCTGGTATCCCGTCGGGTCCACTAGCTTTGTTCACATCGAGGTTACGCAGGACCCTACGAACGTCTTTCTGGTGTATACGAATGTCCGACATACTCGTCTCGCATACATCAGGAGAAACAGGGGGCCGCGCGCCACCAGAGTCCAGACGTGAAGATTTCGCAAAAAGAGACGCAAATAAGTTTGCTTTCTCCTCCGCAGTGTGAGCCAGTGACCCATCGGGCCTCAGCAATGGTGGGAGTGAGGGACGGCAGAAGTTCGATTCAACCGACTTTGCCAGGGACCAAAACGCTTTACTGCCAGCGGGGTATGAAGCAAGTTTGTTCCCAATTCGGCTAATGTGGTCAAACCGAGACCTCCGCAACACCTTTTTGCAGGACTTGGCAGCCCTGTTAAAGGCCTTCTTTTTTTGAGCCACGTCGCTTGCCTTGCATATACGTGCATCGGACCAAGCTCGGTATGCCGCATGTTTAATAAGCGCATCTGCGCGATCACACTCGGCGCCAAACTGACAGATTTAATACTGATAAGGTCACAGCAGTAGTAACAGATAATGCTGCAAATATGGTGAAGGCTGTCGAAATTGCATTTGGGAAAAAAAAGCATATCCCTTGTTTTGCGCATACACTTAATTTAGTAGCTCAACATATTTTGGCTATTCCAGAACTACAGGAAATATTAACAAAAGCAAAAAGTGTTGTTACATTTTTTAAACAAAGTTGTGTTGCAAGTGACGAGTTGCGTAAATCAGTTCAAGCTGACACAAAATTGATACAGGATGTCCCAACACGTTGGAACAGCACATACTATATGATTTCTCGTTTCCTTGATTTACGAAATGCTGTGAGTGAAATTTTGATTCGTCATAAGACAGCACCGCCGATGTTAACTGGTATGGAGTTGACTATATTAACATCGCTTCTTAACGTACTACAACCACTAGAAGCAGCGACTAAGGAAATATCTGGCGATAAATATTGCTCTAGTAGCAAAATCATTCCATTAGTGCACTGCATGATATCAAAACTAAAAAACCTAGTCATTGAAGAATCTTTAATCAAGGATGTACAAAAACGCACTCTTACTGAAATTAATAAACGAATGGGCGCAATCGAGTGTGTTTTCGAGTGGTTTCATAAATTAATTATTTTAAAAAATATTGGTGGACTGTTTCCCGAGTGAGAATGTGTTTCAAATCTGTCTGAAATCAGAATCTATAATTAAAAACCACATTAAAGAAATGGGTCACATTATCCTTCCCGATCACAAAGATATCCAAAGTTTAAAAAACCGTATTTTAAAGTCGTTTTTCAACTGCAATGACGTATTTGGTTCTTTACGTTAACATTCTCAGGAGCAACATCCTACATTTGATCATAGAGTGTGCACCTTATTCGCGCGGTCATTGGGGATTTTTTTTTATATATTTACATTTTGCACACAAAAGCTCTGAATCAAATTATAATAGGCAAAGAAGAAGTAAATTAAGTTTGTTTGAAGGAATTTAAATATGTATCTGCAACATAATGTCGATAATTTGTGACTTTAATTACCATACTGTTCGATTGCCTAACAGTATGTTAATGTTTTTTACTTTATTAAAGAAAGGTTTTTGTTTAATTTAAAAAAAAATAATATGTAACAATAATTACTGTTGCGGAATACAGTACTAATATTAAAAGATTAGTGTATTTTTTAACTATTCTCGCTATGGAGGAAGAAGATCCCGATCCCCGGTATTCTACTTCCAAGAGAAAACCAATATTCAGGCGTGATCGACACCTGCAATCAGCCCTACATAAGGGTGTAATAGATTACCTGTTCCAAAACTGGAACAATCCCGCTGTGCGCTGGTTTGAAGAGAGAACACATTCATTTGAAGAAAGACATAAAAGGAGTAACATTCTTGAGATCTGACCAATATATTCATTGGGCATTATTTCATGTTAGTCAGACATGTAAGGAACTAAGGATTCATCAGCTGTTGGAGAACTGTCTCGATAACTAAGAGTTGCCAATGAAGCCAGTAATCTGGGTGCTCAAGACTATTATGGAATCTCAGTAGATGGTCCACCCATACTACCTCCCCCTTTGTTGAGGCAGACATACTGCATCAAGAAGAGATTTTCTCATATAACACGGCAGATAACATTCAGCGAGAAACGTGCTGCATCTTACGACTTCTTTGGATGTAAGGAGAAGTGCTACGCCAATCTACATGTAGTATGGCCATCGGATCAGTTTGCATACATCATATAACCGGCGGCATATAACTTGACAATGCGCAGAAATCGTTTTTTAGGTCTATTTGGTGGTCAAGCGGGACGCGGGGTACGAGGTAGCGCCGATACGGCGCGCGATTGGTGCAGCATTATAATAGTAGTTTATGATTGGTGCGTTAGACCACTTTTGCCTCCGCACTGCGTTACGTCCTGTTCGCTCATTGACTGTTTTGTGCACCATGCGCGAAACTTGCCAACGTATTTGCCGGGTATTATAACACATAGTCATTTCCTAGCTGTTCGTGACTGGTTCTCAGCACTTTCTTACGGGCTAATTGCCTCTAGGAAATATCCTCTATACAACCTCTACAACGAAGTGGCGAATGTAATGTATGTAGTGTTACATGATATAAGTGTGTACAAGGACGATGCGTATGATATCTTAAAATGCTGGCAACCATTAGTTATAACAACTATCCTTAAGGACATCGAAGGGGACCCAAGATTCATGAATTCCTGGACACAGTGCACCGATTTCCCCACTCTCTCTTGATACGGATAGCAATTAGGAGAATAACCACTTCTATAGACGCTCATGTAGCTCTCGAGTTAACGGGCTTCACTAAGTGCTTTGGACATCCATAAATAGTCATGGCCGAAAGTGTTGCAGCATGGGTTGAAAAGGGTACAGTATTGAAACCTGGATTAGAGGAAGTAGCCGAGGAAATTAGACGAGCTTTTGTTTTGGAATTCTCTCCCAACTACTACAAATAAAAGAAGAAATGGCCTAACCTATTATTTAGAGACAATTGTGACCCATACATAAAGCAGTGTTATGAAGGAGGATATTGGGGGGAGAAGCTCAACGAACCTTGGAAAACAGCCATGTTTAGAGACATTGTGTTTGATAAGACCTTAGAATTTAACTATCAAATATACACTGCTGACCTCCTAGCAGACAAGGCTATTATACCAGGCCTATCACATTGACCACATGAATATGATGCCCAGGCCCATAGGACAATCCACGGCCGGTTTCCTACCTCACCCCCTAGGCAGAGTAACAACGTCATAATGCAGTACATCAGCAGGGACGAAGTGAATGTACGTGGGTGAGGTTCCCAAGGAATGGAAAGTTACGGTAGGGGTGGCAAAGGAGCCTGAGATGAAGAAGAGGAGGGCACGCTTCTTTGGGAAGCTCACCCTAGAGATGAGACTCTTCCAGGTTGCCACTGAGGATAACATCAAACACGTGTTTAAATTCATACCACATCAAACCATGACAAAGTCTGAGGACGATCCATTCAAACACTTTCTGAAGATCTCAGAGACATCCTCCATAGAGGACGGGGGGCTGTGTTTATGTCGATGGATTTTTCAAGCTGGTGTACTAGTTTCAGGCACGAAGGTGTAACCCCACTTTTTGAAGAGTTGGACCGTTTGCTAGGTGTAGAGGGAGTATTGGCATATACCCAGAAGTTTCCATTAGAGTCCATCTTACTATTACAGGATCGGTTTTGTCCCCCTCGTTAAGGAGATGATGGTCTTCCAGTCAATGGGCCAAGATGCATCCATGGTCCCGAGGCATGGATGGAGGGGTTGAGACAAAAAGGATGGACATTAGCCACATTACTTCTTATTCTTGATGCATGTTGGAAATGTGGTACTATAGCCACCTTAAAAAGCCAAGGGGATAACCATAAATATACCTTAGGTTGCCCAAAAGCATAACTTTGGAGGGGTTAAGGATGATCCGCAATCAATATGTTGCATGGTTTCAGGAAACTCTGTTAAATCTTTGTACAAAAGCGGGTATAACCTGAAAGCTAGAGGAGACGTGGGTATCCACATCCTTACTAGAGTACGGGAGAGAATTCTTCTTTAAAGGAGCACAAGTGAGCTCATCCTTGAAGCGTATATCTCGTATGGCCAGCGTGGCCAACCAAACAATACCCTCGTTTAATGGGGATATACCAGGTGTTTTCTCAGCTGGTATGGGAGCTGCCCAGAAAGATCGCTTGCCTATACCATCCTACTGGTGTACAGTACTTGAAGCATCTATAATGGCACATGATAGGGTTTCCAGACCTTAAAAGATATCCTGTGGGAGCATATTGTTTGCCTTCTATCTGTACCACGAACCTTAGGGGGCTGGCCTAGTACTAGGTGGCCTAGTTCCCGCACTTCTGCACCCGCTCTGTTCAAGATCCTTTCTTGCGCTCTCCATGTCGTGAAAACTCTCATGAAATCCCCTGAACATCGTGAGCACATACTCAGAATTGCTACTGTCAGAATGAAGAAATCTGACCCAACCATGTTAACCAGACAACCGGAAAACTATTTGAAAAATAAGATAGCAGAAAGTCTTCCCGGAATCAAACAAAGAGCTTAAACTCCTATTTGAACCAGAGGTCATCCAGAAAACCCAACTGGAGGAGGACTTAATGGCAATAAGACCATGCAATCCAAAACACACTCTTGCTCATTAAGTGACTGTTATTGCACTGCACTTAGGTATATAAAAGGGCTCGTTACCAAACTGACATTTTGATTACTATTATGCACATGTGCGGTAATGTAGTGAGAACATTTTTGTTTAACCTCTTAATTGTCAAAAACAGTTTTAAGACAAAAAAAAAACGTTAAATTAGTGTTTTACTTACTTATTTCATGCAATTTCGTGTTTAAATAAACTGTTTAAAATTTTACATATTAATTAATTAAATCTATCATCAAATTTAGATTTTCTGTTTATAAGCAACCTCATTCTTTTGGCCGCCATTTTTCGCGCATGAGCGCGTTTAAGAAAAGTCAATTTTTTTGCCGCCATATTTAAAAATAAAATACAGATTTTACAAAAATGTTAAATATACTCAAAACTATAACCATTTGTACCAAACACCTAGATAAACTGCATCACATATAAAACGGGGTATAGTTAACAAGTTCTATGTATGTGCAGTGATGGCAAAATAATACGATCTTTGAACGAAAGGAGAATGTATTATATCCTGCTTTCGAGGTGCCTGCTTTTGCTGCTTTTTAATTGGAAAGGAGAGTGAGAGTGGCCTAAAAGTGCTGCTGCAATAATTGGAAAAAGAACCGGTCAAGGTTTAGTTTGTAGCGTGCTCGCGTATATGGAATTTATACCTTCACACAACGCTCCATAGTGTTGAGTTCGTATATACATTACAATTGTATATCGCTCGTATTAAAATTTCAAAGTATACCCGACTACAACATTTTTTTGGGGTATACTTTCAAGAAGGACACTTCATTTTGCTACACTATAATCTATACCCGTTTTATTAAGTGCCTTTCAATGAACTCAGAGACAGAAAAAGGGATATAGTTATTTTTATATGGCATGTATTTAAATCGATATCTGTATATTCCCTTTTTTCGAACGAAATATTACAAAGTTAAATAAAAAATACAGACACACAAATTATGCACGCTACACAAATCAAATTAAATATACTATTTAATTTGCAGAACTGTTTTTTGTTCGCTCGGCTCGCGCGCGTTTGGTCACAGTTCTAACCTAACCTATTTCACCCACCGCAAAATGTTACAGTGCAAGTTAGTATTTTGATAAACAATTCATATTTTTAACCTAGTGTGCTGATAAATTATACAGATGTGCATTTAAAAATATCCCTTGAACATATTGCTGAAATGAGCCAGCGATAGCTGCGTTACGTTCGGGTATATTTTATATTAATCGCGCGCGGTTTTTCCAAATTGAAAATATACCCCAAGTCAACACGTCCTAAATGTTACGTAAAGGTAGGTTTTATAAGAAGAATTATCGCTTTCTGGATTTGAAAAGGGGAATATATTTTCTGTCACCAAACTTTATATTTGTCATCAAGTTGTATTACCTAATTAATAGATCTATCACCACGAAATATTTTCGTTCTCAGATAAACAAAAAGAGTATCCAGGTAAGAATTATCAAAAAATAAGAGATGGATCACCAATAAAATAAAACTTCGTTCTTATAATAATAGTTTTATTACAAAATTAATAGCTTTGTGCTCAGAATGGTAGATCTATCGCCAAACTGGTAGATCTGTCGCCAAAATGGTAGATCTGTCGCCAAATAAATCGATTAATTATCAATCCCTGAATGAAACTCCTTTTTATTTGTTATTTTGTCACCAATAAAGTAGTTACATTTTATTTCGTTCGGTTATTAAAATAATAGTATTCCTTACCAATTTAATACATCAATTTATAATTTTGTTGAAAATATGGTCAAAGAGGCGGAGACAAATTGGCGCGCTTTCCATCCTCGACGATGTGTCATAGGTACTCGTAACTACCTACGATGATCATACGATGTCACAAGATGTCAGCAAACTGTAGTGGCCTGGTAGGACCGAAGCCTCTGGGGAACACGGAAAATTCAAAAGGTTGTCACCGTGTCCCCCAGATCGAAGGCAACGAAGGAACAGGGTAGGGGTTTAGTCAGTAAGAGTCTGACACGCCTTCCCGCTCCGTCCTAGAGTGGGAGAAGTCATTCTGATGATTCCCCTAACGAAAGAAAAACAAACCGTAACGACCGGCGCCCGGGAAGGCGCTGCTGGTCTTTCTTGAGGAGCTGGGGTGGATCGAATAACACTTTTGTCCCACCCATACGCAAAATACGCGCTTTAGTCGTGGAGTTGCGGATACCAGCATACTATATAATACTAAGTAGTAGACTCTTTTGGTTGAAACGATGATCACGACAGCAATTATTTTTTTTGGAACTTTATGAAATTTTGTAGTAACACACTTGGTGATCTCTTTCAATTAGTTTGCTTAAATGCTTATTAGGACAAACCTATTATAACTATGTACAAAAACAATTATCTGGTACTAGATCCTATATCTCCATGATTTTAGATTATTTATTGGAGAATTGATTTTACGTTGTTTGGTGACTACATTTTGGCGACAAATCTACTATTTTGAGGACAAAGCTATTATTTAGGAAACACAAAACGAATTAAATTGGCGACAGCTTAAATGATACCCATTTGAAAATATACCCGACGACAACACGGCCTGTGACGTCACAAGCGTTGAGTGAAGGTATAAATTCCATATACGCAGCGTGCTCACAAACAAAATATGCCACCAAAGGAACACCAGTGTTTCAAAAAAGGCTCTTCGACATCCATGGAAGCCGAAATAATTGCGGAGGGAGGGCCTCAAGACCTCTATTGCAATGTATGGTCTAATATTTAAAAGGTTGATAGCACACGCAATCATATCTTACGAAATTTTTGCAAAAAGTTACGAAACCTTGCAAAAGACACAAAATTTTCGTTGGCTAATAGGAAGACTAACAAATCAAAAATAATGACAATGAGAAAGTTGATCATACAATCAATTAAATATCATCACAAATCAAAAGTTCCGAAACACGAAACAGTTGCTGAGCTTTATAAAAATATCACAAATTCTGTAGAACACGCCTATGGAGACCATAAGATGTGTCATAGCTACAACTGTGGACAAGAAGGCATCCATGGGGGCATTTGAGAAATAGAAAATATATTTTTATTTCGGGTGAATTCAATTGTTCCGACTGTTGCTGGAAAGTCAAGGAGTCTAATAGAAAATGTTGAAACAAATACAGTTGAGATTTGTCGGGGGGAAAAGAATTCATTTCGCTTTAGGCCGTAGCTATCAAGCAAGATGTGCGGCTGCAGTAGGCTCGTTCAATAACGAAAAATCGATTTCATTTGTACAAAAAAGAATACTGAACGAAAATCTTTCAAATGTGACACTTATAAACATTTAAAGAAGAAAAGCAAAAAAGTTAAATTTAGAACATCCAGTAAAACAATTGTGGAGATTCCGAGATGCTAATTCTGATGTACAACATGACTATGGTCCAGCTAGTGCATCACCAGATATGCCAGAAATTGAATTGGAGCGGGTGAAATAGAATTATTTAGAAAATTTAAAAAACCTCACAACTGACAGAGATTTTATAGAAAGGTAAACGATCCTACAAATAGACTCGGGTGAATGGCTGGAAATAAGAAAGAAAATTATAACTTCATCAAATTTTTGGTCCCATTTGTAAAAGAACATTATCTACAGATACAGCACCCTTACAAGTGGCTTCAATAGCTCATGAACTGTAGAAAAAAAAAATAATGCATGCGGTCTTTTTATTGATTAGTTGGGCAGGATATGTCAGTAGAGGTAAAGTGTTCGTTAATTGCAAAACTAAGATTAAATAAAGCCCTAGAATCGAATAAGATTCAGCTGTTTCGACATAGTAAAAAAACTAATTCTTCTATATAATATATAAAAGGAGAAACTGACTGACTGACTGACTGACTGACTGACATATCAACGCACAGCCCAAACGGCTAAACGTAGGCACTTGAAATTTGGAAGGGACGTAGCTTAGGTACCGTAGGGGTGCACTAAGAAAGGAATTCCCGAAATTCCCACGGGAACGGGAATTAGCGGGAAAATCCTTTTGTATGAAAAATCTAAACCGCTTAAGTTAGACGCTTGAAATTTGGCATGCAGGTACCTTAGTAAATATAAAGTTTAGTTATGGCTGTATTTTGAGAAATTCCCACGGGAACGGGAGTTAGCGGGAAAAAACTTTTGTATGAAAAAATCTAAACCGCGTAAGTTAGATGATTGAAATTTGACATGCATATACCTTAGTGAATGCAAAGTTAAGTCATGATTGGATTTTCCAAAATTCCCATGGGAACGGGAATAGCGGGAAAAACTTTTGTACCGCGAGTTAGAGGCTTGAAATTTTTAGTATATGGGTATCTTAGCAAATGTACAGCTTCATGGGAATGGGAAACATCTTTTTCATGAAAAAATACTGCACTAGCGCCAGATTCAGAATAATTGTTATGTTGTTTTTTAATGTATTTTCTCAAAAAAAAAAAAACTTTTTAAAATTTTTGAATGCAACATTCATTATTATTTACATTCGACACACACCGAGAAAAATACTGAAATGCGTGAATCCTATTTAAACTTGCGTTGTGTTTGTGCGTGGTTTGTGTACATGTACCTATGTCCTGAACGCGGCTCGCGGTAGTGGCAACCAAGTGACGTCGCGGCGGCGGCGGCGGCGGTGGGGCGGCGACAGCGGTAGCGAGGCGCGGAGGGGGGCGCAGATACCCGAGTGAGCAACCGGAACGCGGCAGACGCGTGAGGGCAGACGTCGTTGATGGTCGTGTCAAATATTGAATTTTGCGGGCGAACTTTTTACTATTCTTGGATGGTTTAAATCTTTAGTAGGTAGTTTTCTGTTGTAGATTACTGTTGAATTTTCCAGGCGGACATTTCACGGTCTTGGATTGTCTTATAATTTTCTGTTGTAGTTTCTAAATTTTGTTCTAATAATTGTAGGTTATAAGTCTTTACGATTTCTTAATTTTGTTCTTATAGGCTTTTTGCCGTTCTTGGATGCTTTTTTAATTTTCTATTGTAGATTCTAAATTTTGTTCTTAAAATAATTGCAGGTTATAAGACTTCAAGATTTTTTATTTTTGTTCTTATAGGCTTTTCGCCGTTCTTGGGTACTTTAATAATTTTCTGTTGTAGTTTCTAAATTTTGTTCTTAGAATAATTGTAGGTTTTAAGTCTTTACGATTTCTTAATTTTGTTCTTAGGCATTTCGCCGTTCTTGGATGCTTAAAATCTTTATTAGTTTTCTGTTGTAGGATTTGTTTATTTTGTTCGTAAAATAAATTGTAGGTTATTACTATTTTTTTTTCTTATTTCGGTTATTACGATTTCTTATTTGATTCTTAGTAGTTTCTTATAAACAACATAGGTTGATTTAGTTATTGTTTCTTTTATTTTGTTGGAATAATTGTTATCTTTCCGTATCTTTTAAAAGTATCTTTCAAAATGAAGGTAGAAAATATAAACATTAACGGAGAGATAGTGCCACAATTAGCAGTGGAAATGGAAGGAGATGGGGCTTGCCTTTTCAGAGCTCTTTCATTCCTGATGTACGGCACTCAGGAAAATGCTTTTGCCACACGGCAAGAAGTGGTCGTTTATGTAGTAGAACATTGGGATGAATTTTCTATAATGTCTCACGACATAAACGGTGACAATTACAGTTCCGCAGAACAATATTTTGCGGATATGATTAAACGCAACACATATGGTGGATTATGTGAATTAATCGCGGCAGGGAGAATATACAATTTCGTTTTTCAAGTTTATCGCAACGGTGAATTGTATGTTGAAGTTGGTACTCAAGGTCGCCCAATAAAACGCCTTCGCTTCAAAAATAATCTATCCGACGGGCATTTTGATGTTTACCTACCTTATGAAGAATTTAACCCCATGGTGGTATTGAACGTTGTGGAACTAAGGTCCAATCAACCAGGGCTAAACGAACCGAAGGCGAAAAAGAATAAAAATAGTGAAGCACTTGATGTTGTGCCTCCTATTTGTTCTTCCGAATCAGAATCTGCAGTTTCTGCTGACCTGTCTTTAGAAATGAGTACATCATCTGTCAGGAAGACTAAGAAACGTAGGGCTAGATTTACAGACAAAACAAGAAAGATGCAAATTCATCGCAATCAGAAAAAATATGTCCAAAATAATCCTATGCCACACAGAAACGCTACTGCTAATTACCAGCGTAAAAATCCTGAAGTACATCGAAAATCTGTTGTTGTTTATCAGGAGAAGCACCCTGAAGTGCACAGAGAATCTGTTGCTACTTATCAGGAGAAACACCCTGAAGTACACAGAGAATCAGTTGCCGCGTACCAGAAGAAGCACCCTGAAGTACATAAAAAATATGTTGCTACTTATCAGGAGAACCATCCTGAAGTACACAGAAAGTCTTCCGGTACTTATCAGGAGAAGCATCCTGAAGTACACAGAAAATCTGTTGCCGCTTATCAGGAGAAGCACCCTGAAGTACACCGAGCAGCTCAAACTCGATATAATACAAATGTAACAACACGCCCATGGAATACTAAGTGTCAATCGGCAATGTCTTATCAGCCCGAAATAGATTACGAATGTGACAAATTAGTAGCAATAGGTAATATGAGTCAGAAATGTCAATGGTGTAACGCGCTTAAGTGAAAAGACGAGACCCCTGGACTTTGTTGCGGCAGCGGAAAAGTTCAACTCAATTCACTCAGTAAACCTCCTGAACCACTTCACAGTTTACTGATGGATTTCCATCCTGATCATAAGCATTTTATGGCTAATGTCCGTAAATACAATAATTGTTTTCAGATGTCGTCTTTTGGTGGAAAACAGGTTGGAGGTGATGGATTTACGCCGACATTTAAAGTACAAGGGCAGGTGTATCATTTAGCAGGTAGTTTATTACCAGAACCTGGAAAAGCAGCACAGTTTTTACAGATTTATTTTGTCGGAGAAGATGAAAGGGAAGCAAATTTAAGACTAGCCAACTATCCGCATTTGAAGCCAAACATTGTCAAGCAGCTTCAAAAATTGTTACACGAAGTCAATCCCTATATTAGAGACCTAAAGTGTGTTATTGACAAGGTGCCTGCTTCATGCGATACGTTCAAGGTATACATGCGGAAAAAAATCCACAAGGTGCTCACAGAGGACGCTATAATAGCCCTGCTGTCAATGAAGTAGCATTAGTGCTATTGGATCAACAGTTTGAGCAACGGGATATTATATTAGAAAGTCGCAGTAGTCAACTACAACGCATAAGTGAATTACATCGGTCATACGATGCTTTACAGTACCCGTTAATGTTCAGCCACGGAGAAGACGGTTATTCGATTGGTATATCACAGCGGGACCCCAACACTAAACTACCTCTGAAAAAGACAGTTTCAGCTGCCAGTTTCTATTCATATCACATAATGATACGGGAGGGGGAAGAAAACTACCTGCTTTACTTCTGTGCTCTATTTAGCCAATACATAGTGGACCAGTACGCCAAAATAGAGACTGAGAGACTTAATTTCATTAGGTACAATCAGGCAAAACTCCGAGCTGAGAGCTACATACACCTAAAAGATGCGATTGGTCAACAAGATGTAGAAGCTAATCAGTTAGGTCAAATTGTTGTACTGCCATCCTCATTCACCGGTGGGCCAAGATATATGCATGAGCGGACCCAGGACGCCATGACATACGTCCGACACTATGGCCGCCCGGATTTATTTATCACCTTTACTTGCAACCCTAAATGGGAAGAAATTACAAAGCTACTGCACCCAAATCAAAAATCCTACGACCGCCATGATTTAATAGCAAGAATATTTCGCCTCAAAGTAAAAAAAATGATGGATTTGATAAATAAGGGCAAAATCTTTGGTGTAGTTCGATGTTACATGTATTCCGTGGAATATCAAAAACGTGGTCTCCCACACATACACATTCTTTTATGGCTAATTGAGCACATTTCTGCTGACATGATTGACAATATTATTTGCGCAGAGATTCCGGATCCAGATGCTGATCCGAAACTTTATCAAATAATCAGATCGAACATGATACATGGCCCCTGTGGCAACTTTAATAACAAGTCTCCGTGTATGAAAGATAGCGTGTGCTCTAAACGGTTTCCAAGACCTTTACTTTCAGAAACACAGACCGGTGATGACGGCTATCCCCAATATAGGCGACGATCTCCAGGGGATGGTGGCTTTACTGTACATATCAACGGGGTAGAGCTCGACAACCGCTGGGTTGTTCCATATAATGCGGTTCTTTTGAGAACATTTAATGCTCATATTAATGTTGAGTACTGTAACTCCGTAAAATCCATAAAATATATTTGTAAATATGTAAATAAGGGGTCGGATCAAGCGACTGTTACACTGGAGGATTCGAAAGATGAGGTGAAAATGTATGAAAGTGGAAGGTATATAAGTAGTGCTGAAGCGGTCTGGCGAATACTTGGGTTTCCTATTCATGAGCGATATCCTACAGTTATACATCTGGCGGTGCATTTAGAAAACGGTCAAAGAGTTTATTTTAATCCATCTAATTTGGCTGATAGGGTATCCAGTCCACCAAAAACAACACTGACCTCATTCTTTGAACTATGTAGATTCGACGATTTTGCAAAAACTTTATTATACTGTGAAGTACTTTATTATATTATGTTTGGAACAATAATAAATTTGAAAGAAGAAAACGAGGAGCAAATGTAGATGGTTGGCCAGCTGTTAAAAAAGAGCACGCGTTGGGTAGGGTTTACACCGTACACCCGAATAATACAGAGTGCTACCACCTCCGATTGCTCTTACACGAAGTTCGAGGTCCAACATCGTTTGAATCACTAAGGACTATAAACGGTGTTGTACAACCAACATTTAAATCTGCTTGCAAGGCCCTTGGATTACTTGAAGATGACCAACATTGGCGTACAACACTTCAAGAGGCAGCCCTTTGTCAGTCTCCGTTCATGATGAGAGAACTCTTTACTATTTTGTTAGTGTTTGGTCAAGTTGCAGATCCTGTCAGTCTATGGAATGAATTCAGAGAAAATCTTTCTGAAGATTTCAAAAGACAGATTGAGAGGCAAGCAGCTTGCGATGTAAACTCTCTCATGGATGAAATCTTCAATAGGTGCCTTTTGGAGATAGAAACAGCATGCTTAGCTCTAGGTGGATGCGCAATAGAAGGGTACGGATTACCAAAGCCGACTAGATCGGAAGGATTTAATAATGAATTAGGAGTATATATTAATGAACTAAACTATGATGTCCCTACATTGCAAAGATTTGTTAATACAAATGAGGATTGCTTAACAGATGAACAAAAATTGATATACAATAAAATTATAGCAAACATCAATACAAACGACGGAAAAATTTTCTTTTTAGACGCCCCTGGAGGAACTGGTAAAACTTATCTCATTAATTTGATACTTGCAAAGATTAGAAGCAATCGTGGAATTGCCATAGCTGTCGCTTCATCGGGGATTGCTGCAACTTTATTGGAAGGAGGTCGCACTGCTCACTCGGCTTTAAAGTTACCGCTTAATTTATCTATTTCGGAAACCCCAATTTGCAATATTCCAAAGCAAAGCAATCTTGCCAAAGTTTTACGTAAAGCTGAAATCATAATCTGGGATGAGAGCACTATGGCTCATAAAAAATGTTTTGAGGCGTTGAATAGGACTTTACAAGACTTGAGAGATAATAACTCTGTGATGGGTGGCTTGACACTTTTGTTAGCCGGAGATTTCAGACAAACATTACCGGTTGTACCAAGGGGAACTCGGGCAGACGAGATCAAAGCATGTTTAAAAAGATCAGTTTTATGGCCGTCTATTGAAATTCTTAACTTAACTAAAAATATGCGAGTGCTCTTAAAAGGGGATATCAATGCAGGTAACTTTTCAAATATACTACTTAAAATAGGAAATGGCATATACCCAGAAAAAGACGTTTTGATAAATTTACCAGAAAATTTATGCACTGTAGTTACAACAGTCCCGGAATTAATAGATAAAGTATATCCAAATATAGCTCGAATTCAACATAAACCTATAGAATGGCTGCATGAAAGAGCTATTTTATCACCCACAAATGAACACGCCGCACTAATAAATGACGTTTTGCTAAATTCATTTGAAGGTGAAGAAATGATATATAAATCAGTAGATACAGTAATACATACAGAAGACGCTGTTCACTATCCGGTTGAGTTTTTGAACACTATTAATCCAGCTGGTCTTCCATACCACAGTCTTAGATTACGAGTCGGTGCACCAGTAATGTTGCTCAGGAATTTGAAACCACCTAAATTATGCAACGGCACGAGACTTCAAGTCAGGCTGTCGCTGTCTGTCTGTCCGTCTGTCACCAGGCTGTATCTCATGAACGCTGATAGGTAGGCAGTTGAAATTTTCACAGGTGATGTTTTTCTGTTGCCGCTACAACAACAAATACTCAAAATAAAAATATAATAAATATTTAGGGGGGCTCCCATACAAAAATAGTGATTTTTTGCACGTTTTTACAGATGAGGCTGTATCTTATGAACCGTGACAGTAAGACAGTTGAAATTTTCACAGAATATGTATATCTATTGTTGCTATAACAACAAATACTGAAAATAAGAATAAAATAAAAAATTAGTGGGGTCCCCATACAACAAACGTGATTTTTTTTGTTAATTTTGTACGGAACCCTTCGTGCGCGAGTCCGACTCGCACTTGGCCGGTTTTTAGTTTTCATGTGGTCAAACTTTTACTTTCATACCGACTGACATTCACATTCACACCTCTGAACTCCAGACGAAAGCCTATAGGTACTTTAGGGTTATAATAGCCTCCCCTGATCGTTTTATCCTAAATTTATAAGAAACCAAATTATCCTAAACTAATAATCTAAAAATTAATAACAATACATTATTCAGCTGAGCTACTTATACTATAACCTAATTTAAAAATAATAAAATTAAGCATTTTTTAAACTTTTCTCCAACACCCACAAAGATCTCTCTTTTATAACACGCCACGCGGACGAAGTCGCGGGCAAAAGCTAGTTATCTATAAATAAAAAATGTAACAGGTACTATCAAAGGAGAATGAGCAAAATGGTACCCGCCTCCAATAGATATGGTTGTAGTGTCGTTTAAAAGGTCTTACCAAGAGGAACAATATTTACTATAGCCGCTAGTCTCAAATCTGATTGCGTTTGGAGATAAACGACAGTCTTACTAACTAATAAAAACTCTATTCCTTCGGTTGCAATTTGCGTTCCCGGGTCACGGTAACCTGTTTAGACAGTCCCGTGCCCCCGGCGATAAACATACATATACGAGTATATTAGGTATAACTTACTCTACTTAAAAAAATGAGTAGGTACCAAGGTAATATTTTGCCGTTCATGTTTTCTATTAATAATATAATGCTTTTACGTAAGACTTCACCATGCACCCGGCCTCCTTTTAACTCGAGCCCCGCTGCTCCTTAGCGCGGGGTGTGCGCAGGAGCAGTGAGGGAGGCGTCGGTGTCCGCGTCCTGATAAATCTTGATTATTTTTATGATGTTGGTACAATCTAAACTTTGTAAAAATAATAGACTGTGCCTGTGGTCAAAACTTTGCAAACTTTCGCGAGTGCAGCAACAAAATTTTAAGTGTAAGTATACTTTCTACATTTCTTCAGTTTTTCAATTTAGAGCGACTACTACTGTTGTTTTATTGTTGAATTGACATGTTTATTGTTTTTTGCAGAACAGAGAAGAATAATACATTGAGAGATGGGAGAAATTATGTCGAGGTAAGTCGAATCATTGCAATAAATAGGTACCTACCAAACTTTGGAACCGTAAACGATCAGCAAGTTACAGTGAATTATAAATACCGACCAAAAACCCCCCAATTCAAGGTTTTATTTACGTTTAGTTCAGGTAGATTCAAGTGATTCTTGTTTTATGTAGGTACAGACTTATCCATCCTTACGTATGATGATCAAGGATTACGGCTCCGCGGCGGTATGAAGATGATTGCAACCAAATTACTGCTGTATTATGGCTCCGCGGCGGTATGATGGCTACAATATTACTGCTGTATTACGACTAAGTGTTATAAGTACTTACTAACATGGTGTGGCACCAAATGTGGAATGTTTTGGGCTTTAGGCATACTAATGAAAAAGCTTGTTTGTGTCGGTTAATATTTTGTTGTGAATGTATCTGCATGTAATCTACTAAGTTTTTGCATGGTTTGAATATCCCTTTCTTTTTAGGATTATCGAATGCTGCAGTGGCAGTGGCGGCGGCAGCACGACGCAGCGTAGCACCACGCCCCTAACCCAATCATCGTCCACGCTGGACGAAGAGTAAGTAGGACTTTTTTTTATGGTTAGGTATAAACTAGATATACAATTTTTAGCTTCATGTAGCAAAATAATGCGTATAAATGTCCTTCCCAATAAGATTTCCGGATTCCCTTTTGTTAGGTACTTTTTCTGATCATGGTATGAGCAGATTTGACATTATAATAACCTAGTGTTGGACCTGGTGAAGGTCGCGGGAATCCGATGGATGTGAGACGCACAGGACCGGGCACTATGGCGGGACTGGGGGGGGAGGCCTATGTTCAACAGTGCACACCTTGGTTGAAACGATGAATTTGTACTATCGCTTGCTTCGTGTAGACTTCGTAATAATTAGAAGGATATTTTTATTTTGTATGTAAATCTGATGAACTAAGTCATAGAACAAAAGTTGTTATTTATGATGTTAGTAACCGAGACCTAAAAATTGCCAGTGTTTTACATATAACCCTTTAAACTAAATAAGAAAAACTGAGCAAGTCCGCGTCGAACTCGCGCCTTGAGGGTTCTGTATAAACTATAGTACCTATGTCAATAGTAGTAAAATTCTCAGTTTTCTGGTACACGGTTTTAATTTGAACTCGATACCCCTCGCGTTCTCAGGATAAAGGGTCTTGACTAGGGCTTTCATCCCGGGAGTCTCGGTCTCGAAAATATCGAGACTCTCGGCGTTTTTTCCCCATTTTCGAGACTCGAGACTTACACATGCAGTCCCCCGACTAACGAGACTTTTCGAGACTGTCAAATATAATTAATTATCAGTACATTTATCTCCTCGTATAATTATGGTTATTTACATTACTGATTTGTAGCATGTCCACGAATTTACAAACATTTTTGTTTTTATTACTAACTGTAAAACGATGGCGTTGAAAGATTATAATTAATTTTAGATTCAATATTACTAATACTCTCACCATGCTATTTTATCTTAATATTTGGTATTTCTATCTGATTTGAGGCTATATTGCCGTGATGATACGAACATTTATAAAGTTTAAAATTAACGCTTACCCTGAGGTATTGTGCCGAAACAGTTTTTATATAAATTGTTCTTGACGGTGTACGTATGATCGATGTATTTGATGGAAATAAAAATCAATTTTTGTTTAAAAAAGGTTAGGTTAGGTTAGGTTTTTTCACAAAAATTGTTTTTAAAAATCACTTTTATTACTTTGTATGATTGTATGTATGCGTTTGTTTAGCATTTAGACTGATAGTTTTCACATTTAATTTCTTATGAATTATTTTAAAACAATACTTATCAAAACGAAGAAAAAATTTTTATTTCATTTTATTAAATCCTGAATTGATAAAAATACATTCAAACTTCCACGGTGTGTTATTTTTAAGTTCATTTTGGATGGCATATAACAAGTTTGGAATAACTTGGTCGCTGTGGTGTGTCAGATGTTTGTGAGTGAAGGAAAAGTGAATTTATGTTGAGAGGGTTATTGAGAATGGCCGTCGTGATCAGTTAGGTAAGATCTTATATTTGTTTTGCCTATCGTTTTTCTTTGTGTCTGGTCATGGGTCTTTTTGTTTTAGATAACACCATATATGTATTATTGCGATGTACTTACCAAAATGCATAATACATCTTCGGTTTGGTGCTATTTTTTAAGAGGCAAGGATAATACTTGCTAACTACTGCTAAATGCAAAACATGCCATAAAATATTGGGTATCATTTAAGCTGTCGCCAATTTAATTCGTTTTGTGTTTCCTAAATAATAGCTTTGTCCTCAAAATAGTAGATTTGTCGCCAAAATGTAGTCACCAAACAATGTAAAATCAATTCTCCAATAAATCATCTAAAATCATTGAGATATAGGATCTAGTACCAAATAATTGTCTTTGTACATATTATAATAGGTTTGTCCTAATAAGCATTTAAGCAAACTAATTGAAAGAGATCACCAATATTGACGTGTAAAAGTGTTTCGTGAAACCTATTTGCAAAATAAATATCATTTAATAAACCATATATTGTGTTACCTACTAGAAAATTTCATACAGTTCCAAAAAAATTAATTGTTGTCGTCATCATCGTTTCAACCAAAAGAGTCTACTACTTAGTATAGTATAGTATAACGGGCTGGTATCCGCAACTCCACGACTAAAGCGCGTATTTTGCGTATGGGTGGGACAAAAGTGTTATTCGATCCATCTCAGCTCCTCAAGAAAGGCCACCAGCGCAGCGCCTTCCCGGGCGCCCGCCGGTCGTTATGGTTTTGTTTTTTCGTTAGGGGAATCATCAGAATGACTTCTCCCACTCTAGGGCGGAGCGGGAAGGCGTGTCAGACTCTTACTGACTAGACCCCTACCCTGTTCCTTCGTTGCCTTCGATCTGGGGGACACGGTGACAACCTTTTGGATTTTCCGTGTTCCCCAGAGGCTTCGGTCCTACCGGGCCCCTACAGTTTGCTGACATCTCGTGGCATCGTATGATCATCGTGGGTAGTTACGAGTACCTGACACATCGTTGAGGATGGAAAGCGCGCCAATTTGTCTCCGCCTCTTTGAACATATTTTCAACAAAATTATAAATTGATGTATTAAATTGGTAAGGAATACTATTATTTTAATAACCGAACGAAATAAAATGTAACTACTTTATTGGTGACAAAATAACAAATATAAAGGAGTTGCAGTCAGGGATTGATAATTAATCGATTTATTTGGCGACAGATCTACCATTTTGGCGACAGATCCTACCATTCTGAGCACAAAGCTATTAATTTTGTAATAAAACTATTATTATAAGAACGAAGTTTTATTGTGTTGGTGATCCATCTCTTATTTTTTGATAATTCATACCTGGATACACTTTTTGTTTATCTGAGGACGAAAATATTTCGTGGCGATAGATCTATTTATTTGGTAATACAACTTGATGACAAATATAAAGTTTGGTGACAGAAAATATAATCCCCTAAAATATTTAAGACTTTAGGAGGAAATACCAGTGTTCTTCATAAACATCTTAAAAGTATCCATAACTTGATATTATCAAAGGATGTACAACCAGCTTCAACAACTTGTATTGCACGTATAGCTACATCATCAAAAAGTGAGGATGAAGTATATAAACCACCGGAAAGAAGTAAGATGACAGATTTCTTCCAAAAGGTTGACGGAATTGAAATGAAAGTTTCGAGAATGGCTTCTCTGGATGGAATATGTTTCGAACTTTTGTAGAATCTGAAGATTTACGTGAGCTATTTAACGTTTGAATCCCCAACCGGTCCTATGAGACCGCGCTGTTATTGTTTTACTATTGTGTCTCGTTTCGCGGGTATGTGATAGACTACAACATCACAATTATCGCTACCCTCGTCTGTGGCTTCCATGTCTAAAACAAGCTGTCTTCGTAAAATCTCAAATGCTGAGCGAAATAAATTGAAGGCTGTGTTAGATCACACTTTATCACTGATTGACATAGAAGAAACAAGAAAAAGTTTGTAATACTGAATTAAGTATTTGGAAATAATAATTGTGTATTAAGTACTTAAATACCTACCCTTTGAACATAAATCTTTTTCAAGTCTCGAAAGTCTCGTTTTTCCCGGGAATCCCGGGACTAGGCTGAGTTTCGATATTTTTTCTCGGGACTCGGGAAATGTATCGAGACTGAAAGCCTTAGTCTTGACAGACAGATGGACGGACAACTAAGTGATCCTATAAGGGTTCCGTTTTTTCCTTTCGAGGTACGGACACCTAAAAACGATGTTGCTATTTTTTTAAATCAGGCAATATTATTATGATGTAGATGTTTCTGTACTAAATAAAATAGCGAGCGCCGTTTGCGCGCCCTGCTGCGGCAGGCGCTGGTGGCCCAGCAGAGGTCCAACGAGCGCCTCGCACGGCGGGCGCGCCAGCAGGAGCGGCGGCGGCTGCAGCGCGACGAGGTGCTGCAGCTCCAGGAAAACTGGCGCAGGGCCGTTGCGGCCGGGGAGGCCCGCCGTCCTCGCGGCCTTGGGGAGCTCTATTCGAGTTCCTGAGTTGTAATTATAGGTCTTGTCAAGCTTCTTGGTCATTCTGCTACTAGCATGAATGACGAAGAAGTTTGACAAGAACTATAATTACAATTTTTGTTAATCGGACTCGTCTAAAGCTTCCCAAATTATAATGAACTTTAAATAAAAAAAATTATATAAAATTACTATTAGTTTTTTTTCCTGTACGCCGCCCGAGCCAGAAGTACCAACTGTAGTGTATGCGCCTGAGCGGCGCGCGGGTGGTCGAGCGCTAACCGGGAGCGAGAGCGGACGTGTGCTAGACGCATATACTACTTCACCTACGAGATCTATACAAGTGTGTTTTATTAACGCAGTGAACATTACAAGTGGCGACGAGGATAAAAGTAAGTACTTACTAAAAACATTTACCAAAAAGGGGAAGAATGCACGCCGAAAAATAATGCAAGTTGTTTACGATCAGTTAAGCGACTATATTTCGATAAGTGAAAACAGAACGTAGTCACGCTGTACCTACCCACATAAACGTTAATAAACCGTTATGAAGGTAGATGTTCACAGCTAATGATTACTTTGTTGCCTCAGTTTCGTATGATTAAGTATCGGGAACTAAATTCAGCTTCGATTGATAAAACAACTGATAAGCGTAAATGTTACAAAGGCCATGCAGTGAGTGTTGTTTACAACAAAACAAAAGGTCATGCCTGAATATGAATAGTATGCAATTATTTTAAATGTGCTGTAATGCAAACAGTAAATTGAGAAAAGACCGGGAAACGTTACTGTAAGCATAAATAATGGCTTAATTACTAGCATATTTATTGCTAACCAGCTAGTAAATATAATAATTTGTTAATATATAAAGGTTATTATCAGTCAATTTCCATAATAGTAGTAAAATTACGCTATTGAATAAAGTTATTTAGTATATTTAGTTAGTCATACTTATGCTTACGAGTACGTTAAAGATCATGCCGAATCCGAAATACCCTAATGGGCACGCAAAAACTAACAAGTACCCTAAGGCTATGCAGTAGTGTTACCGTTATATATATATGTTACCCGAAGTGCGGCTACACCTAGTTTTAGCCGGTTAGAACTAGGTGTAGCCACTTACTCTTGGTTAAACCTAGTACGAGCCGATTGTTTTCGGGTAAAACTAGGTCTAGCCTTCATCATACCGGCTACAACTAGGTCCAGCCATTCCCTGTTGGATAAAACTAGGTCTATTCAATATCATTCCGGATAAAACTAGGTCCAGACAATCCCTGTTGGATAAAACATTCTTTAAACTATAATATGCAACTACTTATTGTCTGTTGTTAAAAAAATGTTCCTGTTTGTTCCTATTATATTAAAAATTGTACTCCTAATAATTTGTATTAATTATTACAATGTGATTTATAAGAATAAAAAAACTCTACGTTTCATTTTATTGGATGTTTTTAGGGTTCCGTAGCCAATTGGCAAAAACGGAACCCTTATAGTTTCGCCATGTCTGTCCGTCCGTCCTCGCTTAATCTCTGTGACCGTTAGCACTAGAAAGCTGAAATTTTGTACCAATATGTATGTCAATCACGCCGACAAAGTACAAAAATAAAAATTGGAAAAAAATGTTTTATTAGGGTAGCCCCCTTACATGTAAAGTAAAGAGAAATTCAATTCTAACATGTGATATATTGTTGGATAGGTATTTAAAAATGAATTGGGGTTTGCTAAAATCATTTTTTGATAATATCAATAATTTCGGAAATAATCGCTTCAAAAGTAAAAAACAATGTGTCCCCCCCCCTCTAACTTTTGGACCATAAGTTTAGAAAATATGAAAAAAGATCTGGAAAGTAGAGCTTTATAAAGACTTTCTAGGAAAATTATTTTCAACTTGATGGGACCAACAGTTTTTGAAAAGTTCGGGACACTTATTGTGACGGACGGGAAACTACGGAATCCTACACTGAGCGTGGCCCGACACGCTATTGGCCGGTTTTTTTAATATCTAAAAAAGCTCTGCCGATAGCATGCCGGCTACAACTATGTACAGCCAATCCCTGTTAGATAAAACTAAGACACGCGCTGCTGCTGCAGACGCTGTGAGTCACACTCGCTAGTAGACCTGCAGCAGATCAGCAGCACCTGGCGCTCACAACCTGCAGAGGCGCGTGCCTCGCTATGCCCTCCACCTTGCACCGCTGCTGCAGATGCTGTGAGTCATGAGTGTGACGCGGGGCGGAAGGCTTGGCGGGACATGCATCTAAGTTTTATCCAACAGGGATTGTCTGGACCTAGTTTTAGCCGGAATGATATCGGATAGACCTAGTTTTATCCAACAGGGAATGGCTGGACCTAGTTGTAGCCGGCATGATGAAGGCTAGACCTAGTTTTACCCGAAAACAATCGGCTCGTACTAGGTTTAACCAAAAGTGGCTACACCTAGTTCTAACCGGCTAAAACTAGGTGTAGCCGCAGTTCGGGTATTAGCCGTAACATATACAGCGTGGCGCTTCAATGGTGACATTAATTTAACACACGTATACGTTTTCCCAGTATCGTTTTAAGAAGTAATTTTAATTCCATAAAACGTCATTATTTACTGATTTATTTAAAAATAAAAAATAAAATAGAAATAAGCATTTTAGAACATCCTGTACAAAAATAATCATAGTGCAGCGGTCATTTGCCGGGGTCACGGATCATACGATCGCATCAATGAAATTGAAATGAATAAGCAATATCTCTATCCTTTTGTCGGCGCGCGCGCTCTCCCTTTCTCCCCCGCCGGACCCGAATCCTTCTCTTTTTTTATCTAGTGCTAGCCGGACCCGTTACCTTGACACACATCTTTACGCTCGTGCGCATAATTAAGTCGTGTAATTATTGTTTTGTGAATGTTTCGCGAAAATGACGCTTACTTATTGTTTTATTTATTTAGTTTTGTGTAATTAGTATAGGAAATAGATTATGGTACTGCGATTAAGACACTGTAGGAGCTCTTCAGCGTATCCGTGAAAACCAACCAGTGGATCCTAGGTCTCAACGCCTAGATCGACCGTCTAAACTACAAAACCCAATCCAGTTAACTGAAAATGTGCCACAATACTTCGAAGATCAACCCAAAACTAGCCTCCGCCAGAGTGCTAGACATTTTCAAGTCCATCACAAAACCGTCCATAGGATTCTAAAGCGCGAAAAGTGGCAACCGTTCAAATTTAGAAAAGTTCACACATTGTTATCGCGTGATAAACAAATAAGAGTGAATTATTGTCAGTGGTTACAAGATAAAATATTGAAGAAGACAGTGATTTTCTTTCCCATTGGACTGACGCAAGCACGTTTACCAGAAATGGTATGTGGAACCAGCACAATCTGCACCATTGGGCACCAAAATCCGCGCGTTTGGCGGGAAACAGAGACCATCAGTACAGATTTTCGGTAAACGTATGGGTAGCTATTCACGGAGACAACATCATCGGACCAGTTTTCATTGATGGCCCGTTGACCGGAGAAAGGTTTGTTAATCTATTAAATTAGTTGATTGTGACGATAGTGGTAATAACTCATAGTAATATGAGAGCGTGATATGATAAGTGTTTGACTAAACAGCTCCGCTGTAGGTAGGTACTTTTGAGCCGGTCGGATTGTTTGATAGAATGCCGCCAAAGGATCGCAGGAGTACCTACAAGGCGCTTAGCGCGGTTGTCAGCGCGCGAAGCGACGCGTTGCCGCTCTTAGTAAACGTAAACAAGTAACGTCCATCTAGTAAATAATTTCATGAATGAATTTTTGCACAGAGTGTTCCCAATTGTAGTCACTTTTTTATTATTTAGTTTGTTTGAAAAATTTTTTTTTTCAAATTACGATTTATGTGGTTCATGGCCACTAGCCCTACCCGTGTGTTAAATTAATGTCGCCATTGTAGCGCCACATTGTATATATAAATGGTAAAAGGCCACGCCTAAGAGTCTCAAAATCCTGTTACAGGACGCCCCAAAAAATGACTCACGCAACTTCAATGCTGACAACTTTAGATCACTTTGATTGTATATATTTATATATATAAATGGTAAAAGGCCACGCTTAAGAGTCTCAAAATCCTGTTACAGGACGCCCCAAAAAATGACTCGCGCAACTTCAATGCTGACAACGTTAGATCACTTTGATTGTGAGGGTGACACGACGTCAGTATGTACCCGATGGGAGAAATGGAAACGAGCCCTCGAAATTTATCTTTTAGCGGCTAATATTGACTCCCCTAATAAAAAACGAGCTACTCTTCTCCATGTTGGTGGATTAGCACTACAGGAGATTTACTACAATTTACCCGGGGCCCATGCAGAGGAAGGTAAAGATGATGACGGGAAAGACTTAGATGTGTATAAAATTGCACTTGAAAAACTTGACGGTTATTTTTCCCCAAAGCAAAGCTATATTTATGAAAGATACATTTTCCGGCTCATGCAACAGGAAAAAAGAGAAAAATTCGAAAAGTTTATATTGAGATTAAGAAATCAGGCTGCAAAATGTAACTTTACAAATAAAGACGAACATTTGATTGACCAAATCACAGAAAAATGTAGACTTGTTGATTTGAGGAAAAACATTTTAGAAATCGGAGATTCAATTACATTAGATAAAATCATTTCTAAGGCAAATGCCTTAGAAGTTGTTACTAGACAACTTGAGCAGTTTGGTAACTCCAACAACCAAACTGACAGCAAAAAAATTGAAATAAACTAAATTGATTCCAAGAAACCCTTAAAGAAAAACTTTAAACTAAATAAAGATCTCGGATGTAGCCTGTGTGGTAGTGTTAATCACCAATCAAATGATGCTAAGTGCCCAGCTAAAGACAAAAGATGTTTAAAATGCGATTTTGTTGGTCACTTCCGAGAATGTTGCCGGACTAGGCGGAAAAGACGATTTACAAATATAATAAGACCACGGAGCCAGTAAATAAAAAACAGAGATTAGACTCAACGCAAAACCAAAAATCTGAAATTGACTACATTTTCCATTGAGATGAAGACAGCGTAATTAATTGCAACATAGGCGGAGTAAACTTAGACATGTTGATAGACTCCGGGAGTAGATGCAATGTAATCACAGATAAAACCTGGCAGCTTTTAAAAGAAAGTAAAATTTATGTCACTAACCAAATCCGGAAACCAAACAAAATTTTAGTTCCTTATGGCAACAAGAAGCCTTTAGACGTCATAGGTTCTTTCGATGCGATTATATCAGTGGGTGGAAGAAGTAAAGAATCCACTGTTTACGTTATCAGAAATGGTTCGCGTGATCTGTTGGGTAAAGCTACCGCGATCGAATTGGGAGTGCTCCAGATAGGCCTCCATATTAACACAGTTGAAAACAATACTCCAGCAGCCTTTCCCAAGTTCAAAGGGGTAACTGTCCAAATCCCAATCGACAAAACGATAAAGCCCGTAATTCAACCGTATAGAAGGGTGCCTATCCCTTTAGAAGAAAAGGTTGCCAAGAAGTTAAATGAACTCAAGGAAGCTGACATTATAGAAGAAGTGAACGAGCCATCACCGTGGGTTTCACCCATGGTACCGGTACTAAAAGAAAATGATGAGGTACGTATCTGTATAGACATGCGAAGAGCCAACGAAGCTATTATAAGGGAAAATCACCCACTTCCGAGTCGAGACTACATACTAATTCTGGTCGACTATTATAGCCGGTATAAGGAAATTAAGGTTATGAGAAGTATCACTGCACTTGACACCATTAAAGTCCTAAAAGAAATATTTTCAACTGTAACCTGTGACAACGGGAATCAATTTACGAGCGATCTGTTCCACAATTTCTGCAAAGAATGCGGTATCGTTGTCAATAATACTATTCCCTATTGGCCACAAATGAATGGGGAAGTCGAAAGACAAAATCGAGATGTACTAAAGAGACTTAAAATTAGCCAAGCTGAAAATAAGGACTGGAAAGAAGATATTTTAAATTATTTAGTGATGTATAATAGTACACCCCACTCTGTTACAGGTACATCACCATCTGAGTTATTTTTTAAAAGACGCTTTCAGATAAAGTTCCTTTCGCTCCAGATGTAGAAAATAAACTCATAGATTCCGATGTGAGAGATAGGGATATGCTAATGAAAGAAAAAGGGAAAGAACATGGGTATAGAAAACGAAGAGCTACTGATTCTAATTTAGAAATAGGGAAAAAAGTAATTTTAAAAAATATAACTAAGGATAACAAATTGACACCTAACTATAACCATGTACGGAATATTCATGTACGGAATGACGAAACAGGTAAAGAGTATCGTCGAAATATAGTACATTTAAAGAAAATTAATGATTCTTGGCAGGTTGTGGATAATGAAAATAAGGACACAGGGTCATTGAACAATGAGGACTAAAGTATTGCAATATACCTACCTATAAGCAACAACAAAATTAAAATGATTATCTGTCTGTTACCTTGTTAATGTTGTATGCCTGATTTACTAGTTTATATATTAATAAATCTATTCTGTTATTTCATTGTTAATATCGCTGTTTAAGTTACTGTAACTTAATTATTTATAAAATAAAGAAGGGATGTAGTGTATGCGCCTGAGCGGCGCGCGGGCGGTCGAGCGGCGCGCGGGCGGTCGAGCGCCAACCGGGAGCGAGAGCGGACGTGTGCTAGCCTAGACGCATATACTACTTCACCTACGAGATCTATAAAAGTGTGTTTTATTAACGCAGTGAACATTACACCAACATGTTTTTTCTATTTTTTGAAACAATAATTGCGATCACTCTTACTACCTATCCGTGTGACATTACCTATTGGAATGGTGGCAAGCTAATATATATAAAGCAAATTTCACAGTCGTGCCATAAGTAGGTAGGGAGTATTATTGCCAAATAGCTATGTTCCTTGACACTGAATAGTGAAACATGATAATTTATGTTGGTAGGTATTGTAAATAAATCAAAAAAAGTAGCTAAATTCTATTTTATTTTAGTTTTTTTACCCACGCCTTTGCCCTTGGGCGTGGGTCGGGACTCCTGTGCCGGTCCGTCGGCTTGCTGCGGCTCCTGCCGAATGCACCGCCTCTTTGGTGACAGTTTCCCGTCATCCGACGCGGTGCGCTTGGCAGCCCGCAATAAGCACGACAAGCTTTCCTCGGTGACCACCAGAGGTAATTCCTCCGAAGGGACCCAATCGCTGGGCATAG
The DNA here is from genome assembly GCA_030763345.1 of Mythimna separata. Lineage (NCBI taxonomy): Eukaryota > Metazoa > Arthropoda > Insecta > Lepidoptera > Noctuidae > Mythimna > Mythimna separata. Next base: position 515,009 of record CM061195.1, on the reverse strand, counting down.
TATCTTCATCATCCCTACAATTAAGATACAAAAAATGATTAATTATGAAAATAACAACCTATTTATTTGATAAAATAACTAAAAACTCGTTGGCAATAATTATAAAAACCAGCAATTTTTATGGAAGTTTAGATTACCTATCTCAAAGTAGACAAAAAATACTTAGTTTATAAAAAAATAATGCTTCACAGATATTATCTGACACAAACTTTAATACGAATACTTAACGATCTTTTTTACGAATACTTAATTCATAAAAATTAGGTAAAATTAATATTACTTACATGATTATTTTATAATAGGTAAAAACCTATCCAGCAGAAAATTTTCGCCCGATGCGCTCGAAACTTTTAAATTTTTGACCACAGATCAGGTGCATAGAGCTATGTAGACTAGTTATGACAATCATTGACTTATTTTTTTTTTGTTTTTTTGGCAGGCTATAGTCGTTGGAGCATACATTCTATTTTATTGTTAAAAATCATTCGTTTCAAATAAACCAAGGAAGTATCAGTTTTAAGTATGTACAATACGTTATTCTCTATTTATTCGTTCAGACTAAACATATGGGCTACATTTTAACTGCATATCAGCTACAATTGCAGTTGCTGCTAAGTGCATTATCCGTTTTGAGCTACCGCTGGATCGGCACCTAGACGAACCAGAATTTTTTTGAGCGAAATAAAAAATATAAACCTTCTACAAGCAAACTTTTTATGGGTAATTTAAAATTAATTGATAATAAAAATATTCCGACCCCCTTTTGTCTAGGACTCATATTTTAACTATACATAATAGATGTATGCACTATTGTACTAGATATTGCACTATTTTGCTATACTGATAACAGTGATAACAAATGCGGCGTCGGTAACATAAAAGACTTTTTAAACAAAAGAGTTTCCAAGCCCCTTTATTTAAAAATTTCTTTGAACTATGTCGACTGTTTTGAACAATGTTTTGTAATAAAAATTAAGAGTTATTATGTTAGTTCTGTTATGCTTCTGTGTTGAACAGATATTCTCTCCATTTCTCTTGCTTTTTATAATTTGACCACTGCTTGTTCTCTAGACCTCTGATTTAACTTTGGCTTGTGATATTATTCTACTAGTTAGACAATTATTCATAAAATTCTATAAGTACTACTAAATGGCAATACTGAGTAGTTAATTTCATTCATTCATTTGCTTCGTTGAATCTAATACGTTGGCAACGAAAAGCAAGTTCAAACATGAAAAAATAACAGATAACGCTTGCTAAGTGAAGTTACGTTATAGCCGAGTATATCTTAAGAAAACGTGTAACAAGAATCAGTATTGTGTGAAACACCCTTTACATGTACCGTAATTGTTTTATGACTGTCATAAAACTCGACAATTTTCAAACGCACATTTAAGCGTCGAGCCGCACTTGAGCAAAGTGTTGATCGACGCACTAATGCGGCCAGCCGCACTGAGTGAACTTTTTTCAAACGCATATGTGCGTTTGTAGCACCACACGAAATACGAGTTTTCTTAGTACAAAAATCTTTCTTCATATGAAACAGCACATTCAGTGCGGCCAACGCGCATGCGCGTTTTTCGAATCTTTACCATGTGCTACACGACGACGCGTATGCGCGTCCATAGAACTGTTATCTTTCTTCGAGTGCGGCGCGACGCACCTGTTGTATCGAAAACATTGTAAAATAAAGATCATAAGGGTGTCTACACACATGTTATTTCAAATGTTTCGAACGCGACCTGTTCTTTTATTATTGAAATAAGTAATACAACGTTATGGTACGTTACCACAAACGAACATGATTCCACTATCATATTTATTTTGGTTTTTTACTCACGCCTTTTCCTTTGAGCGTAATATAATACCCAATTATTAATTCTTTAGTTTAAAAAGAATAGTTGTACACGTCTTTAGGTAAGTATTCGTAACAACAGAAATCGAAATCAAACAGAAATCGCGTAACGTTACGTGTTAAATGTATGTTGAGACGCCATCTACTGAGGTTTATTAGAACTAAGACTTGTTCCTAACAGAAACTTATGCCAATAATATTAATACGGCAATGATGATATTATAGACATTATTTTTTTATTTATCATCTTTAATAAATTGCCAAAATACTAAAAACGTCTCGGTTTTTAATCTCTAACAACTTATACATAACGCTAAAAGTACGTGTTAAGTACAAATTGATATAGACGCCATCTACCGAGGTTTATTTGAAATAAGATTTACTTGTGTTTCTAACAAAAACCCATGATGATAATTATTTTATATATATTGTAAATATTATTTTTACGTACATAATAATCTTTAATTATTGACAAAACACTATAAAGTCTGTTTTTTTTTTTTCAAAACAATTATTTATAGCATTATAATGTTTTAAGCAAACAATAGGATTATCAGTGTTTACATTTATGCAATGGTAACATTCTTAGTTTATGAATGGGATTAAACATTTGACGCACTTAAAGTTTTCTTTTCGTTAATGTAATATCTGAATGAATTAAAACCTCATTTTCAAATACATAGTCGTAAACCGTGTTAATATATATTTTGTGTGGATTTCTCAAGCAAATCTTATTTTATAAAGTTTTAAAAAACAACTTTCCGGATGCGTTATTTTCTAAATGTTGGCACACTTCCATTTCGATAGAACGACGTCTTTGTGTGTACGTTGTTTTACTTATTATATCGATATAATTATAATATGTTTCCAATAAATAAAATAATCTATAAAATATACAGATTACTAGTCCATCTGTATTGTAATAAATGTATTATATAAAATTAAAAGTGTAGAAACGAACACCAAATCTTGATTATTTTTACCTACTGATGTTGGTACCTACAATCTAAACTTTGTAAAATAACTCTGTGCCTGTTGCAAACTTTGGTGTCGTGCAGTGCAGAACTTTTTTAAATGTAAGTATACTTTCTACATTTCTTCAGTTTTTCAATTTAGAGCGACTACTACTGTTGTTTTATTGTTGAATTGACATGTTTATTGTTTTTTGCAGAACAGAGAAGAATAATAAATAATTTGAGAGATGGGAGAAATTATGTCGAGGTAAGTCGAATCATTGCAATAAATAGGTACCTACCAAACTTTGGAACCGTAAACGATCAGCAAGTTACATTGAATTATAAATACCGACCAAAAACCCCAATTCAAAGTTTTATTTACGTTTAGTTCAGGTAGATTCAAGTGATTCTTGTTTTATGTAGGTACAGACTTATCCATCCTTACGTATGATGATCAAGGATTACGGCTCCGCGGCGGTATGATGATGATTGCAACCGAATTACTGCTGTATTGCGGCTCCGCGGCGGTATGATGGCTACAATATTACTGCTGTATTACGACGAAGTGTTATAAGTACTTACTAACATGGTGTGGCACCAAATGTGGAATGTTTTGGGCTTTGGGCATACTAATGAAAAAGCTTGTTTGTGTCGGTTAATATTTTGTTGTGAATGTATCTGCATGTAATCTACTAAGTTTTTGCATGGTTTGAATATCCCTTTCTTTTTAGGATTATCGAATGCTGCGGAGTCGGCAGTGGCGGCGGCAGCACGACGCCGCGCAGCACCACGCCGCTAACCCAATCGTCGTCCGTACTGGACGAAAAGTAAGACTTTTTTTTTTAATGGTTAGGTATAAACTAGATATTCAATATTTAGCTTCATGTAGCAAAATAATGCGTATAAATGTCCTTTCCAATAAGATTTCCGGATTCCCTTTTGTTAGGTACTTTTTCCGATTCGACCAATGACCTGGTGAAGGTCGCGGGAATCCGATGGATGTGAGACGCACAGGACCGGGCATTATGGCGGGACTTGGGGGAGGCCTATGTCCAACAGTGCACACCTTGGTTGAAACGATGAATTTGTACTATCACTTGCTTCGTTAGTTAGCCCATTGTGTCCCACTGCTGGGTGAAGGCCTCCCTCTCCTTTTTCCACACACGTTTATCCTCAGCCATTACGGGCCAGTCCCTACGGTATTTGTCCAGCTCATCCCTCCACCTTTGCCTTGATGATATCGTACTTTTCTCTTCATCGGCGGCGGACTTGGGTAACATGCTCGCAGACTTGAACAAGGCGAGTCTCGAGATTGGGCTTCGGATGAACATGTCAAAGACCAAACTCATGACCAACAGTATTAAAAGGAGACTGTACATTGAGGGTGAGGAGATTGCATATGTCCAGGATTATGTCTATCTTGGCTTGCTTCGTGTAGACTTCGTAATAATTAGAAGGATATTTTTATTTTGTATGTAAATCTGATGAACTAAGTCATAGAATAAAAGTTGTTATTTATGATGTTAGTAACAGAGTCCTAAAAATTGCCAGTGTTTTACATATAACCCTTTAAACTAAATAAGAAAAACTGAGCAAGTCCGCGTCGAACTCGCGCCTTGAGGGTTCTGTATAAACTATAGTACCTATGTCAATAGTAGTAAAATTCTCAGTTTTCTGGTACACGGTTTTAATTTGAACTCGATACCCCACGCGTTCTCCTGATAAAGGGTCTTGACAGACAGATGGACGGACAACTAAGTGATCCTATAAGGGTTCCGTTTTTTCCTTTCGAGGTACGGACACCTAAAAACGATGTTGCTATTTTTTTAAATCAGGCAATATTATTATGATGTAGATGTTTCTGTACTAAATAAAATAATATTTTACAGAACAAGAGCCGAGGAGCGCCGTTTGCGCGCCCTGCTGCGGCAGGCGCTGGTGGCCCAGCAGAGGTCCAACGAGCGCCTCGCACGGCGGGCGCGCCAGCAGGAGCGGCGGCGGCTGCAGCGCGACGAGGTGCTGCAGCTCCAGGAAAACTGGCGCAGGGCCGTTGCGGCCGGGGAGGCCCGCCGTCCTCGCGGCCTTGGGGAGCTCTATTCGAGTTCCTGAGTTGTAATTATAGGTCTTGTCAAGCTTCTTAAATTACATTGTAAATATTATTTTTACGTACATAATAATCTTTAATTATTGACAAAACACTAAAAAGTCTGTTTTTTTTTTTCAAAACAATCACTTATAGCATTATAATGTTTTCAGCAAACAATGAAAGGATTATCAGTGTTTACATTTATACAATGGTAACATTCTTAGTTTATGAATGGGATTAAACATTTGACGCACTTAAAGTCTTCTTTTCGTTAATGTAATATCTGAATGAATTAAAACCTCATTTTCAAATAGTCGTAAACCGTGTTAATATATATTTTGTGTGGATTTCCCAAGCAAATCTACGGGGTCCTACAGGTTAGTAAAGTTTAAAAAATCAACTTTCCGGATGCGTTATTTTTTAAATGTTGGCACACTCCAATTTCGATGGAACAACGTCTTTGTGTGTACGTTGTTTTACTTATTATATCGATATAATTATAATATGTTTCCAATAAATAAAATAATCTATAAAATATACAAATAACTAGTCCATCTGTATTGTAATAAATGTATTATATAAAATTAAAAGTGTAGAAACGTACATCAAATCTTGATTATTTTTATCTACTGATGTTGGTACAATCTAAACTTTGTAAAATAATAGACTCTGTGCCTGTGGTCAAAACTTTGCAAACTTTCGCGAGTGCAGCAACAAAATTTTAAGTGAGAGAGAGAGAAATTTTAAGAGCGACTACTACTGTTGTTTTATTGTTGAATTGACATGTTTATTGTTTTTTGCAGAACAGACGTGAGAGATGGGAGAAATTATGTCGAGGTAAGTCGAATCATTGCAATAAATAGGTACCTACCAAACTTTGGAACCGTAAACGATCAGCAAGTTACATTGAATTATAAATACAGACCAAAAACCCCAATTCAAAGTTTTATTTACGTTTAGTTCAGGTAGATTCAAGTGATTCTTGTTTTATATAGGTACAGACTTATCCATCCTTACGTATGATGATCAAGGATTACGGCTCCGCGGCGGTATGATGATGATTGCAACCAAATTACTGCTGTATTGCGGCTCCGCGGCGGTATGATGGCTACAATATTACTGCTGTATCACGACGAAGTGTTATAAGTACTTACTAACATGGTGTGGCACCAAATGTGGAATGTTTTGGGCTTTGGGCATACTAATGAAAAAACTTGTTTGTGTCGGTTAATATTTTGTTGTGAATGTATCTGCATGTAATCTACTAAGTTTTTGCATGGTTTGAATATCCCTTTCTTTTTAGTATTATCGAATGCTGCGTTGTCGGAAGTGGCGGCGGCAGCATGACGCCGCGCAGCACCACGCCGCTAATCCTATCGTCGGCGTCGTCCGTACTGGACGAAGAGTAAGTAGGACTTTTTTTTTAATGGTTAGGTATAAACTAGATATTCAATTTTTAGCTTCATGTAGCAAAATAATGCGTATAAATGTCCTTCCCAATAAGATTTCCGGATTCCCTTTTGTTAGGTACTTTTTCTGATCATGGTATGAGCAGATTTGACATTATAATAACCTAGTGTTGGACCGATGACCTGGTGAAGGTCGCGGGAATCCGATGGATGTGAGACGCACAGGACCGGGCATTATGGCGGGACTTGGGGGAGGCCTATGTCCAACAGTGCACACCTTGGCTGAAACAATGAATTTCTACTATCGCTTGCGTAGACTTCGTAATAATTAGAAGGATATTTTTATTAGGGTTCCGTAGCCAAAATGGCAAAAACGGAACCCTTATAGTTTCGTCATGTCCGTCTGTCCGTCTGTCCGTCTGTCACAGCCGATTTACTCGGAAACTATAAGTACTACAGTGATGAAATTTGATGGGAATATGTGTTGTATGAACCGCTACAAAATTATGACACTAAATAGTAAAAAAAAGAATTGGGGGTGGGGCCCCCCATACATGTAACTGAGGGATGAAAATTTTTTTTTCGATGTACATACCCGTGTGGGGTATCAATGGAAAGGTCTTTTAAAATGATATAAAGTTTTCTAAAAAACATTTTTCTTAAAGTGAACGGTTTTTGAGATATCAGCTCTCAAAGTCGTAAAAAGTATGTCCCCCCCCCTCTATTTTTATAACTACGGGGTATAAAATTCTAAAAAAAATAGAGATGATGCATGCTAATTAACTCTTTCAACGATTTTTGGTTTGATCAAAGTATCTCTTATAGTTTTTGAGATAGGTTGATTTAACTGTAATTTTGGTTAAGTTATTGTGCTTACACTGAAAACGATGGCTGAACCTTATAAGATAGATCAAAAAATATACTACAGTATTGTACACCTTTAAAAATCCGCGATGATATAAAATCTTTATAATGTAGGTACTTTTTACGAGAAATATTAGCTTATTCAAGCAATACGCCATTAATCCTTATCCAGTAATGTACCTTAAATACATTGTGCATTTGATAAAGTTTAATATTACAAATGTGATTGTTGAGTAATAATAGGTTAAACATATCCATCGAACCAATATTTTTAAAACGCGTTAATCCTATAGATTATTATTACATCGATTCAAGAAGATCGGTCGCTCGCTGCGCTGCAGCGCGTGAGTTGCGGGGCGTGGTCTCGCGCGGGGGCGGGGATAAGATAGCTAACCGCGTCGACCCGAACGGGCAGACACGTGAGGGCAGACGTCGTTGTCACTTGTGCGCGCTAAGAGAATTTCATCGTTCCCATTTACTTCTTTCGCAAGTCGAATTTGGCGTTGAGACTTTTTAATATTGAATTGTACCTATTATAAAAAATAAGTAAGTAGGTATACTGGTTTAATAGGTGCTATTAAACCGGTCACGTACTAATAAATCCCCCAATAATATAAATTCATTTGTTTTTGGTGCAAATTTTAGTGTTTCGTAGCAGGTTTTTAAAATTTCTAAAGCTTATTGTATATCATCTAACAATGGATACTTTAGATAATACGTTTTCCTACATTCTGAATTATAATAACTATATCGAAGATGATGTGGTTCGCGCATTTCATGAAAAGTTACTTCGGTGCACATCATTTAGACCGCGTGAGCTAGAATTATTTCAACACCCTGAACTGATTGAACCTGTACCTAAAAATGAGACGCACCTTCAAGTAATTTATGACGGTGACGTGGGATTAGTGGGGCACTGGAGTTGTATTTATTACATTAATGGAATACTGCGTGTGTACGATAGTCTTGTTGGTGTTCTAGGAAAATCGCAAAAAATATATGTAAAAGCCTTGTTTCCGTATCTATCGGAGTCATGTATTCAGTTTCCAAGTGTTCAGCGACAACCGAATACTATTGATTGTGGTTTGTTTGCCATTGCTTTTGCCACCTCTTTAGCTTTAAAAACGAACCCTTCTCAATTTAATTACGTGCCAGAAATGATGAGACCCCATTTGCTTGAAATGCTTTTAACCGATGGGCTTTTGGCTTTTCCCGCTACGAGCAGGCGTTCACCAGGACGTGCCCCTTCTAATCTTTTCAATAATATAGCCCTTAAACTGGAGACAAATAAACAGAAACAGACTGAAAAGAAACAGAAACACCGTTCACAAAATTCAATAACATCCCACAGTCAGAACGATAACTTAAATTTTAATCAGAATTACGAGTATGTTATGGAGGAAACACAGAGCATAGCGAATAACTGTACTACTATGGACGCGGAACGTATAAAACAAAACAATAGAGATAGAAAGAGGCTGTCCAGATCTAATAAAGATGTTTCAATTAGAGAAAAAGAGAGGAACCAAGTCGCTAAAGAGGTTCTTAGGTCCAACAAACGAAAAAAGTGTCATGAACAGGTAGTGAATAGTTCTCTTCGCCGAAGCAAACGTTTAAATCTAGAAATAAGGCAAGTTGAGCAAGAACGCGACACTGAAGCTCATCGAGCTGCCCGTCAAGATGACGAGTACAGACGAGATGAGCAACAGCGTAATACTCAAGCTCATCGGGTAGCTCGAACGGATGTCCGATATCGACAAGCTGAGCAAGAGCGCGACACTGAAGCTCATCGAGCTGCTCGTCAAGATGACGAGTACAGACGAGATGAGCAACAGCGTAACACTCAAGCGCATCGAGTAGCTCGAATGGATGTCGAATTTAGAGAAGCTGAGCAAGAGCGCGACACACACGCTCGTCGTGTTACTCGAGAAAACGAGGAATATAGACGAAATGAACAGATGCGAAACAGTGCTGCTAGACAAGAATTACGATCGAAGCAAAAAGATTCATGGGACTTAACTGTACAAAATTATTTAAAAAATATTAAGGAAGGAAACACGCATCCTTGCCACTGCTGCGGTAGATTGTGGCACATTAATTCTATAAAAAAAATATCTAAGGATATTGCTTTAAACAAATATGGACAACTATTTGTGGATAATGTTTTCCATTTAAATCCAACTCAAAATTACGGAGAATTTTGTTCCACATGTGCAAGATATATTAACAAAGGTACTATACCTAGGCTTGCGAGGGCGAATGGTTTAATTTTTCCCTGTATTCCAGAAGTATTAAAAGACTTGACTCCTCTGGAAGAGCGTTTGGTAAGCCCACGCCATGTCTTTTTGAAAATTGTTCGCAGGGGTCAGGGTTTAGGATTCCAACATGGCCTTCAAGGTAACGTTGTTAATGTTCCAGTGCTAGTTAACAACATGGTCAGTGCTTTACCTCGGTCCGTAAATGACGACAACGTAATTACAGTTGAACTGAAACGAAGGTTTTGTTATAGGCACGGCCGCAAAGAACAAGTACGGCCTGAATTCGTGCGTAGGGCCGCGCAATATTTAGTACAGTGCGAGTTATTTCAGGAAAACGGTGTCGCACTAAATGTATCTTGGGCAGGTAATGATCCTGAAAATGAAACTAGATGTACATGCGATGCCGATGCTATCGACGAAGAGACTGTAGATCCTACGGAAGGTGTTGAACTTAACCCAGGAGGTACAGAAACACTTTTGGATGACAATCAGGATGTTATAGTACTGGCTCCCGGTGAAGGACAGCGCCCTATCTCTTTATTATTTGATGAGCATTTAGAGGAGTTGGCATTTATAAAAGTTCATTGCGGCGTCAAACGAGATTTTAAGATTAATTTGAGACATTCTGAAATAATTAAATCGGAAATATCAAGACAAGACCGACGAGCTGTTCGACCGGATTATCTTTTTACTGCTCTAAAAAAACAGCAAATGACAATTGTAAAAAATAGTATAACAACATGTCTTCGAAAAAAAAAAAACTGTTAAAGGAACACCAGTTTTAGCCAGTAATGTTCTAGATATGAACTACACACATCAAAAGTGTCTAGGGATCAACATATATTTTTGCAATAACTTTTCTCCTGATTGATATTAATTAAAATTTTCTTTAAGGATTCATCAAATAAAGTGTTTTCGTTTGTCACAGTAACGATAAACCAAGTCACCTTTGCATTAATAAAGAAATTTGCCATTTTCCTAATAAAGGGATTTTTGACATTTGAACCACTAACATTAAAGTTCGAAAAAAAGACTGAAATAACAGTTTTCTTTAAAATTTTATTGGGTAACTTAAACAATTAATAATCCGTGTTTCTACCGCGAACACTAACAACACAAGAACATCGGTTTGGCATACTCAAAATGAGTTCATCCAAATCACGCTGTGGAATGGCCGCCCATGTTCGTTGCAACAACAAAAAAAGGTCTTCTTGCGACTGGATACCCTCCATATTCGGCAGAGCTCTTCTCTGTAGCATATCCCATGCATGCTCAATCGGGTTCAAGTCTGGCGACTGAGCAGGCCAGGGCAGGACATTGATGTTAGCTGCGGCGAGAGTCTGTCTTACAACTCTTGCGGTGTGCGGTCGTGCATTATCATGCATTAACTGAAATAAGGGACCGATTTGCACTTGTAGAGGAACGATGACGTCTGATACAATCGTCTCAGCATAAATTTGAGCGTTGAGGTTGCCTCTGATCCAAATCAACTCAGTTCTTCCGCCGATCCAAATACCCGCCCATACCATGATGGTTCCAACACTATAAGGATGGACTTCCTGGCAGGATTTTAATCGCTGTTGGCGTCCAGGGGTTCTCCAGTGTCGTATACGTCTTGTATCCGGTCTCATACCAAAACGAGACTCATCAGAAAAGCACACGAAACGCCATTGTTCTTCTGCCCAATTTCTGTGTTCAAGAGCCCATTGATATCGAATCCTACGATTGTGCATTGCTATAGGTGGTACCCGTAGCGGTCTTCGGGAATGAAGGTTCACTTCATGCAAGCGGTTTCTGACTGTTTGGTCGCTAATTAAGTTCCCTGAAGAGTGATGAAGCCTCACGGCTAACATCATGGCGGTTATTGTTGGAGCTCTTCGAGTTAAGATTTGAATGTATCGGTCTTGTCTCCGTGTGGTGCAGCGATACCGTCCTCCATGGCGCTCAGCCACGGTACCAGTGCTTCGGTAACGTGTCCAAAGTCGACTGATAACACTCTGACTTGTATTCAGAGCTAAAGCCACAGTACGTTGCCGGGAACCAACTTCTATCATTCCCACGGCTTTGAGCATTTCTTCCCTGCTTAAATGACGTCGCCGCTCCATAATAACGTTGGTTTTAATCAGTAGTAGGGAAACAGTAGCACTAATAATGTCTTCAATGCGTTGTATGTTTTTATAGGGAAAATATTGACAGCTGATTTTCATCTTTTACTCGAATTTGATTCACAGTTCTTGATTCAAATTATGAAATGCACCAAAAAGGATCCATATAAATTTATAAAATCATAAATTTATTACAAAGCCACATCTCAATCTCAAGAAATCCGCATAAAAATGCTTGATCCCTAGACACTTTTGTTCAGCACGACGACGGGTATCGCGTACTTAGTGGCATTAGAAATTCTCCTTCACACTGGGAGGGAGAAAAGAAGAAGGTATTAGCCATGATAAGACAGTTTGGAGTACCATCTTTCTTTTTGACGCTGTCGGCTGCCGAAGTACTGTGGCTAGAACTTCTGGTAATGCTAAAGGAAGTTGTTGACGGTGAAACTGTTTCTTTGTATGAAGTCGAAAATCTAAGTTACGAAACGAAAGCGCGGCTCATTCAATCCGACCCGTTTATATGTGCCTCTTACTTTGAAACAAAGCTAAGGGAAATTCGTAAAACGTGGTCTTGTTCTTCCGGTCCTTTTGGAAAGTATGTTATTAGTCATTTTTACTATAGGATTGAATTCCAGCATAGGGGCTCGCCACATGCACATATGATGCTTTGGCTTGAGGAGGCACCTATTTTTGTACCCGGTGATGTTGAATCAGCTGAAAGAGTCGTCCAGTTTGTGGATAACATTTTAACTTGTGATAGCAATGAACTAACAGAGGATATTCTTCATGTTCAAAAACATAAACATACGCACACGTGTAGGCCCAAGCCGGACAAACTTTGCCGTTTTGATATACCGTTTTTCCCTTTAGATTCCACTCAAATACTAGTCGAACTTCCAAAGGATAATGCTTCTTATAAAAGGGTCAAAGATATTGCAAGAAGTATCCAAATTAAAATGCAAGATATTCCACCTGAAATAGAAACATTTACAGATTTTTTGGAATTCGTAGGTGTTACATATGAAAATTATATTTTAGCTATAAGAAGCACTTTAAAGAGGCCCAAAGTATTTCTAAAGCGGTCTCCAAAAGACACGTATATCAATGCATTTTCTAAAAAAATCATAGAGTTGCATAAAGCAAATATGGATATCCAGTATATAGTAGATCCATTTGCTTGTGCAGTTTATATTGTGGATTACATAAATAAGGCAGACAAAGGTATGTCACGTCTTTTACGTTCCGCCATAGAAGAAGCTAAAAATGGCAATAGCAGTATAAAGGAGTCCTTGCGTAGCGTTTCAAATGTTTTTTTGAACGCTAGTGAAATTTCTGCTCAAGAGGCCGTGTACTGTCTAGCAAGTTTTCCACTATCGAGAGCTAGTGAAGGAGAAATATATGTTAACACTAGTCTGCCACAGGAAAGAGTACATATTTTAAAAAGTACGCGTGAAATTCAAAATTTAGATCCTAATTCGGATGATATATTTCAAAAAAGCTTCATTGATTATTATACTAAACGACCAATTGCATTAGAAAATGTCAGTTTAGCCTATTTTGCAGCCTATTATTATTACTCGAAACGCCGGCCGGTCGCTAGTGCTACCTATCTAGATTCTAGTGACGACAATGACCATAGTCAAGAAATGGACGAAAACAACGGCAGTTGGCTTCCCCTACAAGACAATTTTGGATTTATAAGGCAAAAAATAAAACCCAGAATAATCCGTTTTCGCCGTTACAGTTATCATGAAGACCCAGATAACTTTTACCGAGAGCAAATAATGCTCTATATACCTTGGCGTAACGAGGAAGAGGAATTAATTAATCCTGATTTAGATTTAAAAAATATTTTTTTGCAACATAAAGATTTAATACAAAATGAAAGTGATCAGTTTAACAAGCTTGGAGGGCCAGACCAGTTCGAATCTTTATTGTTAGCTATAAGAGATGCTGATTCAAATGAGGAAAATGAGGAAATTAATGAGAGAGGGGTAAATGGGGTAGAGCCTTTCGGAGACTACGAATTTGAAACTCAAATCGGAGATGTTGCTGAGGACATTATTCCTGGCGGTCATGGTGGACCACAAATATGTGGCGATCCTTTAACTTTTATCGCTAAACCTCCGCAACTTTGTGAAGGTGATGTGCTTGATTTATGTAGAAAGTTAAATTTTGACCAACGAGACATATTACTACACGTCCTTGAAAACATGCGTAAGGCATCTTCTCCTATTTATTTATTTATAAGTGGGGGAGCTGGAGTTGGCAAAAGTGTCTTAATAAGAGCTTTGTTCCAGTCCTTGACACTTCAGTTTAATAGGGAATCTGGCACGAACCCTGATGATTTAAAAATTCTCCTCACAGCGTTTACTGGAAAAGCCGCATTTGGTATAGGCGGACAAACCGTACACAGCGCCCTGGGCCTTCCAGTTTCGCAAGCAGGAAGTATTTTACCGGAACTTTCACCCAGTGTCGCCAACACATTAGCCACAAAATTGTCAAAAATGCGCCTTATTATTATTGATGAAATTTCCATGTTGGGTTCAAGAACTTTTCATCAAATCAATCGCCGACTACAACAAGTATTTCATTCATCTGTTTTATTTGCTGGCATATCTGTAATTGTTGTCGGTGATTTCAGGCAACTACCACCTGTCGGTGACAATTGGGTGTTTCAGCCTAGCTCACGAAATCCTCTTGCTGAATTATGTGGAACACCAATTTGGGATCTCTTTAGCTTAACGGAATTGCATCAAATAATGCGACAAAGAGATGATGTTGCCTTTGCTACAGCTTTAAATAATATGGCAAGTGGGACAATGACCGATGAAGATATAACACTATTTAAAAGTCGTTGTTTTAATAACAATACGTTGCCAGAGGAATCCCGAGGAGCCATTCATCTATATGCCAGCAATCGAGAGGTAGACAATCACAATAACGCAGTCTTATCAAGTATGACTACCGATGGAGCTATATCGAAAGCAATAGATACTGTTTGCGGTGAATTAAATTCCACAATGAAGCAAAAAGCTTTAGAGACAGTTTCCAAATTAACGACTCAGCAAACATACGGTCTTCCTTCGACTTTAGTTTTAAAGATCGGTGCTAAATACATGTTGACTGTTAATATAGATACTGCAGATGGCCTTACTAACGGATCTACTGGTAAACTATCAGCTATTGATTTTGCCATCAACAGGGCAACTGGTGAAAGACGGCCGTTGCGTATGTGGTTATCCTTCGATGATAATGTCATTGGCCAACACAAACGATGCAATGCAATCTCTTCGCTGCACCGTTATAAAAATAGACTGGACCAGGGCTGGACACCATTAGAACCGGTTACGTATACAGTAAAGCGGTATAAATCATCAAATTTACAGGTTCGGAGGAGTCAGTTTCCTGTTGTGCCAGCGGAAGCCATCACTATACACAAAAGTCAAGGTACAACCTTAGAGCGAGTGGTGATACATTTAAAACCTACAATTCAAAGATCAATGATGTACGTAGCGTGTTCTCGTGCAACTACTGCACAAGGTTTATTTATAGTAACTGATTCTTTCAAACCGCCACGCCCCCCTAGTTCTCAAGATTCTATAGTAAAAGAAATGGCTAGATTGCGACAGAAACTATTAGTTCCCGTTTTCCGATTTTTGAGGGAACCTCGTAACTGCTCTCAAATTGTGTATCATAATGTACAATCTTTAAATAAACATTTACCGGACATAGCCAGTGATCCACAAATATTATCATGTGACATTTATTTTGCATCAGAAACTTGGAGTTGCTTAAACGATAACTTCTCTTTACCCGGTTTCATAGAATTAATTAGAACAAATGGGCCGGAACAAACATCATCAAATCCTGGGTTTGGGGTTCTAGCATTTATTAAACCGAATTTGCCGATTACATCTCCTAAAAGCTACTTAGAGCAATCAAGTAGTGTTTCTGGACACATTGAAGGAGTCTCATTAGAGTATGATAATAAGAGATTATTTGCAATATACAGATCACCTAGGTGCTCCAATAATACCTTAAAAGAATTTATGAACAAATATATATTTAATGAACATTCTATGCCTACACTAATTTTTGGAGATTTTAACGAAGATTTCCTCAAACAAAACTACATACATAAATTTATGCAGAATGCGGGATATACACCTCTTCTCCAAAATTGTATAACCACTAGAGGTGAAACTCACCTGGATAATATATTTGGTAATTTTAATTGTGAAGCTGGTGTATATACTTCTTTATTCAGTTATCACAAGCCGATTTGGGCACGCCTATAGCACGGAATATTTATAAATACATATATAAAATTAATATTCATACATAAAAGTACAAGGCAAAATATCGGGAGAGTTTAGGCTCCATTCACCAGGTGTATAAATTGACATAATAAGTTTATTATATTTGCTGCTACGGAACCCTTTGTGCGCGAGCCCGACTCGCACTTGGCCGGTTTTTTTTGTATGTAAATCTGATGAACTAAGTCATAGAACAAAAGTTGTTATTTATGATGTTAGTAGCAGAGTCCTAAACATTGCCAGTGTTTTACATATAACCCTCCATCTAAACGAAATAAGAAAAACTGAGCAAGTCCGAGTCGGACTCGCGCCCTGAGGGTTCCGTATGAACTATAGTACCTATGTCAATAGTAGTAAAATTCTGTTTTCTGGTACACGATTTTAATTT
The DNA here is from genome assembly GCA_030763345.1 of Mythimna separata. Classification (NCBI taxonomy): domain Eukaryota; kingdom Metazoa; phylum Arthropoda; class Insecta; order Lepidoptera; family Noctuidae; genus Mythimna; species Mythimna separata. Next base: position 498,769 of record CM061195.1, on the reverse strand, counting down.
GAACTCGATACCCCAGTTCTCAGGATAAAGGGTCTTGACAGACAGATGGACGGACAACTAAGTGATCCTATAAGGGTTCCGTTTTTTCCTTTCGAGGTACGGACACCTAAAAACGATGTTGATATTTTTTTAAATCAGGCAATATTATTATGATGTAGATGTTTCTGTACTAGATAAAATAATATTTTACAGAACAAGAGCCGAGGAGCGCCGTTTGCGCGCCCTGCTGCGGCAGGCGCTGGTGGCCCAGCAGAGGTCCAACGAGCGCCTCGCACGGCGGGCGCGCCAGCAGGAGCGGCGGCGGCTGCAGCGCGACGAGGTGCTGCAGCTCCAGGAAAACTGGCGCAGGGCCGTTGCGGCCGGGGAGGCCCGCCGTCCTCGCGGCCTTGGGGAGCTCTATTCGAGTTCCTGAGTTGTAATTATAGGTCTTGTCAAGCTTCTTAAATTACATTGCAAATATTATTTTTACGTACATAATAATCTTTAATTATTGACAAAACACTATAAAGTCTGTTTTTTTTTTCAAAACAATTATTTATAGCATTATAATGTTTTAAGCAAACAATAGGATTATCAGTGTTTACATTTATGCAATGGTAACATTCTTAGTTTATGAATGGGATTAAACATTTGACGCACTTAAAGTTTTCTTTTCGTTAATGTAATATCTGAATGAATTAAAACCTCATTTTTAAATAGTACGACTATTTATACTTTATAACCGTATTAATATATATATTTTATAAAGTTTTAAAAAACAACTTTCCGGATGCGTTATTTTCTATATATTGGCACACTGCAATTTCGATAGAACGACGTCTTTGTGTGTAACGTTTTACTTAGTATATCGATATAATTATAATATTTTTCCAATAAATAAAATAATCTATAAAATATACAGATTACTAGTCCATCTGTATTGTAATAAATGTATTATATAAAATTAAAAGTGTAGAAACGTACATCAAATCTTGATTATTTTTATCTACTGATGTTGGTACAATCTAAACTTTGTAAAATAATAGACTCTGTGCCTGTGGTCAAAACTTTGCAAACTTTCGCGAGTGCAGCAACAAAATTTTAAGTGAGAGAGAGAGAAATTTTAAGAGCGACTACTACTGTTGTTTTATTGTTGAATTGACATGTTTATTGTTTTTTGCAGAACAGACGTGAGAGATGGGAGAAATTATGTCGAGGTAAGTCGAATCATTGCAATAAATAGGTACCTACCAAACTTTGGAACCGTAAACGATCAGCAAGTTACATTGAATTATAAATACCGACCAAAAACCCCAATTCAAAGTTTTATTTACGTTTAGTTCAGGTAGATTCAAGTGATTCTTGTTTTATATAGGTACAGACTTATCCATCCTTACGTATGATGATCAAGGATTACGGCTCCGCGGCGGTATGATGGCTACAATATTACTGCTGTATTACGACGAAGTGTTATAAGTACTTACTAACATGGTGTGGCACCAAATGTGGAATGTTTTGGGCTTTGGGCATACCAATTAAAAAGCTTGTTTGTGTCGGTTAATATTTTGTTGTGAATGTATCTGCATGTAATCTACTAAGTTTTTGCATGGTGTTTCTTTTTAAGATTATCGAATGCTGCGGAGTCGGCAGTGGCGGCGGCAGTACGACGCCGCGCAGCGCCACGCCGCTAACCCAATCGTCGTCCGTACTGGACGAAGAGTAAGTAGGACTTTTTTTTTAATGCTTATAAACTAGCTATTCAATTTTTAGCTTCATGTAGCAAAATGACACTGCTTATATTGAGTTCTTTTAAATCTGCATGATCATCATAAGAGAAAGAACCTTGTGTAGTAACATTAATCGTTTGAATCGCCGAAGAACAAACCAGAATTGAAATTTGCTCCAGTTCCACAGTTCCAGTATTGCAATTGTTTAATTTCAACGTGACTCAATAATTTCTTATAAAAAGACTGTAACTGCCGTGAAGTAGGGTTGTTGTTACTCCCACCGTGGGCCCGTACATTACAAAAGAATAATTCGAGGTGGTCCTGGCTAAATCGGGTAACTTAGCTGCATTGGCTCGCTGCTGTACAGCGACTTTAGTATTTTATTGTACGCTTGTCGAATCTGTCACACCAGGTGTTGGCTGCAATGGCTATACCTCCAGGTATTCCAATCTTGTTTCTTCAGGTAGCTCTAATGGTCAAGCTGACCGGGCTTCGTATTTCTTGTCGATTGCGATTTATAGATCGTCCTGTCACGGTCGCCACTTTTTATGTCTGGTATTGAACATAAATGAAAGCCCTCGGATGTATTTAAGCTTGTATTTCAACGTAATTTTACATTTTACAATTATTTGCACGGAGCGATATCGAGAAAAACGTTGTCTTTGGTACAATTTATAACGGAAATGTAAGGTAAGCGTATCCACAGATTAAAAAAATAGTAAATCTTCTAGAGATGGACTGCTTGCTAGTGATGTGATATTAGGCGCCAACGAAGATCAAGCAGCTGAATGCATTTCCTCGGTCAATCCTGAACAGGTTGCGGATTATCAGTTTTCCTCAAATATGTTTCCATCTGGTCATATAAATAATAATGAAACGGAGAGTAACGTTACAATTATATCAAATGACTTAGTATTAACAGCAATGCAAAACGCTAATGTTGATTAACCTATCACATATAAAACGAGACACAATAGTAAAACAACCGCGAAACGGAATTACCAATCATTTTTAAAACCGGTGTTTTTTGGTTGGTCATTTGCCATCAGATATTAATTGATACACGTGAATTACGTAAGTCCATGTCGGGACTTTTTAGAAATAATGGAATCTCAAGAAGAGAAAATGGATAATAAAACTCTCTTAACAACGGACATAGTCGAATTTATCTCTAAGCTTGCTTGGGATAATCTCAACTGCTGACCAACGAGTCTTTGTTCGCCTTATGCTGGCTTTATGGATCTCAGGACATTACCAATCAGCACCTGTCTCACATTTCCTTAAAGAGTACTTTTTTGATGTCATTAACAAGCCGCAAGGTAAGGTAGCAACCGAGGTAATTGAAATTGTCTTATCACAATGTAAGAAAGATCCACAGATTGACTACATGGAGTTGACGCCAGAGGCAAAAGGGATTGACTCTTGATTGGTCAATATTACTTCAGCTAGTGCTTACCGTGATAAGATTAAAGAAATCATTACAACTCCCATGTTAGTGAGCCTAATAAAGGTATTGTTCAACCAAAATGCAACTCACATTAAGTCAGTGATAGAGTATCTTTCTGGAGCATTCTTATTAAGCTTTGTCAAGACCGGAAGTGTTACTTCATCACACATCTCAAAGAGATTGGATGATGTTTTAACCATTGAAAAACTAACTATTCCAGAATTTACCTCCGAAGATTTGAAGCATTTCTATGACATCATCAAGATCCGAATTGATAGAGGAGACATTGATCCTGCTAACATTATTTCATACTTCACAACACTATTGGAGTCATAACAGAATATGAAGGTGAAACCATTAATCAATCAAGCGTCATATCGCAATCTCACGGCCTTATATATCATAAGTAAGAGCTTTTCCGAGTTCCCAGACTTCCCCTGGGGTCCTCTTTTAAAGACAATGCCGTCATTGCGCATAGAAGCTCAAAGAGTCTTCAATATTCTGAAGGAGATTGGACAAAACAACCTGATAGGATACCAGGTGTCTGGCGCTGCATCCACCTTCTCCAATTTAGCTGGTCTCTGCATCAAGCTTCAAATCGTAGTCAAAAATCAACATACACTTAATGAATATAAAGGAGTTGGGAGTGAGAATAGTATAGGAAAAGTGCAACGTGATAAGTTTCACAAATGGGCAACGGAGTACAGTCTTGCTACAGAAGGAACTGGGGTCAGTATTACGGATATGATGAAGGAAGACTCCATTACTCCTGAGTTCTTTAAGCTTTCACTGGTTAGTGAGTCCCTAGCAGAATTTTTGAGTGACAAGATCACTGAAATGGATGATGAGGATTCATCGGATGGCTTGAAGAAGTTCTTCGGGGGAGGTAATCCAAGTAATAGAGATGATAATGATCCCCGTCTCCCTCGTTCTGCTCCGAAGAGACCATTAGAAGATGATTTGTCAGATCATGACAGACCCCCTGCAAAACAGCAAACAATTCCATCAGCTCCACCCTCTTATTCCCTTCCTCCGATCACAGAGGCATCAGACCAAGAGATGGATACTGACACAGAGCCTGATATAGCTCCATCCCCTTCAACGATTGGTCGAAGGAGCTCAATGACTGACATTCGGAAGGGTGCTGATGTGGTAGAAACCTCAAAATCACCAACAGCCACATTCAAAGGAATGGTCACCAATCTACTGAAAACAGATCTCAGGCAAGTCTTTACTGACAAAATGCTCGCCTCATTATTGAATACGATCCCTCAAGAACAGATGATGAGCATTAAATCTGTGTCACAGATAAATGCCATTCAAGTGATGGTGAATACCAATTGGAAGTCCTTCATCTTTCCTAAGGAAAAATTAACTGGAGCTTCTCAGATCCTCCTTTGTGTGGGATATATCATGGGGGAGACCACCTACTATTTCAAGACCCCTCTTCTAATGTCTGGACCTGAGGGACCCTACTCTTATCTTAATATAATGAAAGAAGCTGGTCCACACGCTATTGCTAAGTTTGACAGCTTCATTGCCATGACATCCTTTTTTGTAGTTAAGTAATCATTGTTAATACCATTCTCTTGACTTATATACCGTAAGCCTAAACTAAATTAGGGTCATGTCTATTGTAATGTTTGTTTGCCCCTTCCTTTATTGTATCCACTTATACTCAATAAATGTCAAAACGAGACACAATAGTAAAACAATAACAGTGCAGCGCGGTCTCATAGGACCGGTCAGGGATTCAAACATTAATGAAGAGTGATGCGAGCAAACAAAACATTTATAACAAAAGTAATTCCAAACAATGTTGAAAATGATTCTCTTAATAAGTAAATATTTTTTCATAATAAATCTATTACAGTTATTTAATCTTACCTTGATAAATTCCATTCCTAGATTGCTAAGTAGAATAATAATAATAATTGCTAAATAGAAATAAATTCCACTCCTAGATTGCTTCACAAACTTCAATGATGAATTCGGAAATATCTGATTTTCCGAGTCTAAATAATATGTGTGAGTGTCTAAACTACATCCAGTAGCAAGAAAGTATAGAACTGCTTGTAGTTGTGTAATTGCAGGAATTGCACTTCTTAAAAGGGTATTTTTACGTTGAATTTGAGAGTGTATTTACACAACCTTCAGACATTCTTAGACTATTGAAGTATTCTATGGGATAGTAGCTCCTAGTTATCCTTCTCATCATATATCCTCATTTCCATCCCGTCCTATTAAGGAACTTAAAATAGAAAAGAATAACAAGAAAATAATGTTTCGCGATTCTTATTATTTAAGAGAGAATGAGTTCTGTATGCCTGTTCCAAGCTAGCAGCGGGGAACGCGGTACTGAAATCATTCCTACATGCAGTACTACAACCGGGCCTTAATGGAAATACAATAGACTGCCTGGAAAATATGTGGCGCAATTTGTATGAAACCAAAGAAACTTTGGATCCATCACACTGATCACTATCACATCTATGCATCTATGCTACACTAGCATATATTCTAAAAGCGGGACGTGTTCTGAAATTATTTGCCCAACATGATACACGTCACTTGCTTAGCACATGCACTGAATCTCGTGGCAGAAAAAATACGATACGAATACTCAGATGTAGATGAACTAATTTCAAACGTATTTTTTTTTTAAATCACTTAATAGAGTGCGCTTGTTAAAAAACATCTTTCCCCACATGCCGCTTCCTCCAGAACCCGTTATTACAAGATGGGGTACTTGCATAATATGACACTGCCTCCAACATTATCATGCAAAATATTAATTGATCAAATTAAAACAATTGCAAATCTTTTAAGAAATTCCGACACGCTATCTATTAGGTGTGCCAAAAATGTTCTTCAAAAGCAAAACTTGAAATCGGACTTGGACTACATTGAGGAATATTTTAAACATATACGAATTGGATTAAAGAAATTACAAAAATCTTTAACTCTAACGGAACCCTTTGAAATATTTGATCACGTGAGAACTGTGCATGATTGTCAACCACATTTAATAAACACCTCCTTGGAAGATATGCCTCACAGCGTGAGACGCCGTCAATCAGACTTTAATGCTGACAGCATTCTAGACATTGTGCATGTGCATATATATACCTTGGCGCTAGAGCATAGATGCTTATTTGATTTTAACAATATTAATTAAATAACAGCAGAAGACCAACATTTCTGGATCGGTTTGAGTCACGAGCAGTTAAATAATCTATATGAACAAGTACCGAGCTTGCATCGCAGATCTAGTTCTCCGCGAGAAGATCTGGATATTTATCTGAGCAAAATAAGAACTGGAGAGCCTAGTGTACGATTAGGTACCGTTTTCAATAAGTCTAGGCAATCTATAGATAGATAAATTCTTTTGGCCAGACGTTGTCTTTTTAACGAGTTTGTTTCTCAGCATTTGGGGTTTGATCACCTCACCAGAGAAGACGTGATACAGAGAAATAGGATTTTACCAAACTATATATTTGGAATTCATTTTGATATGCGATGGTAGCTACATTTTTATCCAAAAAAGCTCGATTTCTTTTTTTAAGGACTAAGCTACAGTCTTCAAAGTTTTCCGATTTAATTAAACCATTTCTGCTTATCTGCGCGGATGGTTATATTTTAGACGTGACAGGCCCATACGCAGCAACAACCTCTGACGCTGTTATTATGGAATAAATTCTACAAAACCATGATGGTCCGATGGAAGAAGCTGTCATTATTTCCTAGTACAGGAGGATGTATTTATAGTCGACAGAGGATTCCGCGATGCCGTTCCTACTCTTGAAACTTACGACTATGTGGTCCATATGCCATCATCTAGAAGGCGCGATCAAACTCAGTTAACCTGTGAAGAGGCTAATAAATCAAGATTGGTAACGTTATGTAGATGGGTCGTTGAAACAATTAACGGAAGATTTAAAAGAGACTTTAAAATATTCCGTTATAGGGTTTTTAATTGTACATGGCTGAGTACAATGACGGACTACAAAATAGCCGCAGCAAATATAAACTGTTTCCAAGAGCCGTATGAAGACAACAAGTACACAGAACAGTTTATTGAAACAATAAACACAAATAGGATTTACTACCGCACTATTAACTTAACCCACAACCTCTACGCCTGATTTCGAAATACCAGGATAGTCTTCGAGAAAAACATCTACACCTAATCTCGAAATACCTAGGCCTTCTTAAAAACATCAATATTTAGAAACATGACTGCTAGAAAAAAGAAACAAATACCGCAATCTCAAGTAGCCAATGTATTACAGAAATAGGGAATATAATTAACAGTTACGATAAAACTACATATGTAGTACCTAATCAATGAACCAATAAATACATACCTGATTGTACTCAATACTCAATACTCAATACTTTATTGCATTCCATAGTACATACAAAACAGGTGTTATAAATAATATTATCAAGATCAATATGGACCCTTTCGGGCACAGCAAAAGTTAGGAGTTAGGAGAGAGGACGAAGACTCGACTATAATTCATGGTATTAATTAAGTACTTAGATAGAAATTAATTTATTTTTGTATATTATAATTTAAATTTTTGTAAGTAAATTATGTATTCATTTAAATTAATTATGTATAGATATCATAGTAACGTCGTTGTCGTCGTGTCGTAGTAACGTACGTGTATTGTCACCATGACTTTTTCTTCCGCACCAATTACTGGACGAAAAGATGTATTTTGCAGTTCTATACTATAATAATTATACTCATTTATTATAATAAGTATGGAATCGTTTAGGGTCTCTTAAAAGTCTTGGAAAAAGCGTGTGATATTCTCCTTCTTTAAAACAAGAATTTGGAATATAATGCACCCATGGAGACCGTTTTTTTTTTATGTCGTTCTGCCTCTTCGCATAATAGAGCTACCACTATCACTTCTTCGGTTATTCCGTCCATCTCGTTTGTCAGGTACCCAACAAATTATTTTTTTCTGCCGCTCGCTGTAGCACCACTGCAATACAGTGCGGTTAGGTAATGCCGCGCCGCTCCGATGCCGCGACGCGCCTCTCCGCTGCAGTGCCGCGCTACTGCGGTTAGACCTTAACTCCTTTGTAATCTTCGTCTCTTTAATGTGCAACAACACTTTAATAAGCATGGTGTGGAGTATTATTATCCAAGGCGAATAAACCAAGATCCACTAGATTTTTTTTGTACGTTTAAGGGCTCTCAATTCGAGAAATGTAAAGCCTTACTCAAATACTTTTATATATGTGCATTCAAATCACTTTTGATTACAAATTTGCTGAGCCCACATTCTAAATATGCCAACTGTGAAGAAGATGAAGGAAAAACTATTGTTAACATAAAATGTTTATTTGAAAATGCAAATAAAGAAAATATTGAAGATAACAAACAAATCCCATCTTCTTCACGGGAACAACAGCTCCTATCCTCTTTACAAAAATGTCCAAAAGAAAACATTTTAGTGGATCAGGTAATTTTAGAAAAAGTGAGAGTTCAGTGCTCTGCATACACAGCTGGCTATGTATGTAGAAAAATTTCTTAATTTATAAAATGCAAAGCCTGTTTGCAGACATACACCACAAAGAACGAAGAAAACATACATACATATATTAAATTTAGGGAATATGTATAAATCTTTAAAAAATAATAATTTGTTATATCCTACCGAAAATCTTTTAATATTATACAGAGACATCACTTAATTAATACATAGTTTTTTAAATGCTAATTGTTACAAAAATAACATAAAAAGCAATTTAAAAAAAAATATTCTTAACACAATAAGGATTTCCTGGCTAGGGTGTGCAAAGCATAAAAAAAATGTAATTCACACTTTTGTAAATGTTACATTAAGGTTACAAGTCCACAATTGGTGTAAAATTATAATAAAATTTTGAAGGGTGCCGTTGAGGAAAAATATATATGTAAGATGGGGGAGCCTCAAAAACGGGCACTAATTAACAATAGAGTGCACGCGCGGGCTACATATGTAACCCAGCGTGTAATATTGTCGTATATAATTTTTGTTTGCCGCGCTACAGCGCAATCGTCTAATGTATTCCTCAAGCATTATTACCTCCCGCTCCCGCCAGTAGCGTATCGACTCCCGCGGCTCACGGACGTCTGCAAAAATCGCCCTTGAAATTGGTGGGCTACGCATGTAGCCCGCGCGAGCGTTGAAAGAAATTAAGTGTTTAGTGTGCAAGTGGTGAAATTGAGGTAAATATGAAACATTTGTTGCAGTATTACTACAAAACGTACTCTTAATTAATTTTTAAGTGTTTGTTGTTTGTATTTATGGGTTTTTCATGTATCTTTATTCTGTGTTGTTCACTTTTAGATGGCGGGTAACTCGAACAGATTGTGCGACCAAATACAAAGATGGCTGCTGGAGGATAATGAAGACGACGACATTTCGAGCGAAAGTGAGGAAGGTGGTGAATTGGCGGAACAAAGTGGCCCGCTTGGATCTCCTCACCATTCTGATACGGAACAAGATGGCGAGGAAGTTGAGGACGAAGATGAAGACGTGCCTCTATCGACTTTGGCTTCCTATCAGTCTCGCAATGGTACAAAATGGAGCAAGATTGCACCGCCCACTTCAAGAACCAGATCTCACAACATTTTAGTCCGTCCACCAGGCCCAGTAGGTGTAGCAAAAGACGCTAAAACGGCTCTCCTATCATTCCTGCTGTTTTTTGACGCTGATACTTGGAACGTGCTTGTTGATTCAACAAATATTTATATTGATAAAATAAAAAGCAAATACCAAAGAGACAGAGATGCGTCTCATACCGACGTGATAGAAATCAAGGCACTTATAGGTATTTTATTGGTAATTGGAACTTGCCGTGCGGGGCGAAGAAATCTGAAGGACTTCTGGGATAACTCAAAAGGTACCGGCATTGAAGTGGTGTATACAACTATGTCAGAGAGCCGATTCCGATTCCTACTGCGCGCTCTCCGTTTTGATGATGTAAGAGATAGGCAAGCACGTCAACAAAACGACCGACTAGCTGCTATACGTCAAATTACGAGTATTATGTTACATAACTGTAAGAAATATTATACTCCAAGCGAAAATCTTACTATTGACGAACAATTAGTAGCGTTCAAGGGACGTTGCGGGTTTGTGATGTATATGCCAAACAAGCCAGCCAAATTTGGCATAAAAATCGTTATGGTGGTAGATCTTAAATACCCATATGCCTATAATTTTGAAATCTACGTGGGGGCGCAACCAGAAGGACCCTTTCAGGAATCGAATAAAGTGTCTGATACCGTAAACCGAATTTTGAGTCCATTATTCGGCCTAGGATGTAATGTAACGATGGATAACTGGTTTACTAGTGTGCCTACATGCAAAGAACTATTCGCTCACAAGATAAAAACCGTAGGAACACTAAAAAAAATAAACCAGAGATACCTGAACTGTTCAAAACTACACAAAACAGAGAAATAAACGGATCCCTTTTCGGATTTCAGCCTGATTGCACACTAGTCAGCTATGTGCCAAAACGAAATAAGTAGGTAGTATTGTTATTGTCTACCCTCCACAATGATGATAAAATTGATGCCGCGACTGGCGATGCTAGAAAACCTGATATCATCACATTTTATCCACCAATTGACTTACAGGATGATACAGATCCACTATCTTTGAATATTTCTTTACTAGAAGAGAATCTAGAAGTAACGGAGCCAATATCAAAATGAAGCTATGACTGCTGAATCTCAGATTGAAACCTTAAGCCGGGTCCAGACGAGAGTAACGTGTAATGTAATCCACCGTGTAATGTAACACGAATTCTACGTGTGGACGGCACTACGAGCATTACATGCGACGCTCGCGCGGCGCTCGGGGTTGATCCATCGGCTGACAATTTTTCGCGCGAACACAAAGACGCTCGCAGTGCTCGTTTGGACGGCGTTCGTGACGGTTGTGTCGTATGTACGTTCATGATGTGGAGTGACGAACAATCGCTTGAACTTATTAGTTTGTATCAAGAAAAACCTGTTATTTGGGATCCAAAAAACCCGCAATACTATAAAAAAAATCTGAAACACGATGCTTGGAGTGATATTGCTCATTCATTGGAAAGAGATGTAGAAGAATGCAAAAACAAAATGATTAGTTTGCTTGCTTCACATCGAAGAGAAAAAGGCAAAGTAAAGAAGAGCCATAGTTCCGGAAAAGGTATGTTTTATTATAAATTTCTGTTGCTTTACATATTACACACACTTTTACTTATTAATTTAGTTTTTACTTAGGTATTATCACTTACTTGCTATTAGTACAATTATTACTTCTATTGTATACCCACTATATTACTATATTTGACTATACATATATGTACTATATTCTATTGTATTGTTTATTTATTGTAATTTATTTTACAGGTGGGGGGATGAAACGTACAAAAGTACATGATTTGCTTACGAGGCGCTGGCATTTTTAGGAGATCGAAATAATCCAAGGAAACGACGCAACACAGAGGTAACTGCATTGAACTAGTTTCCTTCGACTTGATAAAAAAAACTTAACAATATGTATTCTGCCAAGAAACTGTACCCTCGTTCATAAAATAGTCATTAAACTCATCCCTAATTTGTTTTGCCGTTGAGGCAGCTCTTCTAGGTACATTATTCAATGGAAGTAAAGATGACATTTCACAATCTCTCCGCCAACTACCTTCACATAATCTTCCGTTTTGGTCGCTGTCAAGTGAGCCAGGGGGTGCATACAAGTTTTTAGATGAATCCGTGTTTCTCAAAAAAATATGCAAGTGTGCAATAGCCATGACTAGTCTCCACGGTTTTGGGCTGAAGGAGCATAGGTTTACATTATCTACAATCCTGCGAGCTCTGCTTAACCGGTAATTAAAAATTCTTCGCGGCGCGGCGGCGATCCCTTGGGGTATTCTCCTGGATAGGGTTTCATTATATTGTTTTGTAAAGGGAAGGCAGAGTCTCCTACAAAAACATATGGTAGTACTTTGTTTCTACCTTGCAGTGCTTCAGGTGCAGGCAATCTTAACGAATTATTTTCTAGTTTTTTATATAATTCAGTTTCTTGAAAAATTCCACCATCTGAAATGCGGCCTTGACATCCGACATCCAGAAATTTATAATTATATTCCGCGTCTACTAAAGCAAACATCACTATACTGAAATTCGATTTGTAGTTACGATATTCTGTGCCACTATGTACCGGAGCCTCGAGAATGACATGTTTACCGTCCATGGCTTCGGCACAATGGGGAAAATTCCACAATTCATCAAATCTGTTTGAGAGCTGGATCCATTCTGACTCTGTTTTTGGCAGCTGAAACAATGAATTTCTTTTTAATTACAGATTACAAATGAAACGGAACAGAGTGCATCTACAAGTGTAGAAAATGATAACAGTTCAGAGTTTATATCACCAACTGGTCAGGCCCCCCAAAAAAAGAAATCAGACGAAAATAAAAAAATGGGTATGCTTTCGGAGACTCTTGGCCTGCTTAACCTCTAGCGCCCCGGTGGCACGAAAACGTGCCAGTAAACGAGTAATTCCGTTGAGCACCGCTGGCACAAAAACGTGCCACCACGCCCCGACCGATTTAAAACTGTATTTGTAGTAAAGATATGGCTTGAAATCGTTTGCGAACGATTGTTCTCGACGGCAGATACTATTTTACAACCATAGACAAGAATAGAATTTAAAAATATTGTAGCCAACATTTTAAAAACAAGTGTGAAGTTAGTGCAAAAATTTCGCGTCCGCCATTACGTTCCGCGGAAGTAATTCTTGTGTTTTCGTGATTTTTTCTTGGATTTTGTACGGTAAGTCGGTCAATATCCATTTATAAGTGTTTCTCCCAACTATGTAGATAGTTTTTTGCATGAAATATATCACAAAACCTGTTTTATTGAGCGAACAAAATTTACATCGTTCCGGGTTCGTCGAACTCGCTATTGTTATTGTACGATTTTTTGAGATAATTCAACTAAATTTCATCTTTGTAAGGGCAAAAGTAACGTAAAATCTATTGATATTTCATAATTACACGTAATCCATGCATATTTCAATAATTTATTTATATTATGATAAAAATTCCATTAGTAGGTAACGAAATCCTATTTGAATTATGAACTGTCAAACGTCAAAACGGTTCTTAGCACAGCTAGTGCTTAGGGTAGGGCTGCCATACGTCCCGGTACACCGGGACATGTCCCGGTTTAAAGCGTTGTGTCCCGGTGTCCCGGTCATCAAGTTATCTGTCCCGGTATGCAAGAAAAATGGAAATACTTTATTTGCAAACCCTGGCCACAATGCTCACGTGGAACGAGTGTTTTCGTAAATTTCAGTTCAGTGGACGGAAGAACGAAATTCACTCAGTGTAAGCACAGTGGAAAGCATCATTCAATGCATTTATAATTATAAAATACACATACATACATACACTACACTTTTCTTTGCCCACTCATATTTTTATTAGATTTGACCTTTGTCAATAACTCCTTTTCCCCTTTAACATAATTATAAAATTCTACGCACGTCATTTTATAATTATGGTAGTGGTGGTGGGCAAAGAAAAGTGTAGTGTACGAAGACTTCGATATTTTATTATTAAATTTTCTTGAATATTACTACCTACTGTTTTTTTAATAATCCATGGTCTGCCCTATTTCTGTTCTAAATGTCCCGGTCGGCGTCTCCAAATTAATGGCAGCCCTAGCTTAGGGTCATGTCGATAAAAGTTATCGATGACATCGATTGTTTTTGTGAAATTGTTCGGATATATAAAATGAAAGTATTTTTTTTTTCGTATTTTGTAATTATATTTCCGTTTCGTGTAGTTTGAATGTAGATGTTTTTTTTTATTATAATCATTTATTTTAGTTTTTATGTTTTGTTTTGTAAATTATGTATACGGTATTCTTATAGATTTGAGATGGCTGGAAGACATAATTGGCGTGTTGGACGCGAGGATGCCCCGGAGGACTTTGATGAGCTCCTCCGGGACACCGACTCGGAGGACGAAGGCGAAGCAGAATACCTCCTGGAGGAAGAACCCGAGGAGCAGGAGGCGGAATACGACGAGCCAGAATACCTGGACCAGGAATTCTTGGAGCCGGGTCCTGAGGTAAATCATTATATTCTCTTTCATGAATAATGAATAAATGCTAAGCACAAAGCTAGCCTAAAACTTGAAGAAGGACATTGTTTCTATTGGCATACATGATGAATAATCACTATCTATTTTTTTGAACAATTAAAACTTCATGGCCTTTATTCAATAGAAGTCTGCAGAGGAGACCATGTCGATTTAAGCAGGTTAGGGGGAATAAATTCGTATTTAATTCGAGTGAAAATAAAGTTTTAGCGACATGCGTTACGAAAATGTTTTTATAACAATAGATCAGCAACAAGAAGGTACTGGATATTGTTGCAATTGCATTGTTGGATTACGCACTGTGGGATGTTACTCTCACGTCATGAGCGTAGTATGGTACCTGGGCTACGCGCGTCATCAGGATAATATAACACCACCGACACAGTTCTTTGAGGAAGTCCTACTCAGATTTGACACGTAAACTAATTTTACCAATAATACACTCGGCGTCACAAAAATCGCACCTCTTCGAAAATAAGTTTAAAGCATATCCCGCCAGCAACGAATACATTAAACCCAATTAATATTGGTATCATTTGAAAGTGTGTTTAACGACTTTTAAATTAACAATAGTTAGAATTCCTAAACATAACAGATCTCATAAGCACGTAACGTTAAAAAAAAATTGTCAAAATACACATTACGATGGCCACTAATTGCACCTCCGTACAAGGGTAAAAAACGGGCGACCCAGGTTAAAACTGGGTCCTTTGCTATTCAACCTTTAAAGTTAAACACACGTGAACAGCTACAGCAAGAAAAATACCCCAGAAGATGGATACCACTGCAGATGAAGCCGCTCAAGTCATTGCACTACTGCAATCAGGGATGCGACAATGTGATGTTGCTCGGCAACTGAACTTGAGTCGTTTTGCCGTTCGACGAGTGTTCCAAACGCTTCCAAGAGACTGGTGGCTATATCCGAAGACGTGGATCTGGAAGACAACGGTGCACAGCCGAAAGAGACGATCGCTTCATTGTTTCGACGTCTTTACGTAATCGGTTCTCCAATGCTGTTGAGCTGCAACAACAACTACGATCAGCTCGCAGAACTTCTGTAAGCGTCTCCACGATTAGAAGAAGACTGCAGGAGAAGAAAATTGCAGCTCATAGGGCTGCTACAGGGCCAAAATTGACTGCACAGCATAGGAGAGACCGGTTGCAATTTGCCCGTGACCATGTGGATTGGACAATAGACCAATGGAGGGCTGTGCTCTTCTCGGATGAGACGAGGGTGTGTCTTTTCTGCAACGACAGGCGTCGAAGAGTGTATAGGAGGCAAGGGGAACGATTCGCACAAGCCTGTATTCAAGAGACAGTGGAATACGGGGGTGGCTCGTGCATGTTCTGGGGCGGCATCTCAATCGACGGCAAAACGAACCTTGTGTGTGTTTCTCGGACTGGAAGTGCTCGCGGGCAAGGGTCGCTGACTGCTGCTCGGTACATAACAGAGCTCTTAGAGGAGCAGGTTGTCCCTTATTCGGGTTTTGTTGGCAGTGGGTTCACGTTAATGCACGATAACGCCCGCTGTCACACCGCTTTAATTGTAAGAGACTACCTGCAAGAAGTTGGAATCCCTGTTATGCGCTGGCCGGCGCGAAGTCCAGACCTAAACCCTATTGAGCACCTTTGGGATGAACTGAAACGGCAAGTACGGGCACGTGATCCTGCCCCTACCACTCTCCAAGACCTCCAAGATGTCGTCGTTGCAGAATGGGACAACATTCCGCAAGAGACTGTTGTCACATTAATTAGGTCCATGAGAGGACGCATGGAAGCAGTCATCAGGGCTAGGGGGGGTAACACTAGGTTTTAAGTGGTTTTTAAGGACTTTGTAGTAATTTTTGCTGATAAAATAAAATTTAAGTTTTTAATCATTGGCATTAGCTTGCTTTTTTTTATTCCCTGGTAAACAAAAAACCAAATCCATTGATTTATTCTAAAATTTAAATAAATTGCCTTTCCAATGATACCTTATAGTCATATATCTACCATTGATTAATAGGGTTAAAATGACTTTGAAGGAAATTTTTAAAGAGGTGCGATTTTTGTGACGCCGAGTGTAGTATGTAGTTTGCACTTAAAAGAAAAGTTGAACATCAAAATGTTTGCGTTAAATATGGACGTTCCATTTTAAGAAGCAAAATTTAAACTCGTTTAGTGCTGAGAGAAAACTGAACTGATGCAGAACAAAAACTTGCAGCTGCAATCATTTCACAGTGGATATAGCACCGTCATGTAAGTATATTGACTTGTCGTTATGAAAATATTAACAGCGAATTTCAGTTGACGACACTGAGTCATCGTCTTTCTAAAGAAAACGAAAAGTGCATCAGCAGCTTCGCGCTAGAGTCCATACGTATATTTTTTCGAACAATTTAATTTTCTTCGGGCCACCTTTTTTTTTTGAAACTGTTGAGACCACTCAACATCGCCGCGCGCTGACGGCAGTGAAAGCGGGGTGCGGGGACAGCGGGGAGCCAGCCGGCCAGCGACCGGCGCGGGCCCCCGCACCACACCGTCAACCAGTCAGCTGTTGCTCGCCCTTACGCACGGCTGCGTGAGCGTCTTATCATCCTAATTTAAATTTATTTAACCGACGATCGTTGTAATTTCTATTTGTCCATTTTTCATTACATATCTTTTTATACAGTCCACTAATCTTTCATTTTGCTCCACCACGACCATCGTCGCGATCATTGGTCCTTCGAGCCGGATAAGAAACGGGGAAAATATTTCGAGACTACGACGATTAGAATCTCTCGTGAAAATATACAGGCACACATGTATGTGGGATCCTAATCCTATATTGCCTCCATATCATGACGAATGAAGAGAATCGTATAAAATGCCACTTCGAGGGCCATCTCAACTCTCCAATTACTGATGACGAAGTGAACTTCATGCTTGATAATGAGAAGTTCATTTGCGAAAGACACAAGAGACTAAAGCAATACTTCAGAACTCATCATCCAACCCTCAAAAGCTAAAGGGAAATTGGAGTATGTCCATGGAAAGTTCTCGAAAATGTTTTGACCTTTACAAAGATTAAAGACCAGACCGACCTCGCGTACCTACTCGAAGCTGCGGTTTGGAACCTAACTGTTCACCATAAGGCTTACTATGGAGTTGACATGCAAATATCAGAGAAAATAGACCGAATGAAGCAAATAATATCACGATCTCAGCATCAGATAGCATTCAAAAACAAGAAGAGAATGGAATGGATCAAGACTAATCTAACAGAGAAGGAACATCTATTGGGTGACTTTTACAAGTTATCTGACGACATTCTAACCATCATCGGATATCAAGGTAAGAAATACCTATTCCCCACAACCATGACCATGTGTGTCATGGATAATATACAATCGAGATTTAATATACAATATCTTTCATTTTCGTACTCACCTCAAAGTTATCACCAGTTTTTCAAATCGCATAGGAGTATCAATGCCCTTGATTGAATTTCGTATTTTTTTCAAAAGGTTATCAAACGATTGCACCGACATCCTCGTGTTGTTAAAAAATCGGTCTAAGAATACGCGAACTTCCTTGAAATAGGTTTGGAATAAGCCTTTTGAGTGTCTTTCTAGAAAAAGAGGATGAATCCAGTGTCTTTTCTTTGTTTTACGTTTTTTACAAGATAGGTGAGCAATAATTATAAGTTCTTCCACGTCCATATCGCTCGACGGATGGATCTAGATAGTCGTTGATTGGCTGCTATAACTGGCTGCGCAAATATTCTGGCTGTCGCAACCTAGCTGCGCAGCCAGGCTGCCTAATACGCGGGGGGCCTCAATGACGGCTTTAAACTAGCCTAGCCAAGTAAAAATTATTTCGTGTTGATTTTTTTTCTACAATCGGTAATGTCTAAGCTTGTGCGCAAGCAAGTTTGTAAGCAATTTCAAAACCGGACAAGTGCGAGTCGGACTCGCGCACTGAGTGTTCAATACAAACCTAACTATGAAAATAGTTCAATTCTTGAATCGAGTCTTGAAGATTTTTCCGAATCGTAATATGTTTTCTTGTGATGCACATGTAATTACAGCAGTTCACCTGGGCATGGAGTGTAGGCGTGAGCCGCAAACGAATTCAGTAAGTATTTTTATTCACATATGTAATGACTAGCTGGCAGTCCCCTGCGGTTTCACCCGCATTTTTTGTTACTGCTCCGCTCCCGTGGGTCTGAGCGTGATGGTATATAGCCTAGAGCATTCCTCGATAAATGGGCTATCTAACACTGAAAGAAAATTTCAAATCGGACCAGTAGTTCCAGAGATTACCCCCTACATACAAACTCACAAACCTACAAACTTACAAATTTTACCTCTTTATAATATTAGTATAGATTGTAAGGCAAAAGTTTAAAATAACTATTGTCGTATTGGAGACCGTCATGGATACAAGTACCTAGTTGTTGCTATAAATATTGTTTCAATTTCACAGGAAAGACTTGAGCAGCAACAAGAAGGCAGCCGGGAACTAGAGTCCTCTGGTTTGTCATCTTCCGCTTCCCGGCGCGAAGAATGATAGAAGAAAGCGCTTTAAATTTATAATTCTAAATATCTTTATTGTTTTATATCAAGGAACGCGGCAGGTCAGTTTCCCGGCCCGAAGCAGAGAGAGAAAAAAGTACTTTAAATTTCTAATTTATATGTATTTATTTAGATGTATGTGTCGTGGTCAGATCAAACAGCAGATTGCATGTCGCTGTCGCAAAGCTGTATACTATTTATACGTGGAAAACCGATTATAGAGGCTTATAAAATCGAAGGCAGCTAAGGTCCATATATTCGTAAAATGAGTTTGTTAAAGCATCATCTGCTTAAATGCCGCTAAACGCCCTATAAATTCAATTATAAAACTGACGTTGGCATCAAAAATAGCTACGTTTCAACTAATAAGTATAATGAGGCGAGACATCTCTCCTTTGCATGTGTGCCTTTGCATATCTTTCCAAATCTTAACAAGTTTACCGATCGTTTTAAAATTCGGGTGAATCTTATTGGAGGAAAGCTTGAAACACCATCTGACTATGAATTTTATAAGAAGCAGCGTTTATGTGACATCAATTTTTCTATTGATAAAAAAAATCGCTTTAAACGCCTAAATGCATTGGCAGTGCCAAGTCTTCATTTAGCAGGTGAGTTCCCTCTTTCCACATTTGCAGATGTAATTGTTACATTACCCACGTGTATTATTTGTTATAATTATATTTTCATAATATTCAAAACCAAGAAGCGGAATTGGAACATGTATCGCGCCGAGTGCACCTCGATATGGAGTGTAGGCGTGAGCCGCAAACAATTTCAGTATTTTTATACATTTATATAATGATTATAAGGCAAGAGTTTGAAATAACTATAGTCGCACAAGAGACAGTCACAGGGTGCAGGTACTTAGTTGTTGCTATAAATATTATTTCAGTTTTACAGGAGAGCAGCGGCACTGAACAGTCGCTCATAGCATTAGCCTCTGCAGCGAAAGCCGCGGAAGAAGTATCGCGCCGTGTTCACTTGGACATGGAGTGTAGGCGTGAGCCGCAAACTATTTCACTACGTATTGTTATACATACATATGTAATGATTATAAGGACAGTCATGGATACAAGTACCTAGTTGTTGCTATAAATATTGTTTCAATTTCACAGGAAAGACTTGAGCAGCAACAAGAAGGTAGCCGACGTTTAAGTTTAAAATAACTTAATAGTTTAACGCGGGAGGTCCACATAGAAATGGAATTTAGGCGTGAGCCACAATTTCAATATTTTTAAACATGTGTAATGATTGTAAGGCAAGAGTTTGAAATAACAGCGGCACTGAACAGTCGCTAATAACCTCTGAAGGGGAAGCTGCTGAAGAGGAAGATAAAGTACTGTTTTTTTTTATTATTATTGATAGGCTTGCGTTTGACCACATTTCACCTGATGGTAAGCGATCATGTGGTATGTCAAATTTATAATTTTTAAACATTGCCAGTTTTAAGAACTATTAGTTGGTAACACTAAATTGGTGACGTTATGTTGGTAACATGCATAATTTTTGGCAGATGTGTATCAAACTGGAGAGCGACAAGACTGTTATTTTTAGTTTCGGAAAAATTTAAAATACCGACATCAATAAAAGAATATTTTACGCGATAACTCCAACAACAGGTCTTCATATTCATTATATGTTGTCTGAAGGTGTACTGTTTTTAATTAATTAATGAATATCAATTCAATTAATTTCTTGTTTTTGCTGTAATGACAATGAAAAAGAAATGTTTTTTTAGAAACCGGATTTTTTTTCACTAACAGTGTAGAACTTATTCTAATTCTTTTTGTTTGCAAGACGATGATGATGAGAGCATTCTAAATATCGCCGTAGGTCTCGTTCAAAACAAAAAGATTACATCATACGATGCCGAAAAACAATTTGGTATAACTTGCCGCACGGTTTAAAACTAAAAGAAAAATACGAAATATATTGGAGGTCCCACTAAACTGCCGGGCGTAGCACTGACAACTCTGGCGTGACAAATCTGCGTAGAAGAAACTCTTTATTTAGAAGTATAATGAGTACAAATATTGTATTCCCTAACCTATCTATAGAAGAAATGGTCCTCTTAGCATGTGGCACTTACCAAATTAGACAAGCAAGGTCATATATAGGTGAACAATTAAAACTTCATGGCCTTTATTCAATAGAAGTCTGCAGAGGAGACCATGTCGATTTAAGCAGGTTAGGGGGAATAAGTTCGCATTTAATTCGATTGAAAATAAAGTTTCAAACCGACATGCGTCACGAAAATGTTTTTATAACGATAGATCAGAAACAAGAAGGTAGAAATGCCATCACTGGATATTGTTGCAATTGCATTGTTGGCTTACGCTCTGTGGGATGTTACTCTCACGTCATGAGCGTAGTATGGTACCTGGGCTACGCATTTGTTTTATTAGTAGTTTAATTACTATTTTGTTACGTTTTACAGGGTGCGATCGTCAACATGCCACGAACATATGTGAAAAAGTCAAATAGGCTGCAGTGTTCGGAGTCAGACATGCTTTTAGCCATAAATTCAGTGCTGGAAGGCAGAATGGGATATCTTTTGGCATCACATAGTGTACCCATTCCTTAGAAGATCGTGTAAAGAAGATCAAAGCTGGAAAATCCAAAGACGAAGTGTTTCGGAAGTGCCCTGCTACTGCAAAATGCGTCTTCACCGATGAGCTGGAAGGTATGCAAGTTTATTATATCAAAACTATGGAGTCTCGACTAGTTGGATTGACTAAAACAGATCTGCGACTTTTGCCATTCCAATCAGCTAAAAGAAATAGTTTGAAACATACTTTTAATGTGGAAACTGGACTCGCTGGCTTAGATTGGGTTAGTAGATTTCTAAAACGACATTCTGAATTGTCACTAAGATCACCTGAAGCTACATCAGCTGCAAGAGCGGCTTTAATAGAGCTGTAGTGTCATCGTTTTTTAATCTTTTGAAATCCACACGAATTTATAACATGAACGAGACTGGATTGACACCTGTACCAAAAAAATAGGAAAATTGATATTGGTCAAAGGTAAAAAATAAGTTGGTGCCCTAGCTTCAGCTACACGGGGACAGTTGGTAACGGCACTGCTTTGCTTTTCTGCCGCTCGACATTATGTTCCACCTCTTGTGATTTTTCCTGGCGTACGAATGAAGAGTGAGCTTCTGGATGGTGCACCACCAGGCGCAGTAGCTGTATGCCACTTGGATGGATGCAACAACATATTTTCACTGAATGGATGCGTTACTTTATCGGCCATGTCAAACCAAGCAATGAAGATCCTGTGCTACTCGTCTTAGATGGTCACGCCACTCACACTAAGAACCTAGAAGCTATTGAGTTTTTTTTTTTTTTTCCTTGTAGGGGAATCATCAGAATGACTTCCCCCGCTCTTGGGCGGAGCGGGAGGGCGTGTCAGACTCTTACTGACTAAACCCCTACCCCGTTCCTTCGTTGCCTTCGTTCTGGGGGGGACTCGGTATCAACCATTAGGAATACCACATGTTCCCCCCAGAGGCTTCGGCCCTACCGGGCCCCTACAGTTTGCTGACATCTCCTTGAGGCGCGCGTGGAACAGAACGCGCCGTTGACGACTGGGCTCGGTCCAGATTATTTCCAGACTGCCGGACAGCGAGCTACCCAGTGCTCGCCGTCCGCGAACCCGCGCCTACGGTGGTCGGAAATCGGGATCGGGATCTCGGCGGCGGCGGCGTGAGGACCGTTCCCTCACGCGCTCGCGGTCTGCAGCCTCCTTCACGAGCATCACTGCTTCGCAGAAGGAGGCGACCGCATGCCAACCCTCCTCGCTCCGGACCATGGCCTGAACCAGGGCCCGGCGCGAGAGGTCGCCGAAGCTATTGAGTTAGCTCCTGCTCATGGTGTCATAATGCTCTGCTTGCCATGTTGGTTTTATGAAGCCTTTGAGCACGTTTACTCGCAAGAAGTCCAATTATGGCTTCGTAATCATCCAGGGTGTGTTGTCATCCAGTTCCAAATGGCATCTTTGTTTGGAACTGCTTATTATCGTGCCGCTACTATGCAAAATGCAGTGTCTGCTTTTACCAAAACTGGAATTTGCCCTCTGTATAAACACAGTTTAATTAAAAAATATCACAGGTGAAATAAAACTATGTAATAATTTTGAGCCTAAACTAATAAAATTTACTACAAAACGGTTATTGATCCAACGCACTCAACGCTTTCAAACGTGCTCACTGCTCATCAATGTATTAAATATTTAATAAATTAACATTAAATGCGTAAATAGTGACATAGTTTTTGGTGTACCGGCGTGTTACACGGAAACACTTTAAGTGCAGACAAGTTTAACAAGATCTGATAGGATTATTATGACCTAAAATATGGATAGCAGTCCCTTCAATCGGAGCACGATAACGCGACGCAGCACTCCTCCAACACCTACACAGACGCAGCCTCCCCAGCAACTCAAAGGAGAAAGCCCGTTTTGTAAGGGAAGTTGGGTCCCAGTGGAAAATGCTTGTGCCCTGAAGATTTTTATTTTACCTTATAGTAAAAACATATCATTTTCATAATTGGAAACCCTTTTTTCAATGTGCCACCCTGGTTCAGGAGATATAATTATTTTTCTGTTTTAAAAATCTACGTTATAATTACAAATTGACAGACTAAACATCACCATGAGCATGGAATTGTCTCTTTTACTTTAATTTCATTAGTTTATGAAAAATTATATAAAAAATTAATACTCAAGCAGAGATAAAGAAAATAGCCCCAGGCTATAGAGGAAAGCCCGAAAAATTCGACCCATCCAAGGTTGGAAAGAAGAGCACACCTCAACAACAACAAAGGCGTGGACCAGCCTCACCAGCTGTAACCCCGCCAACAGCACTCGACAAAGCTGCGAAGCCGACGCCGCAGAAGAACAGTCCCTTGTGGGCTGAATCTATATTCGGTGTTGACGTAGCCGTCAGAGAGCTAGCCGTCAATCAGGAAGTCCAGCCAACATTCGCAAGGCTCCCAGAGATTGTCGAGGAAGTCTACTCCTCCATAGGAGGCGACGACCAAAGTCTAATCAAGCAAATGACCAAAGGAATGTTGATGTATTACTCAACTTCACTCCTATGGGCACGCCTGTTGGACAACAAAGCCAAGCGTGGAAACACAAACTTGAGCTTTCAAGAACAAGAGTATTGCAAAGCGATTATGCAGCAAGATTATAACGTGTCCCACAACCAATCTATCTGTTTCTAAAAGGAATAGGTGAAGTGAAGGATGTCACGGGTAAAACTGTGCACCTCGCGGATCACACGCTCCCAGTTACAGTAGTGCAAGGTATGGGTGGTTATCACTCGCAAAGCATTAACGCCGCAACTCACAATCTCTACGAAGAGATACCTTCCCTTGGTATCTGTGGAGATATTGTTATGGCCGAATCATCGGACGCAGCCACACCTGTGGCAAACTTCCGTGTACTGCCACAACAAACCAAAGCGACCCGCGCATTGTGTGGGAACTTTGGACCGATCGGTACGAGAAAAGAAGAACTCAGAATCCTGCTGAACTCAGTAGGAGTGATTCCAACCTCATTCGACGAAGTGATCGGAGGCACGCGCCTAAACATCCACCTCATACAGAAAGTCAGCGACTATTTCGCCGGATCGCCAACGTTCCGAAACGAGAAAGTCAAACTAGACACTCTGACAGTGGAAGGAGACGCTGCACAACTAATAAAGTCAGTTCCAACTGACGAAAATGTCGACCCGCGCGCAAGATGGACGAACCTGGTCATTAGACCGATCTCGGCCGTCGCAAACGCGACATCGACGTTTGGTGCTTCCTACCTAATGGAGTACCAACTAGCAAAGATGCCAATTGCAGACAGCAACGCCAACTGGTGTTGCGTAGAGCAGGCGTCAGACGCGCATTCATGGGCGATTCCGCCAGAATGGATCAACAATCAGAATGACAGACGAGCACTACCTCCCGGAATGGAGATAGAAAGGTTCGTCTCGATATCTGATTCTCAACGGAACAGGACGAACGCTATCGTGCGACGCATGATAATCAGTCCTCGTTGAACGAACGAGTATAGACCGCGGCCACGGCGAGTAGCATCGAGGGTACAGTCAATACAGTTCGAATTAGTTTAAGTAATCATATTAACCGTTAAGTTATGTAGATTTAATTAAACTTTAATTTAAAACTTGTTAATTTTTCATTTTTAGAATTTAAACTTAGTTTAGGGAAATCCCTTTTTATTTTTGTATATATATAGGTTTGTAAATACTTTTACCTTTAGTTTGTATATATATCTATTAAGTCATTTATTAGTTTAATATGTTAATATAATTCAATAAATAATTAATATAAAAAATAATTTGCAGACAAAAAAATAAATAATATTATTAAGGTTATTATTCCAAACAGGTACACGACAGCACAAAAGGGACCTGCCCCGTGGCATTCTCCTTTTCAGCCACAATGTCGCTGTGGTAACAGACCATTTAGTAGCTCGAGGAGATTTACCAGAAGAGTGCAAACAATTAATAGGAATAACTGTATTAATTGATAACTTGTTCGACACGTTAAATGTGAGTAGCTTTTCGATACCTAATAGAAAAATATAAAGAGCCCATTAGAAGGCACTCACCACTGTAAACTTCATTCAGAAAAAGGTTACTATCTGTAAAAAACTAATTACCATCTGCAAATGCCATCAACAAAAAAGCAATTTGCAAGGTGTTGTTTGATAAATATGGTTATTATTGCAATATTATCATTCAGATATGTACCTATCATTTCACGCCTTTTCTGTCTCCTAATGGTATGAGTCAACCGCATATCAATGGCAACAAAACTAATAAGAGCAGATCCTGTCTTCTGTAAAACCTATAGGTATTTGAAGCCTAAACCTAACTTACCTGAAGGTAAGTGTCTGCTTAAAATAGTTCTATTTGAAATGTGGTTGACAGTTTGGAACAAATAATGTTCAATCACAGTACCTACAATAATATACCACTATAGCTAGCTAAAGACGCCGGATTATTTCGGATACAAAATGTAGAAGCGCCACTGTCTACTATTAGTTGGCAAAAAATTTGATACTAAAACGATCCCAGCTGACCGATCAGTGCTGACAAGCTACGCGCTGACCGTCAGCCGGCGGTAAGCGTGAGAGGAGAACTAGCCTATGAACACATTTTTTCTTTTTATATTGATAGAGGTTTTTTTTGTGTGCAATTACCATAAAAAAAACCCATGACAATAGACTATAAGAAGAACCAAACGGTGGGCTCCTTTGCGTGTATTAGAGGAACATGCAGATCCAAGCCAAAAGTAAGCCGAGGCAAAGGCACTTGGTTTGATAATGTCAAAATACGTATGCTGCAGATGTTTTATTCGATGTATGCTTTTGCACAGAAATACAGTTATGAGAGTACTATGAAGGAAGACTTCTCTGAAAGTGGACACTGCCTCTCTACAGCTACAATGTGTGACTGGTTCAATTATTGTAGAGAGGCAGTTGTTAAAGAAGATAAGCAGGAGAAAACTGGAAAGATTGGAGGCCCAGGCAAAATTGTCCAAATCGATGAAAGCAAGTTCGGAAAACGAAAATATAATAAAGGACGTCGCATCGATGGACACTGGGTCCTTGGAACGATAGAGGACGGGAGTGAAGACTTGCGACTAGAAGTCTGCCCAGACAACATTCGAACTGCAGAAGTATTGGTGCCTTTAATAAAAAAACATGTGGCTGAGGGCACCACCATACATACAGATTTTTGGAGGGCGTATGTAAAGGTGTACCATAGTGATATGAACAATCCATTTGTGGCTGAAGATGGCACCCACACACAAAGAATTGAATCTCAGTGGCGCCTAGTAAAACGTTTCTTTTATAAAGAAAATTATAATAATCGTATTAACATTCGTGCAATTATTTATGAATATTTGTAGAGGAGAGATGTAGATCGGAGTAAAAAGGATCCCTTTGAAGAATTAATCGAAGTTGTGAAATTTAATTTTAATAAATAGATTTAAATTAATGTATTTGTTATTTATTTGCTTTTATATCATTCTAGATATCCTGTTTAGTAGAAAGTCGTATAATCATACTGATTATATGGGAGTTAGACTTAGGGGCACCCCGGCTCGGACAGGTTAGGTTTTTTTTTTTTTTTTTGTGGCAGGAGTGGGAAAATCCTCATGGACACCCAGACTGCCCCACTGGTAGGGCAGTCTGGGTAGTGCCGGACTCTTACCGGCTAAAAACCCACTCCTGCCTTTGCCACTGTCCCCGGACATTCTAAAAGTCCGAGTTATTGTCGCGTCTTTTTCTGTAGGGACGTCTTGTTTACAGAGGAGCCTGCTCGGCGAGAGAGAGATGTGGTTTTAATAATGCTTCAATTCTTTCTTCTATGTTCTATCTTCTATATTCTATCTACTTTTTATTCTATGTTGTCTTTTCTTTATTTTGAAGTGCATACTTTTCACATTTATTTACTGTATTTTATTTAAATTGTATTTATATCTATATCTTTTTGGTTAATTTTAATTATTATTGCTATTGTATTTTCATTTGTTTAAAAATTCTAAGTTATGTATTTCCCTTTTTTTTTATTTCTCTTGTTATCTCTTATATTTTAATGCTTAAATATGTAATGTTTTATTTATTTATATTTTTACTCTTTTGTTGATTTTTTCATTTTATTTGTTTCTTTGTCAAATTCCCCCTTTCTTCCCGATTACCTACTTGGCTTCCCACTTCACTTCTTATCGCCATTTCATTTACTTCTCTAGTGGAAGTGTCCTGCCTCTTCGTATGACATACAGCATATACAATTATATGCTGTTGTCATACGCTGTTCTTTTGCTGCTCCTGTAGGTCACCTTCTCTAGTGCCTTATGGATTTCAGACCCTACCACGGTACTCTTATCCAGAAGTGCAAACAGCGGGTCATGTATATTATGCATCGATTCGTTTGCACTGCTGGATGTTTTCCTTGACTGGCAGTGGCCCTCATTCTCCCTAGGGTGTCCAGAGTAGAAAGTTTGAAATCGGGCAAAAAGGGGTTTTCTCTCCCCCGGCTCGTCCTGTGGGCTCTTCGTCAATTGTTCCACATACACAACTTCAGCAATATGCGACTGACGATCGTGCCAGTGCATCCCACTTTGCTCGGGTGGGGCAGACGCTGTCGAGGGCGTCGTGATCGCCTCCGGGTAGGCTGGCCAGCTTGCAGTTCCGACAGGCTGGCTTGTCCGATGCCAGGCGGGAGGGACACTCCGCACGCAAGTGGGTGCCTCCGCAGTGCGTGCAGAGATCTTCGGGCTCCGTGCACGCTTTCCGGCTGTGGCCGTAGCGCAAGCACCGGATGCATTGGACCAGTGGTGACTGATCCAGCACCTGTACCCGTTGCAAGTCCACATGCACTCGACCCGCTTGGGTTAGTCTTTGCCAACCCTGCGATGACAGTACGACGTGGCACGTGGCTGTTCTGCGTGAATAGGGCTTTCACTATATCCTCGTCGGAGTTATAGGCCAACAGGTACTTTAGTATAACTAAAGGATCCTTGTTGGCCTTCTCTTCGACGAGGAATCTCGCCTGCGGAGTCCTCAATCTCTCGGCAACCCTCGCCAGCTCTGTCTTGGAGCTGCAGCCGGCGATCACTTTTTGATCTTTTGCCTTTCGAAGGCGGTCCACTCTCAACCCTGATGACTTTGCGTCGACAACCGTCCGGATGCGCTGGACAATTACCTCGCAACTATCCTGGACGTCCGCCGACGCAACCACAATGGAGTGGACCGCCGACTCCACCCTCGGCTGCGACACCGCTTCCGCATAGGTCGGGTGTAAAGGGCCCACCTGTGCAGTCGCGGCCGCCCTCTCCTCAGCCTCTTTTTTAAGGGCGCTGTTTAGCCCGTCCATTCTGTGGCCGCATTCCTGCATTAAGGTGCTATGTTCGCAAAGTTTTGCGAACAGCGCCTCGCTGCTGACCACAACCTGGCTGGGACTCTGCTGGCACACCTCCTCTTTGTCAGGCGCGGCTTGGGATTTCGTAGTCTGGTCCGGTTCTTTCAACCTCTGCTGCTCGGACTCCTTTACCAACTGGTATAGCCTGTCGATGGCCGCAAGTACCTCCGTTTTAATCTCAGTTTTGAGATTGCGAGAGTTGCCCAAATAGAGCTTAGCTTTATTCAAGCAAGCTCTCGCCTCAGCTGTGCGACTGGGGTACTTGGGTTTGGCCCCAGAGCCGGCTGGGGAGGCCGTTGTCTCAGCAGAGTTTCGGCTGGATGCCTGGGTGGTAGGACGGACCTCCACTTGGCTGGGCTTGGCAGGTGAGCTGTCGTCACTCCTGTTCAGGTTTTTCGGGGACTTTCCCTGCGGTTTCGAGTTCCCTGCCTCCCATTCCCCAATGCTGCGCCTGACATTGGTCAGGACTGGTCCTGCATTCTCCTTAAGTGGAGCGTTTTTGGCTGGTGTACGGAACATATTTTTGGGACACGGCTGAATTGTACAAGTGTATCCCTGTAAATGGGGGACACAATTGTATAACCAAAATCAATATCGTAATATTCCTGTACAGAGGGAATATACGACGGTCATAATTGGATTGGTCAAATAAACAATTTAAATGTTGGTATTGTCAATAATATAAAAGGTCAAAATAAAATTTAAAATAGCAATAAATAATTGTTTAACGTCACTAGAGTATTAAAACTAAACTTTAAAATTCTTAAAAACTAACTAAAACTATCCGTGGAAGCCTCAATAAAAGCTTCCAGGAGCCGTCAAACTGCGATAAATGTTCAGCGCGGTCACCTCCGTAAATTGCCCGGTTAAAAATTTTATGGTCAAAAAATAGAACGTTTTGTCTTATAAAGGGCGGGTGGGCGGGCAATTTTTCCCCTGACTTTTCGCGGGTTGCAGTCGTGCTAGACTCGCGAGTGAGGTGTCAATCGACGCGTCTCCGCGAGCACTAGCCGACTGCGCTAAAACGGATTTTACTGCCAAAGAAAAATTCGGATTTTCCTAAGAAAAACCGAATTTTTAGGAGAAAAGTGACAATTTCTAAAGCTGAACCTATATCTAGGTTCGCGAGATGCTTACCAAGTATAGGTCCAGTGAGTAGTAATTGTACGCCGAAAAAAGATTTTGAAAAACGCTACAGGTTAAAATGCTAAAAATTTTGAAAGAAAATAAATTTTTGCGTAAGTTAAAATGTATGGGGAGGGGGAAAATGCGCCACAGAAAATGGGTTTTAGTGTCAAATTAAATAGGAGCTAGCCTATTTGAGGTCGTATAAGCAAAAAACCCCACCAAAATAGCTGTTTTGGAAAACAAGTTATCGCGGACAGGTTAGGTTAGAACGAGGTGCGAGGTGCCACCCAGAAAGTCTTTTTAACAATTTTTGAGGTTTTTGAGGTTAGGTTACAAAATATGTTTTTTCTCGGAAACGGTGAGTTACCTTTTATGGGAGTGGTACTAGGGGTGAGGGGGGGCTCCCCCCTCCCCCCAGATACCAACCCCCTTTTCCTGCGACCCTATTCTAAAGTTTTACCCTTTCCAACTCATTAGTGTTTACTTGCATTGTTCATTCTGCGTTTAGTCGAGCTTTCGAGTTCCTGCGTGTTGAGTACTTGTGATAGTGATCATTTCTTTTGAGACAGGACTCTATTTGTTATTTTAAACATGTCTCGTTGTAACGTTCGGTGTGTTAACAACGAACTACGGTTGACGAGACCAAGTCATCGTATTTCAAATGAAAGCGAACAACTTTTTAATACTTAAAGGTTTTGGACTTCTCCAAAGGAAAATTCCAAAAATATATAGGTCATTTCAAATTATTAATGAAACTCGAGGTCTTCGTGAAATGCACAGCGGTAGTGCATGAACTGCATTATTATGTACATTAAGGACAGGAGACAGGCTATCGACCTTATTTCAAACACCAAGGCGCACATTATAAACCCTGATGAACAAGGCTACAACATATTAGCTCAGGAGTATGTGCCTCAACATTTGGGTTTGCACCATATGAGTCGGACAAAGGAGACTGAAACGCTTACATACAATCTTGGGCCTAGGTGTAAGAAGATGAAAGTGGTGTCAATTAATAGCTTATATATTATCAACCTTTCACTGACAATTCTGCGGATTTTGTCAATCTGAGAACAGAGATATAAGAGATTAAGTAAAAGTGAAGTTATGTGACAATCTTTCACTAACAGCTGATTCCTGAAGTGCAAAATATGTTGTTTTGCACTAATATTATATTTACTAGAAAATATTTGAAAAATCATAATTATATAAATGAACATCAACGACTTCAAGCGTTAGGTAGGAAACAGGTAAGGAAAGGATGTCCAAAATAATCGACATGTGCACTTTGAGCCAAGTTCCAGCACGCTTGACAAACACAATCACTACTGCTTACCTAAAAATGGAACATTTTTATCAATCTTCAGCTACATAAACACTATCTAATTAACGTTTGAATCCCCAACCGGTCCTATGGGACCGCGGTGTTATTGTTTTACTATTGTGTCTCGTTTCGCGGGTATCTGAGTAACTAGGTACCTATTGTGTATGAGAGTATTATAACATTGTTTGATAAATAAATAATTCTTTGCCATAACTGTAAACAATCTCTCTAGACCTTCTAACTACATGTATTTTAAACCTGCCAGGATGGTAGCTGGTTAGATGAGGTTATATTTACTTACAGACTGAGCTGCAAGCCATTGCCGAATCACTGACAGAATTGTTTCATCGTGTAAGGGTCGTCGGCTCAGTGTATTGCAGTGACCAGTAGATATCCCACAATTCACACAGCGATCCATATATTCAATAATATCCAATCCACAAGCCGGCGGTAAAATCCAAAATAACAATTCCAAGTCAAACGTGTAAGCAATTTTCGGTGTCCAAGGTGAAAGCAAGGGTCGTACAAGGTAGGCAGGGTCAGAATCCGTAAAATACAAAGCATTGGTCGTTAAAAATGTTGAATAATTGGGAAAGCACTCAAAACGCATCGGAAAACACGAAACGAGTGAGCAAACAAGAACAGTCGGCAACTGTCAGTGACATAGACTAAAAATAAAAGAGATTTGAATCGATAAAATCATTAATATTGGTTTTTCAGTAATTAATTGATATTTGATTTATTAATATGTACATAGTTGATCGAAGACTATATTGCATATAACTATATACATACAATGCATATTTAATCACTTTGAGTTAATTTTTTAGTGCAAAAGTTTTATTTTCGTAACTGTGTAATCGATTACTGAATCGATTATTTTACGAAAACTATCTTTCTCATATTTCTCTGCTTCTAGAATGTGAATCGAAGTGATTTTTTTATATTCTTAGGTAAAGAAATATGACTAATTTTTTGGATCATATCTCAACTTCGTACTTTTGGGCCTACCGTTTTCCATCTCCTTTCATTAGCAAAAACTCATACTAATAACATATAGTTTATAGGGCAGACCTGATCTCCCTCGCAAAATGCAATTGTTATATGTCATGGCATCTATGTTTAACGTTTGAATCCCCAACCGGTCCTATGAGACCGCGCTGTTATTGTTTTACTATTGTGTCTCGTTTCGCGGGTATCTGAGTAATTAAACCCAAAAGAGCTCAAATTAACCACATAAAATTTTTCCTACGTGTTTTTTCCTACGTGGGTAGGCCTGTCAAGTACTCATAGTTTTATTGCTCTTTATTTTAATAATTAATTAAAATAGTTAATTGTTGTAACTTTAAACCATTTATGTAATTATTGGCTTTTGAACCCACCTTCGCTTCACATCAACTCTCACATCTCACTATTTACAACCTGAACACCTCATCTCTTCAAAAATATGGACAGCAGGCTTGTACACAGCATGGCGGAGCTCGAGAAGCTGTTTAGCTCCCGTATGGGCGATTATGAAGACAAGCTGCAGCGTGCTACAGCCGGAACAGGTACCACTCACTCTGACCTCGCTTTACTATCCAAGGATTTCTCCGATTTTAAGTCTTTTGTCTACAAAACGCTCACCCACTTTAAGACACAAATACAATACCTATCACAAGGCCTCGATGAGATGATTACTAGTTTTAATCGTAAAATCCTAAACCTGTACGATCATCATGCCCCTATTCGTCGAGTGAAAGTTAAATATGTTCCAGCTCCCTGGCTCACTCCTGTTATTAAGGATGCCATGGCAAGTAGAGACCGTGCCAAAAGGAGGTTGAAGCGCTGTCCTTCTGAGCGCAATCGGAGCGTGTTTACGGAGCTGCGTAATCGCTGCAGTCGGATGTGTAGTGATTCAAAGAGACGCGAGATACTGACGTGTGTGCTCTTAACAAACATTTCTCACTTCCTCCTGTTACCATAGATGCACACGTCAAATCAGCGACACGGAATAAATTGTCCTCTTTGCCATTGCCGAAGTGTTCTTCTTTCGAGTTTCGTCCTGTGAGTGAAAATGATGTCAAGAAATCTGTCAATGCCATCTCCTCTTCTGCTGTAGGTAATGACAACGTATGCTCAAGAATGATTTCTCCGATTCTTCCTGCACTACTTCCCGTCTTGACCCACATTTTTAACTTCTCCTTGTTTTCTGGCGCTGTTCCAGGTGTCTGGAAACAAGCCCATATTATTCCATTACCCATAATCCCTAACCCGGCCTCACTGACCGACTTCAGGCCTATTTCTATCCTTCCTTACCTCTCCAAAGTTCTTGAGCACATTGTCCATCTTCTTAGCCCTTTTCAATCCGGATTTCGGCCTGGCCACAGCACTGTCACAGCTCTTTTAAAGGTTACTGATGACATCCGCTGGGCTATGGACCACAAATCTCTTACATTACTTGTTCTTCTCGACTTCAGCAGTGCCTTCAATTCTGTTGACTTTGATATCCTTCTTGGAATCCTTAAATCCCTTAACTTCTCCTCCTCTACTATTAGTTGGTTCGACTCCTATCTCAATGGCCGCTCGCAGCGGGTACGCCTTGACGAGTCTTCTTCGGATTGGTGCTGTCTTACTGCGGGTGAGCCACAGGGTGGCGTTCTCTCTCCTCTTCTCTTTTCTATCTTTATTAACTCTGTCACCAGAGTAATTTCCTCTAACTTCCATCTCTATGCAGACGACTTGCAGCTTTACCATCACTTTCGTGGTGAAGATGCAGAAGCTGCCGTGTCCGCTGTAAACAGTGACCTGGAACTGATAGGGGAGTGGTCGCGGTTTTTGGGCTGAAAATAAACCCCAAGAAGTCCCAGGCTATGATTATTGGCGGCAGGTATATGCGGAATAAGCTCGATGTTGCGTCGCTGTCTCCACTTTGGTTAAACGGAGTTCAAATTGACTACGCGAAGACAGCTAAAAACTTGGGGGTTATAATGGACTCTTACTTGTCGTGGACTGCCCAAGTCGCAGAGGTCAGTCGCAAAGTGCACTACACGTTCCATTCGTTAAAATGCCTTCAGAGTTTCTTGCCTTTGAAAACCAAAATTTCCCTCGCCCAAACACTCATTCAGCCTATCATAGACTACGCTGACGCATGTTATTTGGATGCCACCGAGGAGCCTTTAAATAAACTTGAGCGTTTGCAAAATATTTGTATTCGTTTTATTTTTAATTTAAAAAAGTATGATCATGTCTCTGGCTTTCGCAAGGTACTCAAGTGGCTCCCTATTCGACTTCGCAGGAGCTCTCGGATATTATGTTTGCTATTTAACATCCTCCACAATCCGAAAACGCCCTCCTATTTGCGGGATCGATTTTCCTACTCCCGTCCTTCTGATGCACCTTGCAGGTCGCATCTGAAGAATCTCCTAAAATCCCCTCCCCACTCCACCGATTTCTACTCCTACTCCTTTACTTCGCACGCCGTACGGCTGTGGAACGCACTGCCACCAGACATCAGGGGCAGTCAAACTCTAGCTGTTTTTAAAAGAAGAGTGAAAGAGCACTACCTATCTATTTCGTCATAGTTGCATATTATTATATTTACTTATATAGTATTATTTAGTATGTATTTTTGAGATATCATTTATATTATGTATATTGTCATATGTATATAATTATTATATCTATTTACATATATATATACATATATATTTATTTTTACTTTATCTATAACTATTTTGTTTGTATTTTTTTTTCCTCTTACTGTTACACACTGTTGTCTACATCTCTTTTCTTCCAACTATCCTTTCGCGGTATGCTGGAAGAGATTTCTTTAGAAATAAGCATTACCTTGTACCTATTTTCTGTCTCCTCTTTATTATCAATTTCATATGTGTGTGTACTAAATTGTTAAATAAATAAAACCATTCAAGATAGTATGTTGCAATGGAAAATTTATTAAACAAAGAGAGTTACTTGAATATTTTTAGAGAGGGTGATATATTCATTTTTGATAGAGGATTTAGAGGTAGTGAGGACGCTGTACATGAGCGTGGCTTCCTCGCCCAACTACCAGGAACTCTATCATCAGGAGAATGCCAGCTAACCACGCTGGTAGCAAATCTATCACGCTGTGTGACAATAAATAGATGGGTTGTGGAAACCGTTAATGGCGCCATCAAGAGAGATTTTAAATAACAGCCATGAATATTTTAATGCATTGCACTGCATGTTTGTGGAACAAAATAATGCAGAACAAATATCACGTATTATAATTGAAGGGCGTAGCACTGACAACTCTGGCTGAAATAGTGCTTGAAGAAAATCTGCGTAGAAGAAACTCTGTATTTAGAAGTATTATGAGTACAAATATTGTATTCCCTAACCTATCTATAGAAGAAAGGGTCCTCTTTGCACGTGACACTTACCAAATTAGACAAGCAAGGTCCATATACGTATACGTGAACAATTAAAATTTCATGGCCTTTATTCAATAGAAGTCTGCAGAGGACCATGTCCATATAAGCCGGTTAGGGGGAATAAGTTCGTATTTAATTCGATTGAAAATAAAGTTTCAAAGTGACATGCGTCATGAAAATATTTTTATTACGACGGATCAGCAACAAGTAGGTAGAAATGCCATCACTGGATATTGTTGCAATTGCATTGTTGGATTACGCTCTGTGGGATGTTACTTTCGAGTCATGAGCGTAGTATGGTACCTGGGCTACGCATTTGTTTTATTCGTCTGTTTAATTACTATTTTGTTACTTTTTACAGGGTGCGACCATCAACATGCCACGAACATATGTGAAAAAGTCAAATAGGCTGCAGTGGTCGGAGTCGGACATGCTTTTAGCCATAAATTCAGTGCTGGAAGGCAGAATGGGATATCTTTTGGCATCACATAGTGTACCCAATCTACATCAGCTGCAAGAGCGGCTTTAATAGATTTTTAGTGTCATCGTTTTTTAATCTTTTGAAATCCACACGAATTTATAACATGGACGAGACTGGATTGACCTCTGTACCAAAAAAATAGGAAAAATTGTATCGGTCAAAGGTAAAAATATTGCCGCTCGACATTATGTTCCACCTCTTGTGATATTTCCTCCCGTACGAATGAAGAGTGAGCTTCTGGATGATGCACCACCAGGCGCAGTAGCTGTATGCCATCCAAGTGGTTGGATGCCATATTTTCACTGAATGGATGCGTCACTTTATCGGCCATGTTAAACCAAGCAATGAAGATCCTGTGCTACTTGTCTTAGAAGGTCACGCCACTCACACTAAGAACCTAGAAGCTATTGAGTTAGCTCCTGCTCATGGTGTCATAATGCTCTGCTTGCCACCTCACAGCACGCATCGCTTACAGCCACTCGATGTTGGTTTTATGAAGCCTTTGAGCACGTTTACTCGCAAAAAGTCCAATTATGGCTCCGTAATCATCCAGGGCGTGTGACAACACGCCCTGGATGATTCCGTTTTGATGATTTGTTTCGTGATTGATGCAGTTCCAAACAAAGATGCCATTTGGAACTGGAGGACACTCCAATGGCATCTTTGTTTGGAACTGCTTATAATCGTGCCGCTGCTATACAAAATGCAGTGTCTGCTTTTACCAAAACTGGAATTTGCCCCCTGAATAACAACAGTTTAATTCAAAAATATCATAAGTGAAATAAAACTATGAAATAATTTTGAGTCTAACCTAATTAAATTTACTACAAAACGGTATAGTTATTGATCCGACGCACTCAACGCTTTCAGACGTGCTCACTGCTCATCAATGTATTAAATATTTAATAAATTAACATTAAATGCGTAAATAGTGACATAGTTTTTGGAGTACTGGCGTGTTACAAGGAAACACTTTAAGTGCCGACAAGTTTAAAAAGATCTGATAGGATTATTATAATCTAAAATATGGATAGCAGTCCCTTCAATCGGAGCACGATAACGCGACGCAGCACTCCTCCAACACCTACACAGACGCAGCCTCCCCAGCAACCTAGTCGTCAACGAACCCTATTGCGGGTAAAGTCCGCAACCCAAATTGTCAGCCAGTGTCGCTGGGGTAACAGACCATTTAGTAGCTCGAGGAGATTTACCAGAAGAGTGCAAACAATTAATAGGAATAACTGTATTAATTGATAACTTGTTCGACACGTTAAATTAATGTGAGTAGCTTTTCGATACCTAATGGAAAAATATAAAGGGCCTATTAGAAGGCACTCACCACTGTAAACTTCATTCAGAAAAAGGTTGCTATCTGTAAAAAACTAATTGCCCTTTCTGTCTCCTAATGGTATAAGTCAACCGCATATCAATGGTAACAAAACTAATAAGAGCAGATCTTGTCTTCTGTAAAACCTATAGGTATATGAAGCCTAAACCTAGCCTAACTTACCTGAAGGTAAGTCTGCTTAAAATAGTTCTATTTGAAATGTGGTTGACAGTTTGAAACAAATAATGTTCAATCACAGTACCTGCAATAATATACCACTATAGCTAGCTAATGACCCGGATTAGTTCGGATACAAAATGTAGAGGCGCCACTGTCTACTATTAGTTGGCAAAAAATTTGATACTAAAACGATCCCAGCTGACCGATCAGTGCTGACAAGCTACGCGCTGACCGTCAGCCGGCGGTAAGCGTGAGAAGAGAACTAGCCTATGAACACATTTTTTCTT
The DNA here is from genome assembly GCA_030763345.1 of Mythimna separata. NCBI lineage: Eukaryota > Metazoa > Arthropoda > Insecta > Lepidoptera > Noctuidae > Mythimna > Mythimna separata. The sequence goes on along the minus strand of CM061195.1, from coordinate 460,833 downwards.
TTTATATTGATAGAGGTTTATTATTTGTATGCAATTATCATAAAAAAAACCCATGACAATAGACTATAAGAAGAACCAAACGGTGGGCTCCTTTGCGTGTTTTAGAGGAACATGCAGATCCAAGCCAAAAGTAAGCCGAGGCAAAGGCACTTGGTTTGATAATGTCAAAATCAGTATGCCGCAGGTGTTTTATTTGATGTATGCTTTTGCACAGAAATACAGTTCTGAGAGTACTATGAAGGAAGACTTCTCTGAAAGTGGACACTGCCTCTCTACAGCTCCGCTTGGGCGGAGCACCGCCGTGTCCTCGTGGAGACTATCGGGAGCGACGACCTCTCGCGCCGGGCCCTGGTTCAGGCCATGGTCCGGAGCGAGGAGGGTTGGCATGCGGTCGCCTCCTTCTGCGAAGCAGTAATGCTCGTGAAGGAGGCTGCTGACCGCGAGCGCGTGAGGGAACGGTCCTCACGCCGCCGCCGCCGAGATCCCGATCCCGATTTCCGACCACCGTAGGCGCGGGTTCGCGGACGGCGAGCACTGGGTAGCTCGCTGTCAGGCAGTCTGGAAATAATCTGGACCGAGCCCAGTCGTCAACGGCGCGTTCTGTTCCACGCGCGCCTCAAGGAGATGTCAGCAAACTGTAGGGGCCCGGTAGGGCCGAAGCCTCTGGGGGGAACATGTGGTATTCCTAACGGTTGATACCGAGTCCCCCCCCAGAACGAAGGCAACGAAGGAACGGGGTAGGGGTTTAGTCAGTAAGAGTCTGACACGCCCTCCCGCTCCGCCCAAGAGCGGGGGAAGTCATTCTGATGATTCCCCTACCAGAAAAAAAAAGCCTCTCTACAGCTACAATATGTGACTGGTTCAATTATTGTAGAGAGGCAGTTGTTAAATATCAAGAAGATAAGCAGGAGAAAACTGGAAAGATTGGAGGTCCAGGCAAAATTGTCCAAATCGATGAAAGCAAGTTCGGAAAACGAAAATATTGTTACGCCGTGAAATTTGAGTACGGAATCTTCGACGGAACCAAGGGTAGCATCAAATAATTAAAACGCATTGCTGTGCGAAGCTTCGAGAATAGGAGTACATACTCAGGCCTGGCAAATTCCAGATAAGTCCGACATACACTATTATTATTACATAAGATTCAGTAGGTAGTTATGTGGGTGGATAAGGGAATTTGTACCTTCCGGTATTAGCAATAGAGTCGAAACTCGCATGTAAGGTGGTAGATAAGTACCTACTTACGAGAATAATAATAATGATTTATGGCCTCCCGATAAGACCCTATTGTTCTAGAATGTCCTTGAAACGTCGGTATCGAGAAATGTCGATGGCTTCGCATATAAATACGGGCCCCCGGCTAGAAGCGAGTTCAGTTGGATTTCGTCAGCGATACAGAGCGAACTACCTAAGTGTGTGAAGTGATACCTAGCGACCTAAGCGATACTTGACGGAACTCTGAGTGTTTATAGTGATTGGTTATTTGTTGGTTGGACTAATTTGTCATTGTTTGTGGTTAATAAAGTTATCTGCTAGTAAACCGGCATTTAATTACTCACGTTCGTAACAACTGGTGTCAGAAGTGAGATGCCATTACTACAGAGGGACGACGAACAGGGACCACGAACAAGGAGGCAAGTGGAGATGGATGCTGCACGTCAACGTCTGGAAGCGGAAGATCGGGCTGGTACGGGAGCAACGGCAGCTACTGAGGCGCCAACAGGGCCATCCTCGGAAATGAACCTCGCCGCAGTGTTGGCCGCCATGCAAGCTAGTATGGAAGCTGCCCGCCGCGAACAAGAGGCTAACCAACGTAAGCTCCAGGATCTAATCGCGGCTAACCAGGAAGAAGCCCGCCGCGAACAGGAAGCTGCCCGCCGCGAACAAGAGGCTAACCAACGTAAGCTCCAGGACCTAATCGCGGCTAACCAGGAGGAAGCCCGCCGGGATCAAGAGGCTAAGCAGAACCTGATCCTCGAAAAAATCGATCACGGCCTCGTCACGTTGGGCGAGAAAGTGAAAAATCTCACCTTAGAGGTCAAGGAGGTTTCCGCCCGAGCTGATAGCCTCGAAACCAGAATTGATGGCCACGAAGATCGCCTGCTGGACATCAACAAAAAAATTATCAAGCTCGAAGCACGCGAACCCGTTGCTGTTAGCGCACCATCGCACACCCACTGTGCATCAGCCGCAAAATTTGATATGCCGCGTTTTGATGGCACGTCGTCCTGGACGGCTTTTAAGTACCAATTCCAAACACTGGTCAAGACGAACCGCTGGGATGATGACCAGTCTTTCGCGGCGTTAACTTTGGCCCTACGAGGAGACGCTCTGCTGGTCCTAGAGAACTTTCCTCCAGACGGCAGGACGTTGGAGCGTCTAATGGAGGGACTAGACACTCGCTATGGTGACAAGCACCTCGAACATGTTTTCCGCGCGCAACTTCGTGAGAGAACGCAGAGGTCGAACGAGAGCCTTCAGCAGTGGGGAGTAGAGGTTGAACGGCTGGTCCGGCGGGCATACATGTCGATGACACCGGAGATGGTGGAAGTAAATCTGGTGCAAGCATTCATCGACGGTCTACGGGATACTGAAGTCAGGGCTACGGTGCGACTCGGACACCACCAAACTCTGAAGAGTGCGATGGCCCACGCTTTGGAACTGGAAGCCGTACGACAAGACTCACGTACGCACAGAGTTCGGGAAGTGGTGGTCTCACCTTCAGTGCAACCACGTCACCGAGAAGTGGCTTCGTCGGCAAAGTCCCGCTATATTCCGACGTGTTATGGATGTGGAGAAAAAGGGCACATTCGTACCGATTGCCCCAAGAGGAAGAGGGGAAGTGTGGACTCCGGAACTCAAGTTGACGAGGAGTCGTTAAAACTAAATGTCGCCAGGGCCGCGGGGCGGGTGCTGGCTGGTCAACTGAAGGCCCCAACCATCACCATCAATCAAGTCCACAACAGAATATAGTTAAGTTTATTCAATCAGTATTATTGGAGTATTATTCATGGAGTCCAACGGAGTAGCTAAGTACCGTCGTGTTGGTTCGGGAGTGGCAGTGAAGGTGATTGCTGTATCGCAGTCAATACCCATACAATATCCACATTCATGGTTCGAAACGAACATAGGTAAGAAACCCGGGGTCACGGTAAGAAAAAGTGCCAACAGTATGGAGGATCTAAGGAGAGGCCTTATAAGAGGGATGGCCAGTGAGGGAATGAACAGGGAAGTGGCCAAAGCATACTTAGTGGCCGCAGCTAGATTGATGGATGAAGTCCTGAGTGAGGACTGGGTCTCGTATGGTACGGTCATCGGGAAGAAGGGTGACAAGGTGACTCCATTAAGCCGGTTGGATGTAACTGAGTCAGAAACTGCTTTGCCTGCTTTCAACACGTGCGATCCAGGGAAGGATGAACCCGACAGGAATGTGCTGCTCCTTGTTTTGTCGGTCTACCGCGTTCTCCGAATCACAAATGATGATGGTAGGGAGAAGGTTGTGGAAGGGATCAAACGTCAATTAGAAAAGACAGCAGATAAAGCGGGGGGTACCATCACTACAGAGAGTAATGCAGGTCGACTCATGGAATATATCAACTGGCAAAATGACCGGGATTATCAGAAGCTGGTTGCTGCATATGATATGTTCCTGCATAAGTTTTCCAATAACGAGTATGCCATGATTCGATTCGGATCAATAGGTTCTCGGTTTAGGGACTGTGCTGCTTTGCTGTCCATAAGCCATATCAGTGAGACATTTGGAATTCCCCCTGATGATATACCGGACTGGGTGTATACAAACCAAATCGCTGATGAGTTAGTCACAATGATGCATCAGAAAGAGCTGGTGGAGATGAAGGCCCCTCATTCCTTTTTCCCTTATCAGGCCGACTTAGGCTTGGTTCAATGAACCGCTTACTCCAGCGTTGCGAACCCCAACTTGTTTTTCTTTCTACATGTGGCGGGCACCTTGTATGGATCAGTTCGATCCAAGAATGCTCGACATAATACGGAGAGTAACCTGGAAAACAATACTGTCAACGCTATAATCTTTGCCAATGCATTTAAAAGAAACACTCAGATGACAAAAGCCTTCACCGCAGACGGAACCGCACTGCCTACACCAGAGGAGGATGTCAATGCGGAATCATTCTCAAGCACTAACGGGAGTGAATGGTTCGATTACATGGCGAAGTCAGAGTTCAAATTGACCCAGGAAGAAGATGACGATATTCGACCTATACTGGACTGGAAGCGTAGTGGAACTAGGCCTCAGTGGAATGAAGTATCGTCACATAGTCCTGTCACAAAGAGCTACTGGGCACAATGGGACAGTTTAGTCATAGAAAATGACGTGCTTTGTAGGAAATGGGAATCGAACGATGGCAAGGAGGTGACCACACAAGTGATAGTACCACGACGTGAAGTGGTCCCCCTGCTTCAGGAGATACACGATGGCGCTTCTGGTGGACACCTGGGAATCAAGAAAACTGTACTAAAAGTGAGACAGCGGTATTACTGGCTCAATTGTAGAGAAGACATAGAGCAATGGTGTCGGAAATGTACAGCGTGCGCATCCGTGAAAGGACCACAGACTAGGAGCAGGGGCAAGCTTCAGTTGTACAATGTAGGAGCCCCATGGGAACGCATTGCCATCGACGTTGCTGGACCTTTCCCAGTGACAGATGACGGAAACAAATACATAGTGGTGATACAGGACTATTTCACAAAGTGGCCTGAAGTTTTCGCCATACCCAATCAGGAAGCGACGACAGTGGCGAAAAAGGTGGTCGAAGAAGTAGTATGTCGGTATGGCGCACCTTTGGAGATCCATTCCGATCAAGGCCGCAACTTCGAATCTGCGCTGTTCCAGGAAATGTGCACTCTTCTGGGGATTTACAAGACACGCACAACACCTGCGCACCCACAGTCGGACGGAATGGTGGAGAGGTTTAACCAAACCCTGGAGAATCACCTGGCTAAGGTTGTCGATGACCATCAGAAAGATTGGGACCGGTATATTCCACTATTTCTGATGTCTTATCGATCAGCAGTGCATGATAGCACGGGCCATACCCCAGCAAGAGTAAATTTCGGCAGGGAGATGAGACTTCCAGTCGATACCATAACCGGCGTGCCACCTGACAAGACTAAGCCAGTTACGGACTTCGTAAGTGACCTCCAAGATCAATTGGATGAAGTGCATAAACGAGTGCGTGAGAATAGCCTGCACACCAGCGATAAAATGAAAACTAGATACGACCGCAATGCCAACGCCAAGGGATTTGAAGAAGGTGCACTGGTTTGGCTCCACAACCCACTTCGACGAAAAGGGAAGTCGCCGAAACTTCAAGCTCGATGGGAGGGACCCTACACCGTGATAAAAAGGATCAACGACGTTACCTACCGCATCAAGAAAGGGTTACGAGGGAAACCTAAGGTAGTCCACGTGGATAGATTGGCGCCGTATCACGGATCTAATAATGCTCGGGACGAGCATGACTAAGAGGGGGGCACTGTTACGCCGTGAAACTTGAGTACGCTATATCTTCGACGGAACCAAGGGTAGCATCAAATAATTAAAACGCATTGCTGTGCGAAGCTTCGAGAATAGGAGTACATACTCAGGCCTGGCAAATTCCAGAAAAGTCCGACATACACTATTATTATTACATAAGATTCAGTAGGTAGTTATGTGGGTGGATAAGGGAATTTGTACCTTCCGGTATTAGCAATAGAGTCGAAACTCGCATGTAAGGTGGTAGATAAGTACCTACTTACGAGAATAATAATAATGATTTATGGCCTCCCGATCAGACCCTATTGTTCTAGAATGTCCTTGAAACGTCGGTATCGAGAAATGTCGATGGCTTCGCATATAAATACGGGCCCCCGGCTAGAAGCGAGTTCAGTTGGATTTCGTCAGCGATACAGAGCGAACTACCTAAGTGTGTGAAGTGATACCTAGCGACCTAAGCGATACTTAACGGAACTCTGAGTGTTTATAGTGATTGGTTATTTGTTGGTTGGACTAATTTGTCATTGTTTGTGGTTAATAAAGTTATCTGCTAGTAAACCGGCATTTAATTACTCACGTTCGTAACAATATAATAAAGGACGTCGCATAGATGGACACTGGGTCCTTGGAATGATAGAGGACGGGAGTGAAGACTTGCGTCTAGAAGTCTGCCCAGACATCATTCGAACTGCGGAAGTATTGGTGCCTTTAAGAAAAAAACATGTGGCTGAGGGCACCACCATACATACGGATTTTTGGAGGGCGTATGTAAAGGTGAACCATAGTGATATGAACAATCCATTGGTGGCTGAAGATGGCACCCACACACAAAGAATTGAATCTCTGTGGCGCCTAGTAAAACGTTGCTTTTATAAAGAAAATTATAATAATCGTATTAACATTCGTGCAATTATTTATGAATATTTGTGGAGGAGAGATGTAGTTCGGAGTAAAAAGGATCCCTTTGAAGAATTGATCCAAGTTGTGAAATTTAATTTTAATAAATAGATTTAAATTAATGTATTTGTTATTTATTTGCTTTTATATCATTCTAGATATCCTGTTTAGTAGAAAGTCGTATAATCATACTAATTATATGGGAGTGTGACTTAGGGGCACCCCTCGGACAGGTTAGGTTAGAACGAGGTGCGAGGTGCCACCCAGAAGTAGGAGCCCCGGCGACTACGTCTTTTAAACAATTTTTGAGGTTTTTGAGGTTAGGTTACAAAATATGGTTTTTCTCGGAAACGGTGAGTTACCTTTTCATGGGAGTGGTACTAGGGGTGAGGGGGGCTCCCCCCTCCCCCCCAGCTACCAACCCCCTACTCCTGCGACCCTATTCTAAAGTTTTACCCTTTCCAACTCATTAGTATTTACTTGCATTGTTCATTCTGCGTTTAGTTGAGCTTTCGAGTTCCTGCGTGTTGAGTACTTGTGATAGTGATCATTTCTTTTGAGACAGGACTCTTTTTGTTATTTTAAACATGTCTCGTTCTAACGTTTGGTGTGTTAACAACGAACTACGGTTGACGAGACCAAGTCATCGTATTTCAAATGAAAGCGAACAACTTTTTAATACTTTAAGGTTTTGGACTTCTCCAAGGGAAAATTCCAAAAATATATAGGTAATTTCAAATTATTAATGAAACTCGAGGACTTCGTGAAATGCACAGCGGTAGTACATGAACTGCATTATTATGTACATTAAGGACAGGAGACAGGCTATCGACCTTATTTCAAACACCAAGGCGCACATTATAAACCCTGATGAACAAGGCTACAACATATTAGCTCAGGAGTATGTGCCTCAACATTTGGGTTTGCACCATATGAGTCGGACAAATGTCATTAGTAAAAACTCATACATAGCACATAGTTTATAGGGCAGACCTGATCTCCCTCGCAAAATGCAATTGTTATCTGTGATGGCATCTATGTTCATACCCAAAAGAGCACAAATTATTAGTTTTCAAAAAGATACGTATTCCCTCCATAAGTATCGAAACCTAATAAAACCATTCAGTATGTTCCTCGCCCAACTACCAGGAACTCTATCATCAGGAGAATGCCAGCTAATCAAGCTGGTAGCAAATCTATCACGCTGTGTGACAATAAATAGATGGGTTGTGGAAGCCGTTAATGGCGCCATCAAGAGAGATTTTAAATAACAGCCATGAATATTTTAATTCATTGCACTGCATGTTTGTGGAACAAAGTAATGCAGAACAAATATCACGTTTTATACTTGAAGGGCGTAGCACTGACAACACTGGCAGAAAAAGTGCTTGAAGAAAATCTGCGTAGAAGGAACTCTTTATTTAGAAGTACAATAAGTACAGATATTGTATTTCCTAAACTATCTATAGAAGAAATGGTTCTCTTAGCATGTGACATTTACCAAATTAGACAAGCAAGGTCATATATAGGTGAACAATTAAAACTTCATGGCCTATATTCAATAGAAGTCTGCAGAGAAGACCATGTCGATTTAAGCAGGTTAGGAGGAATAAATTCGTATTTAATCCGAGTGAAAATAAAGTTTTAGCGACATGCGTCACGAAAATATTTTTATTACGACAGATCAGCAACGAGTAGGTAGAAATGCCATCACTGGATATTGTTGCAATTGCATTGTTGGATTACGCTCTGTGGGATGTTACTCTCACGTCATGAGCGTAGTATGGTACCTGGGCTACGCATTTGTTTTATTCGTCTATTTAATTACTATTTTGTTACGTTTAACAGGGTGCGACCGTCAACATGCCACGAACATATGTGAAAAAGTCAAATAGGCTGCAGTGTTCGGAGTCAGACATGCTTTTAGCCATAAATTCAGTGCTGGAAGGCAGAATGGGATATCTTTTGGCATCACATAGTGTACCCATTCCTTAGAAGATCGTGTAAAGAAGATCAAAGCTGGAAAACCCAAAGACGAAGTGTTTCGGAAGTGCCCTGCTACTGCAAAATGCGTCTTCACCGATGAGCTGGAAGGTATGCAAGTTGAACATATCAAAACTATGGAATCTCGACTATTTGGATTGATTAAAACAGATCTGCGACTTTTGGCATTCCATTTAGCTAAAATAAATAATTTGAAACATCCTTTTAATGTGGAAACTGGACTCGCTGGCTTAGATTGGGTTAGTAGTAGATTTCTAAAACGTCATTCTGAATTGTCACTAATTCACCTGAAGCTACGTCAGCTGCAAGAGCGGCTTTAATAGAGCTGTAGTGTCATCGTTTTTTAATCTTTTAGATACACATTATGCAAAGCACGCTTTGAAATCCACACGAATTTATAACATGGACGAGACTGGATTGACCTCTGTACCAAAATAAATAGGAAAAATTATATCGGTCAAAGGTAAAAATAAGTCGGTGCCCTAGCTTCAACTGTACGGGGACAGTTGGTAACGGCACTGCTTTGCTTTTCTGCCGCTCGACATTATGTTCCACCTCTTGTGATTTTTCCTCGCGTACGAATGAAGAGTGAGCTTCTGGATGGTGCACCACCAGGCGCAATAGCTGTGTGCCACTTGTTTGGATGCAACGACATATTTTCACTAAATGGATGCGTTAATAAAAGTATTTTAATATAATAAAATTAAAGTCTTTAATTTACAATTTTACATCATAATTTTGTTTTACTCGCTACAAAAACATTCATACAACCAAAAAAATACAAAAATATTTTGAGGCCAAGTTATTTAATGTGATCATTGGGGCCGCGCCGGCCACTTGTAATGGTATTTTGCGTTACACGCATGGCCGTCATCGTCAGCTAGCAAAAGGTGTTCAAGTTCACCTTAGTTGTAATTTTGACCCGTTTTCTAAACTCTTAAGTGGGGACACTTATTGTGACGGACGGGAGACTGTGGAACCCTACACTGAGCGTGGCCCGACACGCTCTTGGCCGATTTTGTCAAAATGAAAATTCTGATGATGGACATCAGAAGGCTTTTGACTTGAAATTGAGGAATAACCATGTGATTTTGGTATTTGCATTGACACGCATATGTAAAGACAAGATTCAATTCTAATAGTAAATAAATTAAGTATTCATACGAAAACAAGGGTTAAAAAACTTGGTATCAAAGCCAAACACATTACTTAAAAAAACAACACTTCAATTCAAATATCGTAGGTGAAATAAAACTATGTAATAATTTTGAGCCTAACCTAATAAAATTTACTACAAAACGGTGTAGTTATTGATCCGACGCACTCAACGCTTTCAGACGTGCTCACTGCTCATCAATGTATTAAATATTTAATAAATTAACATTAAATGCGTAAATAGTGACATAGTTTTTGGTGTACTGGCGTGTTACAAGGAAACACTAAGTGCAGACAAGTTTAAAAAGATCTGATAGGATTATTATGATCTAAAATATGGATAGCAGTCCCTTCAATCGGAGCACGATAACGCGACGCAGCACTCCTCCAACACCAACACAGACGCAGCCTCCCCAGCAACTCAAATTTTCAGCCACAATGTCGCTGTGGTAACAGACCATTTAGTAGCTCGAGGAGATTTACCAGAAGAGTGCAAACAATTAATAGGAATAACTGTATTAATTGATAACTTGTTCAACACGTTAAATGTGAGTAGGTAGCTTTTCGATACATAATGGAAAAATATAAAGGGCCTATTAGAAGGCACTCACCACTGTAAACTTCATTCAGAAAAAGGTTACTATCTGTAAAAAACTAATTACCCTTTCTGTCTCCTAATGGTATAAGTCAACCGCATATCAATGGTAACAAAACTAATAAGAGCAGATCCTGTCTTCTGTAAAACCTATAGGTATATGAAGCCTAAACCTAGCCTAACTTACCTGAAGGTAAGTCTGCTTAAAATAGTTCTATTTGAAATGTGGTTGACAGTTTGAAACAAATAATGTTCAATCACAGTACCTACAATAATATACCACTATAGCTAGCTAAAGACGCCGGATTAGTTCGGATACAAAATGTAGAAGCGCCACTGTCTACTATTAGTTGGCAAAAAATTTGATACTAAAACGATCCCAGCTGACCGATCAGTGCTGACAAGCTACGCGCTGACCGTCAGCCGGCGGTAAGCGTGAGAGGAGAACTAGCCTATGAACACATTTTTTCTTTTTATATTGATAGAGGTTTTTTTTTGTGTGCAATTACCATAAAAAAACCCATGACAATAGACTATAAGAAGAACCAAACGGTGGGCTCCTTTGCGTGTTTTAGAGGAACATGCAGATCCAAGCCAAAAGTAAGCCGAGGCAAAGGCACTTGGTTTGATAATGTCAAAATCAGTATGCCGCAGGTGTTTTATTTGATATATGCTTTTGCACAGAAATACAGTTATGAGAGTACTATGAAGGAAGACTTCTCTGAAAGTGGACACTGCCTCTCTACAGCTACAATATGTGACTGGTTCAATTATTGTAGAGAGGCAGTTGTTAAATATCAAGAAGATACGCAGGAGAAAACTGGAAAGATTGGAGGTCCAGGCAAAATTGTCCAAATCGATGAAAGCAAGTTCGGAAAACGAAAATATAATAAAGGACGTCGCATCGATGGACACTGGGTCCTTGGAATGATAGAGGACGGGAGTGAAGACTTGCGACTAGAAATCTGCCCAGACAACATTCGAACTGCAGAAGTATTGGTGCCTTTAATAAAAAAACATGTGGCTGAGGGCACCACCATACATACGGATTTTTGGAGGGCGTATGATTGTCTCGGTGAACATGGATATGTTCACCGAAAGGTGAACCATAGTAATATGAACAATCCATTTGTGGCTGTAGATGGCACCCACACACAATGAATTGAATCTCAGTGGCACCTAGTAAAACGTTTCTTTTATAGAGAAAATTATAATAATCGTATATTAACATTCGTGCAGTTATTTATGAATATTTGTGGAAGAGAGACGTAGATCGGAGTAAAAAGGATCCCTTTGAGGAATTAATCTAAGTTGTGAAATTTAATTTTAATAAATAGATTTAAATTAATGTATTTGTTATTTATTTGCTTTTATATCATTCTAGATATCCTGTTTAGTAGAAAATTATATGGGAGTTAGACTTAGGGGCACCCCGACTCGGACAGGTTAGGTTAGAACGAGGTGCGAGGTGCCACCCAGAAGTAGGAGCCCGGCGACTACGTCTTTTAAACAATTTTTGAGGTTTTTGAGGTTAGGTTACAAAATATGGTTTTTCTCGGAAACGGTGAGTTACCTTTTCATGGCAGTGGTACTAGGGGTGAGGTGGGCTCCCCACTCCCCCCAGCTACCAACCCCCTACTCCTGCGACCCTATTCTAAAGTTTTACCCTTTCCAACTCTTTAGTGTTTACTTGCATTGTTCATTCTGCGTTCAGTTGAGCTTTCGAGTTCCTGCGTGTTGAGTACTTGTGATAGTGAACATTTCTTTTGAGACAGGACTCTATTTGTTATTTTAAACATGTCTCGTTCTAACGTTCGGTGTGTCAACAACGAACTACGGTTGACGAGACCAAGTCATCGTATTTCAAATGAAAGCGAACATCTTTCTAATATTTTAAGGTTTTGGACTTCTCCAAGGGAAAATTCCAAAAATATACAGGTCATTTCAAATTATTAATGAAACTCGAGGACTTCGTGAAATGCACAGCGGTAGTATATGAACTGCATTATTATGTACATTAAGGACAGGAGACAGACTATCGACCTTATTTCAAACACCAAGGCGCACATTATAAACCCTGATGAACAAGGCTACAACATATTAGCTCAGGAGTATGTGCCTCAACATTTGGGTTTGCACCATATGAGTCGGACAAATGTCATTAGTAAAAACTCATACATAGCAAATAGTTTTTAGGGCAGACCTGATCTACTCGCAAAATGCAATTGTTATCTGTGATGGCACCTATGTTTATACCCAAAAGAGCACAAATTATTAGTTTTCAAAAAGATACGTATTCCCTCCATAAGTATCGAAACCTAATAAAACCATTCAGTATGTTCCTCGCCCAACTACCAGGAACTCTACCATCAGGAGAATGCCAGCTAATCAAGCTGGTAGCAAATCTATCACGCTGTGTGACAATAAATAGATGGGTTGTAGAAGCCCTTAATGGCGCCATCAAGAGAGATTTTAAATAACAGCCATGAATATTTTAATTCATTGCACTGCATGTTTGTGGAACAAAGTAATGCAGAACAAATATCACGTTTTATAATTGAAGGGCGTAGTACTGACAACTCTGGCTGAAAAAGTGCTTGAAGAAATTCTGCGTAGAAGGAACTCTATTTAGACGTACAATAAGTACAGCTATTGTATTTCCTAACCTATCTATAGAAGAAATGGTCCTCTTAGCATGTGGCACTTACCAAATTAGACAAGCAAGGTCATATATAGGTGAACAATTAAAACTTCATGGCCTTTATTCAATAGAAGTCTGCAGAGTAAATCGACATGGTCTCCCATGTCGATTTAAGCAGGTTAGGGGGAATAAATTCGTATTTAATCCGAGTGAAAATAAAGTTTTAGCGACATGCGTCACGAAAATATTTTTATTACTACAGATCAGCAACGAGTAGGTAGAAATGCCATCACTGGATATTGTTGCAATTGCATTGTTGGATTACGCTCTGTGGGATGTTACTCTCACGTCATGAGCGTAGTATGGTACCTGGGCTACGCATTTGTTTTATTCGTCTGTTTAATTACTATTTTGTTACGTTTAACAGGGTGCGACCGTCAACATGCCACGAACATATGTGAAAAAGTCAAATAGGCTGCAGTGGTCGGAGTCGGACATGCTTTTAGCCATAAATTCAGTGCTGGAAGGCAGAATGGGATATCTTTTGGCATCACATAGTGTACCCATTCCTTAGAAGATCGTGTAAAGAAGATCAAAGCTGGAAAACCCAAAGACGAAGTGTTTCGGAAGTGCCCTGCTACTGCAAAATGCGTCTTCACCGATGAGCTGGAAGGTATGCAAGTTGAACATATCAAAACTATGGAATCTCGACTTTATTGGGATTGACTAAAACAGATCTGCGACTTTTGGCATTCCATTTAGCTAAAAGAAATAATTTGAAACATCCTTTGAATGTGGAAACTAGACTCGCTGGCTTAGATTGGGTTAGTAGATTTCTAAAACGATATTCTGAATTGTCACTAAGATCACCTGAAGCTACATCAGCTGCATGAGCGGCTTTAATAGAGCTGTAGTGTCATCGTTTTTTAATCTTTTAGATACACGAATTTCTAACATGAACGAGACTGGATTGACCTCTGTACCAAAAAAACATAGGAAAAATTATATCGGTCAAAGGTAAAAATAAGTCGGTTGCCCTAGCTTCAACTAAACGAGGACAATTGGTAACGGCAGAGCTTTGCTTTTCTGCCGCTTGACATTATGTTCCACCTCTTGTGATTTTTCCTCGCGTACGAATGAAGAGTGAGCTTCTGGATGGTGCACCACCAGGCGCAGTAGCTGTATGGCATCCAAGTGGTTGGATGCCATATTTTCACTGAATGGATGCGTCACTTTATCGGCCATGTTAAACCAAGCAATGAAGATCCTGTGCTACTCGTCTTAGACGGTCACGCCACTCACACTAAGAACCTAGAAGCTATTGAGTTAGCTCGTGCTCATGGTGTCATAATGCTCTGTTTGGCACCTCACTGCAAGAATCGCTTACAACCACTCGATGTTGGTTTTATGGGGCTTTTGAGCACGTTTTACTCGCAAGAAGTCCAATTATGGCATCGTAATCGTCAAGGGCGTGTTGTCATCCAGTTTCAAATGGCATCTTTGTTTGGAACTGCTTATAATCGTGCCGCTACTGTGCAAAATGCGGTGTCTGCTTTTACCAAAACTGGAATTTGCCCTCTGTATAACAACAACAGTTTAATTAAAAAATATCACAGGTGAAATAAAACTATGTAATAATTTTGAGCCTAAAACCTAATAAAATTTAATACAAAACGGTAGTTATTGATCCGACACACTCAACGCTTTCAGACGTGCTCACTGCTCATCAATGTGTTAAATATTTAATAAATGAACAATAAATGCGTAAATACTGAGATAGTTTTTGTGTACTGGCGTGTTACAAGGAAACACTAAGTGCAGACAAGTATAAAAAGATTTAATAGGATTATTATGATCTAAAATATGGATAGCAGTTCCTTCAATCGGAGCACGATAACGCGACGTAGCACTCCTCCAACACCTACACAGACGCAGCCTCCCCAGCAACTCAAATTTTCAGCCACAATGTCGCTGTGGTAACAGACCATTTAGTAGCTCGAGGAGATTTACCAGAAGAGTGCAAACAATTAATAGGAATAACTGTATTAATTGATAACTTGTTCGACACGTTAAATGTGAGTAGCTTTTCGATACCTAATAGAAAAATATAAAGGGCCTATTAGAAGGCACTCACCACTGTAAACTTCATTCAGAAAAAGGTACTATCTGTAAAAAACTAATTACCATCTGTAAATACCATCAGCAAAAAAGCAATTTGCAAGGTGTTGTTTGATAAATATGGTTATTATGCAATATTATCATTCAGATATGTACCTATCATTTCACGCCCTTTCTGTCTCCTAATGGTATAAGTCAACCGCATATCAATGGTAACAAAACTAATAAGAGCAGATCCTGTCTTCTGTAAAACCTATAGGTATATGAAGCCTAACTTACCTGAAGGTAAGTGTCTGCTTAAAATAGTTCTATTTGAAATGTGGTTGACAGTTTGAAACAAATAATGTTCAATCACAGTACCTGCAATAATATACCACTATAGCTAGCTAATGACCCGGATTAGTTCGGATACAAAATGTAGAGGCGCCACTGTCTACTATTAGTTGGCAAAAAATTTGATACTAAAACGATCCCAGCTGACCGATCAGTGCTGACAAGCTTGTCAGCAACTGATCGGTACTGATCGGTAGCGCCTAGCTACGCGCTGACCGTCAGCCGGCGGTAAGCGTGAGAGGAGAACTAGCCTATGAACACATTTTTTCTTTTTATATTAATAGAGGTTTTTTTTGTGTGCAATTAAAAAAACCCATGACAATAGACTATAAGAAGAACCAAAGGGTGGGCTCCTATGTGTGTTTTAGAGGAACATGCAGATCCAAGCCAAAAGTAAGCCGAGGCAAAGGCACTTGGTTTGATAATGTCAAAATCAGTATGCCGCAGGTGTTTTATTTGATGTATGCTTTTGCACAGAAATACAGTTATGAGAGTACTATGAAGGAAGACTTCTCTGAAAGTGAACACTGCCTCTCTACAGCTACAATATGTGACTGATTCAATTATTGTAGAGAGGCAGTTGTTAAATATCAAGAAGATAAGCAGGAGAAAACTGGAAAGATTGGAGGTCCAGGCAAAATTGTCCAAATCGATGAAAGCAAGTTCGGAAAACGAAAGTATAATAAAGGACGTCGCATCGATGGACACTAGGTCCTTGGAATGATAGAGGACGGGAGTGAAGACTTGCGACTAGAAGTCTGCCCAGACAACATTCGAATTGCAGAAGTATTGGTGCCTTTAATAAAAAAGCATGTGGCTGAGGGCACCACCATACATACGGATTTTTGGAGGGCGTATGATTGTCTCGGTGAACATGGATATGTTCACCGAAAGGTGAACCATAGTGATATGAACAATCCATTTGTGGCTGAAGATGGCACCCACACACAAAGAATTGAATCTCAGTGGCGCCTAGTAAAACGTTTCTTTTATAAAGAAAATTATAACAATCGTATTAACATTCGTGCAATTATTTATGAATATTCGTGGAGGAGAGATGTAGATCGGAGTAAAAAGGATCCCTTTGAGGAATTAATCGAAGTTGTGAAATTTAATTTTAATAAATAGATTAAAATTAATGTATTTGTTATTTATTTGCTTTTATATCATTCTAGATATCCTGTTTAGTAGAAAGTCGTATAATCATACTGATTATATCCGACTCGGACAGGTTAGGTTAGAGCGAGGTACGAGGTGCTGCGAAGTAGGAGCCGCGGCGACTACGTCTTTTAAACAATTTTTGAGGATTTTGAGGTTAAGTTACAAAATATGGTTTTTCTCGGAAACGGTGAGTTACCTTTTCATGGGGTGAGGTGGGCTCCCCCCTCCCCCCCAGCTACGAACCCCCTACTCCTGCGAGCCTATTCTAAAGTTTTACCCTTTCCAACTCATTAGTGTTTACTTTCATTGTTCATTCTGCGTTTAGTTGAGCTTTCGAGTTCCTGCGTGTTGAGTACTTGTGATAGTGATCATTTCTTTTGAGACAGGACTCTATTTGTTATTTTAAACATGTCTCGTTGTAACGTTCGGTGTGTTAACAACGAACTACGGTTGACGAGACCAAGTCATCGTATTTCAAATGAAAGCGAACAACTTTTTAATATTTTAAGGTTTTGGACTTCTCCAAGGGAAAATTCCAAAAATATACAGGTCATTTCAAATTATTAGTGAAACTCGAGGACTTCGTGAAATGCACAGCGGTAGTACATGAACTGCATTATTATGTACATTAAGGACAGGAGACAGGCTATCGACCTTATTTCAAACACCAAGGCGCACATTATAAACCCTGATGAACAAGGCTACAACATATTAGCTCAGGAGTATGTGCCTCAACATTTTGGTTTGCACCATATGAGTCGGACAGATGCACTTGAAAAAAGCAAATTCCACTTTAAGAAGCAAAATTCGGTGAAAATATGAACTACCATATTGATCGTTATTGGACAAGCTTATCTGTGTTGAACTTTTTAGCACTACTGAGCTGTATAACAGGTGAATTGTCAAATATGTGTAAAAAATAAAAATAAGAACTGGGGAGCCAATAAGACGAATTGTGTCATTTATGAGCATGAATAAATCGGTGGCCTGCAGTTATATTAAAAAGACACGTCGCTGCATGAAAGAATTTTATTTACCAAGACATTTAGTTTTCCTCGAGCAAGCCTGTCTAGTAGAAATCGTTTAGTCCCACAGAGTCTTTTTGGAACAGCAGAAAATAACCCAATAATTATACGTGATGGAAAATACATATATTTCCAGAAATCATCAAAATATCTGTTCCAAAAAAATAGCTTACACAAGTTTGCAAATCTTGACCGGCGTCTGTATGGTTGGGTCAATATGACCCGCGCAATTTTCAATTGTTTGTATCTTTTAAGAATCGAACGCGACGTTGCCGTACTTCTCAGTAGCTGGAGTTAAGACATCACCTTTCTTGTTTTATGCCACAGTTTAGTTGTCGTGCGACTGCACCGGGAGTTACACGTGCGCAAACGTCAAAAAGGTAAATATGACCCAACTATACAGTCAATGTAACAATTATGCGCCATTTTAGTAGTTAGTGTAAAAAGATTATAATTTCCGTATTCTGTTATTTGTAGGTTATAATTTAAAATGGATCGTGATGAATGTGAGCGGCAGCGTATTTTAGCAATTTTAGAGCAATCTGATTCAGAGAAAAGTGGAATTTCGTCAGAAAGCGAGGAAGATCAGGATCGTGTCAGTGTTCAAAGTCAAGAGACTGACACAGAACAGGCGCCTTCTAGCAGTGACGAAGATGATACACCTCTAAGTGAACTACAGGTACAAAGATCACAATATTATGTTGGCAAAGACGGGACTAAGTGGCAAAAGCAACCTTTTCGTCAAAATAGACGTACAAGAATGGAAAATATTATTACAGTGCCTCCAGGAGTACAGCCACAAGCCAAGTCGGCTTTATCAGAAATAGATTGCTGGGGTCTTTTTTTTACTAGCGAAATGTTGCAAAGAGTTCTGAGTCATACAAACGCCCAAATAAGAGAAAAAATGCAAGCATGCCAAGATCTATCAAAATATAGCTACATGAAGGAATGTACTTTGCATGAATTTATGGCTTTTATTGGTCTTCTATATATAGCTGGTTTGCACCGCTCTGGTAGGGAAAATATAAGTGATCTTTGGGCTTCAGATGGCACAGGTGTGGATATTTTTCGCTTGACAATGTCTGCAAGGGTACTTAGTCTGAACGGCCCAAATCGAATGGCACGTGGGCCATTCGCACGTAAACAAAAATCGTCTACGTTCAAATGGCCCGGTGGTAAAATGAATTTAAAAATAATTCAAAGTACAGTCGCAAACATTGTATTAGTCACATAGTTTATGAATTTTAACTAAATAAATATTTAATTATGTATTTAAAATCGTCGAAATAAACGGAATATATCTTCATAACCTGTCGGTACGATTTCAGGTAGCTAGATAAACAATGACCCTTTCTTGTCATCCAATCACAAGCAGGATGCTTATCTGTGACGTCAGACGACTGTGGAGAAATATGTTTAATATGCAGCTTAGTAACACCACTGTTAATTTTGCAATTGTCTAATAATGTTGTGCGTTGAATTTTTACTTTTGAAGTTTTGTGTTTTTGTTTACTGTTGGATCCTGGTAAGTTTTTTTTATATAATTATATATTATAAGGCTAATTGCATATACTGCAATATTTTTCTCAAAATGTTTCTTCAGTTAAAGGCGTTTCATATGTACATTATATTCTCTATCTTTTTGGGTCCATGAACATAATATGATCGAATTTAATAATATAAGTATATCTCTCTAAACTCGTTTGCAAACAACATCAATATTCGGGCTAAAGACTAAGCTACCAGATTTTAGAACATAAATAATATATGACCGGGACTAGATTTCGATGCATACAATATACAAATCTGCTGCAATCTACTTTCACACTTCTAAGGCCCATATTGTATATTCTAGGTTTAAATAATCAAAGAAATGGATGACGCACATCCCTCTACATCACAATCTACAAGTGAGGGTAAATCAAGAAAAGGTGGTCGCCTTCTACGTAGAGGTGGTTATGAATATAATTGGAAAAGGCTGAACAAAGACGGAACAGAACATTGGCGTTGTGCAAAAAAAAGTACGTGCAGTGCTTCTATTAAAACCAAAAGTAACCCTTTAACAGTTGTACGTGAAACATCACATAATCATGGACCTAAAGACTTAGAAACAAGGGAAATTAAAGAGCAAATGGAAAAATGTATTAACGCTGTTCAACACGATGTATCTATTCCGATTCCTCAAATATTTAATGAGCACATGCAAATACTTACACAAAAAGGAGTACAAATTTTACCTAAGTTTGAAAATATAAGCAAACATCTATACCAAAAACGAAATAGCTCAATTGGAGCCAAGAGACTTTGCTTTAGAAAAGGAGCTGACGTTATTATCCCTCAAAAATATTTATTTATGTTATTTGCGGATTATCAATACAGACAAAAAAGAATATTAATATTTGGACATAAGGATTTCATTGTTTATTTGAGGCAGTCAAGAAGTTTCTTCTTTGATGGGACATTTAAGATCTGCCCGAATGGATTTTATCAAGTTTTTACAGTTCATGCAGATATCGGAAGCACTCAAGAATTTGTTAACGTGATTCCTATTTTGTATGCTTTACTACCTGATAAGAAGCTTGACACATATCAGTTACTATTTGAATTAATAAAAAGTCAGGAACCAGAATTAAAACCGACTTATGCCACTATGGATTTTGAAGCGGCTACCATAGTTGCATTACAAAATATGTTTCCAGATGTTAAAATAACAGGGTGCAATTTTCATTTTAATCAATGCTTGTGGCGTAAAGCAAAGAAATTAAATTTACACAAGACCCATTCAGGCAAGGCACATATAAAATTATGTACAGCATTATCACACATTCCTCCACAATTCGTTGACGATGGTTGGCTTTATATTATGGCAGAAAGTCCGTGCAGTGATAATTTTACAAAATTCAACGATTATTTTGTTAGCACATGGCTAGAAGATAAGGTGAATTCAAGTATCTGGTGTACATATAATAAATATCATAAAACAAATAACATTGTAGAGTCATGGAACAATAGAATTAGAAAATTCATAAAAGTCAAACCAAATATTGGTCAACTTCTACAAGGGTTGCATAACGACTTCAAATATTATTCAAATCAGATAAGGAAGCCTGATGGGATCAAAATTTCAAAAAGGAAACCTGAAACTTTGACAAGAAACTGGAAAATGCAAAGTACAGTAGAAGAATTATTGACTGGACAGATAAGCTTGGGGCATTGCTTAGAAAAATTAAAGTTTTAATCAATAATGTTGTATTTTCTTTTTACTTTGTTGATTTTTTATATTAAAATAAGCCCGATTATAACTAAATCTTATTGTTTAATTGTATTTTTATATTTTGTTGATTTGTTTTTCTAAAATAAGACTGATTTTAGGTAAATCTTATAGTAACTTCTCATATTTTGTTGATCTGTTTCCTTAAAATTGCTGGCAGGTTTTGACTGAACATTGTTGTACAATTATATTTTTATGTTTGTTAATTTGTTTCTCTAAAATAAGACTGATTTTCACTAAATCTTATTGTTTAATAGTAAATTCTCACGAATTGAGGATTTTTATTATTTAAAATTAGGCTGCTTTTAACTAACTTCTTAATTGTATTTTTTTATACTTTGTTGATTGGCCTATTTTGGCTTATTGTTTTATTTTATCTTATTGTTTAATTTTTTTATGTTGATTTGTTTCACTAAAAGTTTTTTTTTAAATATGACTGCTTATACATAACATAATGGCTATATTTAACTTTTGTAAACATTTTATATTGTTGTTGATTGTTTTATGAAGATAATACAAATCTAAGAAAAAAAATTATTTTATTTAAACTTTTTACTTTTGCACCCGAATGTACATAATGTAGTTTATCCATTGAATTAAGATAGATTTTTTAACCAACGGGCCATTTGAACGTAGACGATTTTTGTTTACGTTCGAATGGCCCACGTGCCATTCGATTTGGGCCGTTCAGACTAAGTACCCGTCTGAAAGACGTTTCCATTTTATTCAAAGTCACCTTTGCTTTGATGACAAGTTGACCCGCGGAGAAAGAAGAGTAGTAGACAATTTAGCCCCTATCCGCGATTTTTTTGATGCATTTGTCAACAATTGTCAAGGTGCCTATAATCCAAGTGAATATTTGACAATTGACAAAATGCTTATAGCGTTTCGAGGGAGATGCAGGTTCAGACAGTACATACCCTCCAAACCCGCCAAATATGTTTTGAAAATAATAGCTTTGGTGGATGCAAAGTGTTTCTATATTGTGAACCTCGAAATATACGCAGGAACCCAGCCAGCTGGCCCATATTTTGTGAGCAATAAGCCTTTTGATGTTGTCGATCGCACTGTGCAACCTGTTTCTAAATCTAATCGTAATATTACGTTCGACAACTGGTTTACAAGCTACGAGTTAGTTCTCCATTTACTACAAGAGCACAGATTGACTTCCGTGGGGACATTACGCAAAAATAAAAGGCAAATTCCTCTTGAATTCACAAAAACTCGGGGCAAAGATATTAATTCATCTACATTTGGCTTCCAAAATGATGTTACGATTGTATCTCATATCCCTAAACAAAGTGGTATTACTTATGTCCAGTCTTCACCATGATGCAACAATTGATAAGTCGACAGCAGAAAAGCGTAAACCTGAAATTAACACCTTTTACAATATGACTAAAGGCGGGGTTGATGTTGCTGACGAACTTTGTTCCACATACAACGTTAGCCGTAACACGAAGAAATGGCCTAAAACAATATTTTATGCTGTGCTGAATATGTCTGCAATAAATGCATATATAATACAAAATAAAAATAATAATCAAATTGTAAAACGGCGCCAATTCCTCAAAAAGTTAGGCCTTGCTCTCGTAAATAACCACTTGAATACTCGCCAAGACGTCGTGCAGTTGCCGAGAGAAACGCGAAAGAGAATCAGAGATTTTCTTGGAGAACCATCTGAGGAGCCACCTGCAAAAGTACAAGGTGTACGGAAAAGGTGTCAAGTTTGCCCAGCCAAAAAAGATCGCAAAACGACGCATACATGCACAAACTGTCACAAGTTTATTTGTCCCGAACATATTGTTCCGTACTGCAAAGAGTGCTGTGATATGTTGCAAGAATGAGACTAACTTAGGACTGTTTTATTTTTATTTTGATTTAAGTTTGAAAGATCTCGTTTTCAACTACACCAAAACGATAATTGTAAGATTATAAGTGAACATTTATGTTATTTTATAGTAACGAGACTGATGATGTCTATTTTTGTTGATTATTTTTGTATGTTTTTTCATAACTCAAACAAAGATGCTACGATTAGTTAAATTGCCTTTTATTTCTGCTGCATAACCTTAAAATTAGTGTTCTAACTAAAATATACTCATATATTTATTATATATTTAAAGTTCAACAAAATAAAGGCTTCTACATTTCAGGGTAATTTTGACCCACTTGACAGTCGGTGTAACAATTTTCTACCATACAGACGCCGGGTTAAACCTTTTTTACTGGATACTACTGACGGGCACATTATAGACATATTTGGGCCATATGCAGCCACAACATCAGACGCTTCCATTATGAAACTGCTGTTCCAAAGTCAAAATTTGCAGTTAAGATAATATTTTAGACAGAATTATGTTTTTATTCTCGATCGTCGTGGCTTTAGAGGCTCTATCCCATTGCTCACATCTTTGGGATATACTATTTGTAGACCTGAGACCCTCAGCGAAAGGGAAAGTCAATTATGGACTGAAAAACCAACAAATTACGGCGACGAGTGACACTGTGCAGGTGGGTTGTAGAAGTTGTAAATGGTCGGTTTAAACGGGATTTTAAGATATTACGAAATAAATATTTTAATATAGGGTCTCAAAACCTTATGGATGATTTTAGAATTGCAGGGGCCATTTTAAACCATTTTCATCCCGTTTTGACTGATCATCCTGATGCTCAAAGTATACTAGAAAGAGCTAATCAGAGAATGAACATTCTAATCTATTTAGCCGACTATGTAATTAGTTATCAGCTTAATAGATGCCGAGCCAGTTTTGTCCATATAAATGCTTAACTGCCACAGCTGGATATGTTCCCCACCATGGAGATGTCAGATTTAGTTTTATTTAGTTTGGGTATTTAACAAATTAAACAGGCACGCTCTTATTATGGGGAACATATTCGGCCAAACGGTACTTTTACCGTAGAGGTAGATGAAGATGAACAATTTATAAATATTCCAGGCATTTTGTCATCACATGAGACAGTATTAATCAGAGGACGAATAAAGTCACGCCACATTAGTAATCGAGTGTATTCCACATATATTTTATTGAAAGTGGCAGAGACTAGTTGGCAAAACTGTATTACAGATTATTATTGTAGTTGCATAATTGGGAAAGGACTGTTGGAAGTTGTGCTCATGTGATGACAATTGTCTGGTATCTTGGATAGGCTCGGTGTAGGGACACATCGTATGATAGGTAGGAAATATGATCGCGTGACGTATGCAAAAGGTATGAGGTATGCTTGTATATAGAGACGGCTGCGCCCGTCAAATAAGGATTTCAGTCGTGAATATACGGTCCTACTGGAACTACGTCTTTCCTTTATTAGTACACTCGCCTATAACCCTAAACTCGGCATCAAAATAATATATCTCCATGTACGGTCAGCATCCCGTACATTGGACTCAGGCCTAGTTAGTAATTATTGCAAACCGGGTAAAAGTATGTTTGCTGTATCGTCACGTACACAAGTGCGTCAGTAATACGTTTGGCACCGAACTCTCGTAACATTTAACATTTTAGTAACATTTCATATAACATTTATTAGTCTTTTTAAGTACTATTTGTTTAACATTTTTAAGTAACGTTAAATTAGTGAAAAGAATTATTAAACATTATTTATAGAACTTTAACATATTTTCATTTCATTCAACATTATATGTAAGGGCTTGCCCTTACACTCCACCTGCTCAGTTTCTCGATAATATGTTAATAAGAGAAGACATTGAAAATGAAGATCAATAATTAATATTAATAATAATAATAATAATAAAATTTTAATTCAGACAACAGTCCATAATTGTTAGTAATACAAAGAACCTTATAAAACTATTATTTATATTATATTATTTATTTACTTATGTTTTATTTCTAACACAACCATACATTTGAGGAGCTCGTGGCTAGATAATAACAGCCGCACAGGTCGATCTTCAAGGTTAAGCAACGCTTGCCTAGGTTGGTCTGTGGATGGGTGACCATCTTAACATAACGAGTTTCCTCCGTGCCTCGGAAAGCACGTTAAGCCGTTGGTCCCGGCTGTCATTTGTAGATCTTTGGCAGTCGTTACGGATAGCCAGAAGCCAGTAAATCTGACACCAGTCTTGCCATGAAGTATCGTATTACCCCAGTTAATGGGTTGTGGAGGTCTGGTAGGCAGCCGCTCCTCGTAAAATACTGGTATTCAGCTGAATCCGGCTTGACTGGAAGCCGACCCCAATATAGTTGGGAAAAGGCTAGGCAGATGACAACCATACATTTACCCAATTACAGCTAGGTATTAATCAATTTGTAAAATAGCATGATTTTCGAAAGCCGTTTCAGATACTTCCAATCTCGATTCCCAGTCAATTACAAGGGATTCTCATAATTGTACTAGCTATGGTTATCTTCAGCTGATAATAAGCTAAAACCAGTTACACTCAATGAAGTAATAACTACTCGTAAACAGCGTGGTCTAAGTTCTTGATGGATAATGCTAGACATTTTTTTTTTCTAAAAATAATGTAAAAACATTGACTTACTATTGTAGTTTTTGCCGTTTTAGCCCGTGCGCACAAAATACATCTATATCTCGCTGGGCTGGCGCACGAAATGAAGTAAACGACTATACACGCAAAATATAATCAATCAATCAATCTCGGAGGGTACCGAAAATGCCATAAGTCGTGGACAGTTTTAAATGTGTTAATTTTACATTATTCTAACACCTGGGCTTTAAAAGACCCCACGCGACTGACCGAGGTTTAAACATTTTATTTTTTTACGATTACACAAGCGCTAAAGTTGCTAGAGCCTAACTTCAAGCTCGCCACCTTAGTGAATCGTACATATTACATTTGACACTCAACTTTTTCACATTAGTTAATAGTTATTTAATAGTATCATTTTATTTTCTGAATTCTTACGAAATGGTTTATAAACGACCTTGGAAGACATTGCGTGGCACCGTATCTTTAGAAAAATATACTGAAGCTTCAGAAATTGTAATTAAGCAAGTGACTTTATTTATCGTATAAGCAGGATTATACAGTTAAAACTGGATATGCCCCACATAATAAAGTATTTTCTACAGAACAGGAACTAGAATTATCGCAATATAGCAAGACTGTGAGTCAGCTATAAACAGCTTTGGGGCTGTACTGCAACTGTGCAGTCCTATATTTGGTCCTGGAGAGGTAGGAATAAACAAGGAACAACTGTTGGCACACATATCCATGGAATTTGATACCTTTATCACTGTTAACAACAAGCTATACTACAACGGTCCCCCCAGGTATTTGGTTGATGACTATGTCGCCTACTATAATGACGTGTACCCGCGGTTTAAACCCCTGTTTAGGAAACTACCGAAAGCAGTAGTCACAGGTTCTGAGACGCAGAACAGACTAAAGAGACATAGCCCAGATGAATATAAAGACAATTGAAAAAATATCATTATTACAACCAGTTGCTGTTTTTGATGTAAGTTACCCAAAATAAAACTGTCCCTTGTAGTAGCCTTGAAATGGTGCCTGAAAAAACGGAACGAAATGAAAACACAACATCATCTCCATTTCCTACGATAGAAATGTCCTCGTTACCCCCAGGTACCCATCCTCGCTACGTGCCTGCAAGCCGTAAGAAATCAAACCGAGCAATAAATGATTTCGAGGCGCAAACATTAGAAGCGTTGCAAGAGAATGAAAACCGCCACTTATCATTTTTCAAAGGAATTTTGAATGGCTTTATGGAATTACAAACTGACATTCCAAAGCAAAGTTATAAATATCATTACCGAAATGACAGTATCAAGCAACACCATTGCAGTCACGCGGATATCAAACTGGACAACAGTATCAAGCAACACCATTGCAGTCACGCGCATATCAAACTGGACAACATGCCCAGTCACCATCGCCATCGTTGTATCGAACAGACGAATTCGAAGCTACCTACTCAGCCAACACTACGATTAATAATTTTACTGATGATAGTCTGGCTAAATCTGAAAAAACTGACCATCACTATCAAAGGAGATATCCAGAATCTTCTACGGGTGGTGGTGTAATAAAAGCAACAAAAGAATACGTTTGTATTTATCCATTGCAAAGGCTGAACTGAGACGCAGCTGCGACGGCGTGCATACCCTCTTGTGTTGCGTTGGCGCAGGGTCAACGCAACACAGGTGTGGCATACAATGCATTGTTCCGTTGCGACGACGCGACGCAACGCAGCGCAATGCACTAATGGGGCCTCGACGGATTTGCGATACTTCTACAATGCGGCAATGTTATGTAGGGTTCACCCTTGTCACATAGTTTATTTACGTATATTACAAATACACAAACATAAACACAGCCACAGTTTTATTCATATTAGTATTTACGTTTATCATAAAAACACTACTCAACATTCACGGCGTCTATAATACATATATTTATAATGTTTTCACATTATAACGTCGGCGGATGTCGAAGCGCTACTCGTACGGGCCGCGCGGTTGGGCGCCCGGGCGCACCTTTTACTTTTAAACATATTGAAGATCAGTCGGTCGTAGACCCCGCCGCCTACCGCCTGCGCTCGCGACGTTTGATCGATCCTCGAGAGTTACGAAGGACTCTGCTAAGTGTTAAGTCTATTGTGCTGTGACTATTTTGTGTGTTCTTCTGTGTCTGTTCTCCTTCTGATTTTTCCATGTTTTTGTGTACATCGTACGTATCAGTGCAGTAAACCTGAGTACCTAGTACGGACTTTTATTTCCTCACACCCGCACTCACTACGTACATTGAACTAAACTGGTGACCCCAACGTGATGACCAGAGGGTTTGGACTTTTGCTATTGCTATTTGGATGATTTTCTTATTTTCTCCAGAACAGAAGCAGAGCACGAGGAACACCTTCGTTTGATTTTCAGCAGAATGAAGGAATATGGCATGCTGGTTAACACATCCAAGTGTGTTTTCGGTGTCTCGGAGGTAACCTTCTTAGGCTACCACATCTCCGAAAAAGGCACCAAACCACTTGAGTCCAAAGTTGACGCCATTAAAAAGTTCCCCCAGCCCAAGGACGTCCGTCAGTTACGACGATTTTTGGGGATGATTAATTTTTACAGACGATTCATACCCCAGGCAGCTCAAATACAAGCCCCACTCAACAACCTCTTGATTGGCAACGTAAAGGGCTCGCATCCCATATGTCTTGCGGAGAATGCTTTGCAAGCTTTTGAGGACTGCAAAGAAAGCCTGGCTAACGCCGCTTTATTAGCTCACCCCTATTGCAGTGCCAAACTCGCATTGGTTACCGACGCGTCGGACACTGCAATCGGCGCAGTGTTACAACAGCTTAACAACGATGGCTGGCAACCTCTCGCTTTCTTCTCAAGGAAGCTCAGCCCAACGCAAGTAAAGTATTCACCCTATGACAGGGAACAGCATTCCATTTACGAGGCCATCAAATACTTTCGCCACATGTTAGAGGCAAGGCACTTTGTAGTGTACACGGATCACAAGCCGATCAGTTTCGCATTCCACGAGAGGAAGAAAAACTGCTCGCCTAGGCAGTTCCGGCACCTCGACTACATAGCCCAGTTTACCACCGATATTAAGGTGGCGGTTCGCGCCGCGACAGAGACAGGAGACCGCGAGCGGCGACCGCGACCGTTACTTGACGTTAGGAAATGTATAAGGGACAGTTCGCGAGCGAGACAGAGACAGGAGACAGAGACGCGAGACAGGAGACAGAGACGCGAGACAGGAGACAGCGAGACGGTCGCTGCCTCGGACCAGTAGTGTCTCGTGTCGCGCTCGAAAAGCACGTGTGTTTATTGTTATATAAAAATGAATACTTTTTCTGACGAAGCCTGTGAAACGCTGATTGAACTGATCAGACAGCACCCTCCGATATACGATGCACGACTAGACTCCTACAGAAATGAAAATTTGAAAGACAATATTTGGATGAGCATAGCTGAAAGCATAAATAAAACAGGTGAGTTATTTTTATTTTTTTTATTTTGCGTAGAATTAATATTTGAAAGGAAACATGTGGAATCAACTTAAACAAGCCGTGTGACATGTTGTTCTTTCCAGTCTACCGCTCCTTGCTGTGACATAAAGTAATCGGTTAATTTTGCTCTAATATCTAGTCCGTTGCTGTTCGAAAACCCTCCTGTTCCACGTAATGAAACGAAATTTGAAGGTAAATTTTCTTCTTGGTTCCATTGATGTACGGACACTTGAGCAGATTCTAAAAATCCATCTCTTAATAGGTTATGCAAGCAACAGGCAACTAAGATCATATCAGTGCATGTTTCTGGCGCTATTCCGATAGGCGTGTAAAATATTCTAAACACTTGAGACAGCAAACCGAACGCATTTTCCGATACTCGTCTCGCACGACAAAGGCGGTAGTTAAATATTCCTTTGCTTAAATCGTTTTTTGCAACTCTTCTAGCGTAAAGTTTCATCATAAAAGTATCAAGACTAAATGCTTCATCTCCATCTAAAAAATGTGGTAATATTATGTTCGAATTTGGTAGATTTTTAGGTTCTGGAAAATTAAATTCATTTTTCATGATTTTTTTTCCCATTGTAGACTTTTGGAATATTCCACTATCTCCTTCTTTGCCGTAAGAGCCAACGTCTACTGCAATGAACTTGTAATTATGGTCTACAATAGCCAGAAGAACAATCGAATAAAATTCCTTATAGTTAAAATACAACGACCCACTATATTTTCAGGGGCTCTTATTCTCACGTGCTTACCATCAATTGCGCCAGCGCAATTGGGGAATTGCCATTTGTCCCAAAAGCCTTCAGATATAAGCCTAAAATCACTTTCTTTTGGAATAGGCATTAGAATTGGCACTAAAACAATCTTTAAATGTTTCAACACCTCTTTGACTATTTGTGAAGTATAAGAAGGTGATATACGAAATGCGAATGATAGCGAAGCATATGTTTCTCCATTTGCCATAAACCTGAAACAAAAAAAAGACTTACATTATTATTTATATATTACAGATTCGGAATGCCGTAAAAAATGGAAACTAATCAGGGACTCTTACAACAGATACAAGCGCAAACAGAAAAGTTCAACGGGATCTGCAGCACCAGCTAAAAATTCAAAGTGGCAATTTTATGAACGCTTAAGATTTTTAGAAAACACACCATCAGAACGGCAAAGCTCCACCAGTGTAGATCAAGAACAGCAAAGCTCCACCAGTGTAGTACAAGAAGTTACTAATACCTCCTCAGAAGTTGGACATGAAGATACTCCTTCCGTAGCCGCAGACGCGTCAGTACATAATACTATTTCAAGGGAGTTAGTAGAACCTGTACCAGGAACTTCTACACAAGAAAGATCTATACCACAAAGTAAAAGTTCCGAAAAATCAACTAGCAAGAATACTAAGAGAAAAAGACAAAAAGAAGATGAATTTATAAAATTTATGAAAGACAGACATGAAAGCCGAAATAGTACGCTGGAGTCATTGAAATGTCAAGGTCGAGAATCATTCGATGATATATCTACATTTACTAAACACATTGAAACTATGCTAAGAAAATTGAGCGCTCGATCAAGAGCGATGGCAAAAACCGAAATATTTAATATTATCTCCAAGTATGAGATCGGAGATATCGATGGACAAGGTGAACGCCCCTATACAAGTTATTCATATTCTCCAACAAGTGCAGGTTCATCGGGACACCAAACACCAAGTGATTTATCACGTCGCCAATTGCAATGTACTTCAACTTCATCGTATAATACATATTCGCCAATAAGTGTAGCCTCCACAGAACACCAATCACAAAGTGAATTGATTGACTTAACATCTCGCCAATTGCCAAATATTTCAAGTGAACCATTTCGAAGCATTTTTCACGACGAATACGACCAGAATAACTTAGATGAATTGACAAACTTACCTTAGAGTTAGAGCTAATTTTTCTTTCAACGATATTTTTCCTTTTTCACGCATTGTTTTCTTTAGTAAATAGTTAATACATAATCAAACTGTGTTTTATTTAGCCGAAAATACTTCCTGAATGTATTGTCATCACACATTAGGTGCTTCTTCACTAATAGCGAAAATGATCCTTCTTGACCTCTAGTTAAATATAATTCCTTAATGGGTAACCTTCTTTTAGTTTTGTATTTGTAATAATAGTATAAGAGCAAATCATCGTCTTCTTCTTCCTCCAATAGAAGTTCTACAACTTGGTTTTCCATCATGACACAGAACACAACTGACTCCATCGACACACTCTCCGTACTGAGACCGAGATACTTGTCACGGTCTCCAGTCTCGGTCTCGACCTATAGTACATGCAGAAGAGACCGAGACACTTGTCGCGGTCTCCCGTCTCAGTCTCTGGTCTCGGTCGCTTGTCTCTGTCGCGACGCGAACCGCCACCTTAAGGCATATTTCCGGTAAAGACAATATTGTGGCCGACCCCTTGTCTCGTGTGGATGAGCTACAGGTGCCGGTCAGCCTCGACACCCTCGCGGAATCGCAAGCTCGTGATCCGGAGCTGACCAAACTTCTACAAGAAGGCTCGTGCTTAGTATTGGACAAGTTAAAGGTAGCTGGGGAGCGTACAGCGGTGTACTGCGACGTCAGTACGGCGACATAGACCTGGTAAATTATATAATATAACGTCATTATAATCTTATGTCCAATTTACTTGCAGGAGCGGCAAAGCGATTAACAAGGTCTCAGACTAGAAAGACTGAGAAGTCAGATAGCAGGAAAGAGGAAGCAGCTATGTCGACCAGTGCAGGAAATGATGATGTTTACTCGAACACCGCTGGATCTTCAGGCCCTCCACCAGTAGTTCCACCAAAGCAGAGGACAGCTGGTGAAGACTGGAGCATTCTCAGGAACTACCTAAAGGTGTCAGTGCGCACTACTGACGCTATAATCGGTGGTCAACTGGGATTAATCAACCCGACCGACAAAGAGATGGTGAAAGCAGCTATAATCGGCAAAGTGGCCAAGTCAAATTTTGAAGCTACCAAAGCTTTAATCAAGTTGATGGCATATGAAGGTTTTAACCCTGTCACTGTCATTGCTGAGATGGCTAGTAGGGCAGAGAAGTGGAACAAGACTGAAAGGACTGCCTCATGGGCCTTAACTTTGGACGGACTAGAGTTTGCAATTGATGAAAAGGCAAACCTTGCTAATGATGTGGTATTTATCTGCACGCTCTTCCTTACTAGAGGAAACAACTTAAGGAAGATATTAGCAAGCATTGATAAATCGGTTAAGACTTCACTCCTTAGCAAGATTCAAACGTATGGAATAAAGAGTGATACTGATGAAGAACTTGCTAAGCGCAAAAGAAGTGAGAAAATCGACCTTGTATCAAAAGACATAACGCTTAGCAGAATAGCTGCCTCTTTTCCCCACATTGCATTGGCCGTTGTCAAGCAAACGGGGGTGAGGGGGAAGGTGGATCTAGTCTGCATGAACTTACAGTACAGAATCGATTATGGGGAATTGAAGGAAATACCAGCTCTATTAACTCATGGTCTAATACCATCATTGCTATTGAAAGGAGACAATATTGAAGTTAGTGATTTAAAGCGCTTTTCCTATTTCTTCAACATTGAACAGTCGACACTTCAAATGCTAAGTGCAAAGAAGAATGTTGTCAATGAACCGATGAGCAAAACCCTGGAAGCAGCAGAGAAATTTGTGAACGCTGCTATTAATGGGCCATTAAATGATGATAACCAAAGGAAAAGTCTCTTAACTCACTTAGGTCTTTATAACTCAGAAGGAGAACAGACACAGAAGAACACACAAAATAGTCACAGCACAATAGACTTAACACTTAGCAGAGTCCTTCGTAACTCTCGAAGACCGATCAAACGTCGCGAGCGCAGGCGGTAGGCGGCGGGGTCTACGACCGACTGACCTTCAATATGTTTAAAAGTAAAAGGTGCACCCGGGCGCCCAACCGCGCGGCCCGCACGAGTAGCGCTTCGACATCCGCCGACGTTATAATGTGAAAACATTATAAATATATTATAGACGCCGTGAATGTTGAGTAGTGTTTTTATGATAAACGTAAATACTAATATGAATAAAACTGTGGCTGTGTTTATGTTTGTGTTATAATGTTTGTGTATTTGTAATATACGTAAATAAACTATGTGACAAGGGTGACTCTACAGTTAGATCAACCTATTCACCTGAATAGATGGATGATGGCTTAATTCTTTTATCACACAGCCTACGTGGACAAGAAAGACGGGCAGACCATCAAAAGAATTCACAAATTCAAAAATGGATTTGAGGGAACAAATACCCTGTGAAGAAACCTATGCAGCCCAAATGACTCAACGTGCTGCAGGACATGGTAACGCGGCTAAAGTTATGAAAGATATGATTTTAACGCCAACAACCTTTTTATCTACGTGATTAAAGGAGCTACGCGATGAACTCACAGCAATCGGATTCCACGCAAGCCAGCAATGCGCAGGCCCCTGGGCTATCTAGGAAGAAGAAACCTTTCCACGCCGAATACACGCCTTGCCAAAACTCGCTAGACTATCTACAACACAAACACCATTAACGCCAACAAGAGCCAAAAGGTACAGAACACGGTATAGTTCAACTCAAAACGAGGTAAAAAAGCATATACCATCACAAGCATTAGCTATTTTCGTGGAAACTGATTTGACAAGAAAACAATACAAAATTATTCACGCTGCAAACAAAAACATGTATCCGTGTTATTCACTTGTCAAAAAGGCAAAGAAATGCGTGAAGAATCGATGAGAGTTACAGAAACACGTGCTGAAATAACCTTGCAGGATGTTTTAGGTCACACATCTGCACGGTTATGTATGTACTTAGATGAAGTGCCTACTCTCTCTCTCTCTCTCTTTTCGAATCGAAGGTAAACTCTTCAGATTGTTTGGGCCCAGTAGGTAGCCACGCTAATTGCAGCATCGGTGACACTCATCAAATCCTCCAAAGTGCAGGTGTTTGGGCACTTAGGGCACTCCAACGTGTGGCTCATGTTTTGTACAGAAGCACCTACTGAAAAGTTTAAATGAAAGAGAAATAAGCTCTTTAGAACTACTATCTCCAAATGAGGTTGTGATGGTTCCCAACAACAACAATTTAAGCAAAAATTTGGATATTAGTAGACAGTGATTCATCTATATTTCCGAATTCATTTGTGCCCCTTACGACTAAATTGTAACGTTGGTGACCAAAATAAGATTATTAGGCAAAACCCAGTACCTTCTTCTGCAAGATACTGCCGACCAATCCGAATTCGTTTTGTTCACGAAACAAAAGACATCACAAATAAAGAAATCTATAAAGCGAAACAAATGAAAAGCTTGAACATGAGTATAATACCGAGAACAGAAGATGATATATTAACAATAAAGCACACATTAGCTTTTACCACGGTTGATGCAAAAGCTTGCAATGCTGCGACAAACACGTTCTCTACAATGAGGAGCTATTTATGTGGGCAAACATCAAAGGACTTTAACAAAGACGTATTAAACAGACTTCTAAGGCCGGGACTCCACCAAAGCGGAGACGAGTCGAGCGGAGAGGAGATGTTTTTTAAACAACCAATAGAATTGTGTTATTGACACATCTCCTCTCCGCTCGGCTTCAGTGGAGATCGTTGTGCGGAGATGTGTAATATTTGTTTGGTACGTTAGAAGCGGAGATGTGAGCTGTGCGCGGACGACGCGCTGTGAAGACGAGAGTTGTAACAGTATTGCACACATCTCCGCTTTGGTGGAGTCCCCCGAGCTGAAAAATGTCTCTTCTCGCACAGCATACAGCACACCGCACACATCTCTGCTTTGGTGGAGTCCCGGCCTAACAAACAGGGAACGGAAAAAAGTAAGCTATTTTCCGTTGAGGCATGAGGGACTCTTGGTCCCGGAAACATCGAACGTCTCGTCTACAGACTTTGACAATGAGGAGGACGATGGATGTAGTGCAGATGTTGTAATTTGTAATTTTAATTAGTAAAGGACATTTCGTTACTAAATGTCAATGGTGGGCGGTACGTTTGTGACCGTCACAGAGTTTGTAGATGTGTTAGATCAATCGTACCAATATCAAACCAACATTTTGTAATTATATTATATACTCCCACGATCCGCTCCTCAGGGTCATAACATCACGCTATGACCTCCACCATATTCTTATGTGTCATTTTGATGTAAAATATACACACATCAAAAGTGTCTAGGGATCAAGCATTTTTATGCGGATTTCTTGAGATTGAGATGTGGCTTTGTAATAAATTTATGATTTTATAAATTTATATGGATCCTTTTTGGTGCATTTCATAATTTGAATCAGGAACTGTGAATCAAATTCGAGTAAAAGATGAAAATCAGCAGTCCATATTTTCCCTATAAAAACATACAACGCATTGAAGACATTATTAGTGCTACTGTTTCCCTACTACTGATTAAAACCAACGTTATTATGGAGCGGCGACGTCATTTAAGCAGGGAAGAAATGCTCAGAGCCGTGGGAATGATAGAAGCTGGTGAATATTAGGTACTGTAAAACTTCCAAAATCCGCTCAGTAGCTCTTGTTAATTCAGTAATAAACATTCAAACATCTTCATAAACTTTCACATTTATAATAATAGTAGGATAATAGAGTAATTAATATGTGTTTTCTTTTTCAGGACATGGAATACTACCAGCAGAATGTGAGGAAACAGCATATTTTGTTCTAATTTCCGACAGGTTATTCGATTCGTTTAATGGTCATTCCTACAAAGATGATTCGAAAATATATAAGAGCTGTATCAAAAAAAAATCCCCTCACTTCTAACTGTGGGTTGATTTGCTTCCAATTTTAGAATCAATCAATTTTGAATCAATAAAAAAAACAAAATGTGTTAATCATTGTCGATTCCTTCAATTAAAAATTGGATTTCAAATATAAAAACATTTATTGAAATGTGGGAATATCTATCAATAAATTAACAAATCATTAATATAGTAGCTAGAAACTTTAATCAGGACCCATTAGAAAACTTTTTCGGTGCTATTAGAAGTAATGGTGTTAGAAATATTAATCCAATTGTAATCAATTTATAGTCTTTAAAAACGTTGATTGTTAATATTTATAATTCACCCCATTCTGCAGGAGCCAATTGTGAAGAAGAGTTTTAATACAGTTATGCAATCACTGGTCCATCTGATCAAAAACAATTATTATGATGATTCTCACAGATTTTGCATGTGACATTGATTGATTCATGCTGAATCAAAAAAATATGTAACAGGTTATGTGATTAAGAAATGGAAATCAAAAATTTACAAAAAATGTTCCAATTGTCTTAATAATTTATGTAGATCTTGTATTGATTTTGATTCATTTAATTATGAAATTGAATATACTAAGAAATCACTACATCCAAGCGACGAATTTATAAATTTAATTAATAATATATATTATGTGATTGTTGCATGCCTTCGGGATAATCCAACATCAAAATGTATAAAAAATTCAAATCAATTTTTTTATTGATTCTGCGCGTGATTTTAGTATTGTAACATGTGAGAAACGAAGTTGAATTGAGTAATTTTATTTGCAATTTATCTATTAAAATGATTGTACACAGTTGGTGTCTGGGGGTAAATAGAATGTTAAATGGCAAAATCTCAGTTTTTGATAGGAATGACTATGTAAAAAAACTGGCTTATGAATATTATGTCAAGAGAAAACTATGACGAGGAATCTTCATCGTTTTCTCTTGATATAATAATATCGTGGAAGTTTATAATATAATTTTTAGCTCATAACAACCTGACGTCGGTCTTGAAGACCCAGACCCAGATTTTGTTTTTTAAAGAACACTAAAGTTAGCGACTGACATGAATATTTGCTAGATTTGAGCAAGTTACAAGGCGAATATTCGGCATGTCAGTAGTGATCCGAACAGCTCGTTGACGAGCGTCGCACCAAATTAGATTTTGGAACAAATACACAACTTGGAGGCAACATCTTGTGATCTTGGTGGTTCTAATATTTAGAATAGAATAGAAAACATTTATTCGCCACAGACACAACACATCAGCAAAAAACACATTATAAAAATAGAGAAACAAAATAGAAAATTAAAAAAACATTATTATTATTTTTGTTAAACACAAGTTTCTTACTATGACTGATGGAAGTGTGCAACGTTTTGACTGAGACACATTCATCGCAGAAATGCTATATTCGTGGAGCTACTCACAGAATGATAAATGATGAGGACAGCATTTTGATAGCAATCAGGATAATATTGGCTTCGGTTTGTCAACATTACATTGCTTGGATTCGTTCGTTAGAGTGCTTAATACATACTAGCTTTAGCCCGCAGCTTATGTCACTCAAGAATATAGCAGCTTTCTATTGGTGAAAAAATTTTAGCAATCGGACCAGTACTTCCACAGATTACCTCATACAAACAAAAAAACAAACTTTTTACCTCTTTATTATATTACTAGCTGTCCCCTGCGATTTCAGAGATGGAATGATTTGGCTCTGGATCATCGAAAACGAGCGATCGATGGAAAAAGGTAGATATGTAGATTACTTGATTTGCATAATTTTTAACAATTTTAATTAACGGCATGCTTTAAATTGTAACTGATATATTAACTAGTATCCTTTTTATTTTACTGTACTGGGTCGATTTGAAACATAAAACTAAGACAAGAATAGCCAAACGAAGGCAGGATGCTCTGGGTACTTGTGGTGGTCCAAGTACACAAGAAGATTTATCTGAAATAGATAAAAAAGTCTTGGCCATCATAGGGCTGTGTCATCAAGCTGTGTATGGAGACAGCCAGCATAGTCTTTGTATTTGTTACCTTATTGAACTAGAAAAAAACCGGGCAAGTGCGAGTCGGACTCGCGCACTGAGGGTTTCGTACCAACCTACCTATAAAAACAGTTTAATTCTCGAATCGAGTCTTGAAGACTTTTCAATTTTTTTTTCTTGTGACGTAACTAAAAATTTTCAGTTTTCAGACTTTTCCCGATATTAGTGCTATAATACCTTGCTTCGGGCCAAATTTCAAGATTCTAGGTCAACGGGAAGCACCCTATGAGTTTTGATTCCTTTGACAGTGTCGAAATGTAC
Source organism: Mythimna separata (assembly GCA_030763345.1). Lineage (NCBI taxonomy): Eukaryota > Metazoa > Arthropoda > Insecta > Lepidoptera > Noctuidae > Mythimna > Mythimna separata. The sequence continues at coordinate 422,983 of CM061195.1, read as the reverse complement.
GTTTTTTGCAACATAAACGGGCGTATCTTTTTTTCCCGTCAACTTACAAGTTTGATTTTTGCACAACTTCAAGGGACCGCGGATTTCAATATATGGTTTTAATTTCAACTTGATACCTTCACGCGTTCCTGAGAAAAAGGGTCTTGACAGACGGACGGACAGACGGACAACATAGTGATCCTATAAGGGTTCCGTTTTTTCCTTTTGAGGTACGGAACCCTAAAAAACATTTTATGTTGTTTGAATACACTGAATCAAGTCTTATACAGCCAGCACACACAGTAAGTTTAAATCTGGGCGTAAAGAAAATGCATCATCCCCCCACGAAGACGTATGGCAAAAAAGTTTCACAATTCATTATCCTTGCTGCCCTAGGAATATTTAAAGATCTTGTGTTTAGTTTCTCATAAAATATACTTCTATTAATAACTCCACCATCAGATATTGGGCCATTAATTCCTATATCTATATATATTATATATATCATTTGCTATTGCTAATAAAACAACGCTGAAATCCTTTTTATAGTTAAAGTAGTATGATCCACTATTTGCTTGGGGCACAATTTTTACATGTTTCCCGTCTTTAGCTCCTAAAGCAATGAGGAAACTGCCACCTTTCTTCAAATGTTTTTGCTATGTCTAACCATTCTTCTTCAGTTTCAGGAAACTAAAACAAAAATAGGTATTTATATTTTATTTTAGGGACCTGTCGATGAGGAATTAGGGATAAATAGAAATGAAGATGTAGATTCTGATATATTTTCGGAGTCAACGCAATCACCAGCACCCTCAACAGTGTCTACTACAGCATCTCGTGATAGTACTAAAAAGAAGAGACCAAGAGTAGATATTCTAAGTAAAATCAATGCTCATTTCAGCGAACCTATTCCAACAGACCGCTGGGAACATACAGCAAAATCATAGGCTGGTATTTTTAAGAGTTTACCAAATGATAAACAAATTTTTGAGGAGAAATTAATTAACGACGTTTTGTTTGAAACACGAATGAATTCCCTCTCTCGTCAAAGTCGTATTGATGTAAATCATAATAATAATATACAATTGCTTTCTCAAAATGAAAATGTTCAAAGTGCTCATAATTTAAATGATACTGATGATACTTTTTCACAAAGCCTTTTGATAGATCCTGTGAGTGGCCAATTAGTTCATGTACCTCAGGAGACGAACAATCAGTCACTAGAAATTGCAGAAACCCTATTGCTCAATTCTAAAACATCTGAAAAGCTTACGATGTATTTTAATAATTTTCAACCATAATGTAACTGTTAGCACATAGTAAATACGTAACAGAAAATTTTAATTTTTACTAAAAAGCACATTTAAACCTACCTTTAAATATTCTTCTTGCAATGTAGCCATGATCGCATCACATGTTTCAGGAATTATCTTGCTTAGATATTGCAACGCTGTATGTAAATCCTCATAAGATCGTCCGGTTGCTAGAAATCTCAATGTACTCGTAGCTGATAATCGTTCGTGAGCTGCTATCGCTTTTCTCATGCACGTATTTTGTTTTGTTAGCATTGGCTCCAACAGAGACTACTGTTGATATGTACAAGAGTCTATTCGTAAATAGTTTCTAAAATCGTTCTAAAATTTATATGCGAATATCTTGGTCTTTGAAGTAACCATTTTTTCGCCCAACATCTTCTATTTTTCTCTCTTTATCATATATGCAAACGGCTGCTAGCGCTAATAACATTCGACGCTTTTCTTCGGATATTACAAAGAAACGTATACACATCTACTTTCCCCTATATATTATTATACTCTTTGCGTCTACTGCCTTCCACTGTGAAACGAATACTCATAAATCGCTATAATATAGACACAAAGTCATGAGTCGCTAGCGAGTCACCATCGATTAAAGTCGCTGCGTGTGTACCGGACTTTAGTTTTAGCGGTCAGCGACGGGAATTTCGCGTGATTTTCTTAAAAATGCCTCTCATACGACGATATTCCAATCAGGAATACCTTGATATGGTATTGTGCTACCGCGAGTGTAACTAGATTACTGCGCTTGCAGTAAATTTATACCAGTAGAGGTTTGGTGTGCGAGTGAGTCATCATACCATTCTGGATGCCGTGTACAGACATCGAGAACACGGCCGCTTTGACCCGCCTCCGGTTGATGCAGGCAGGCCTCCATACTCTGCCGAACTCGAAGAGGAAGTGTTAGACTTCTGCCGGCGTCATCCTCTTACGAGCACCAGGAATGCAGCTCGAGTCTTCAACGTGAGCCATAACTACGTGTGGCGACTTTTGAATCGGGAAGGGCTCCATCCTTACCACTTCACGCGAGTACAAGAACTGCATCCACAGGATTACGCAGCTCGCCTCGAATTTTGTAATTGGCTTCGAGAAGAACGGCGCAACATTCTGTGGACTGACGAGTCCACAATTACCCGGGTTGGTATGTTCAACATACACAATGCGCATTATTGGTCGGAGGCGAATCCTCGTGTTGTGCATTAGAAGTGTGGAAGAACTCAAAAGACGCATCAAACGCGCATTTAGGCTAGTGAAAAGTGAAACAGACACTTTAAATAAAGTGAAGAAACACCTACGTAAGCGTGCCTACATTTGTGTGCAACGCGAAGGCGGTCTAGTGCAACAGTTCTGTAGATAATAAAAAAAAAAAACCTAGGTACTTTATTTCCAAAACTGTTGCATAAGAATTGTGTAAATAACTGTAAATATAATATCATCAGGTTGAAAATCAACTTCAAAAAGCAAAAAAAGTGCATGATTTTTCCGATTTTATTGATTGCGTACAGTTAGCAAATTCAGATTAAGTTACTGTAAAGCCCATGGAAGTTTCCGATTTTTTTCAGTACAAAGATCACTCATCTCAGTACAAATTAAAAAAGTGTGAAGGAAGAACCTATTTAAAAGATATTGTTTGTGTCGAAGTACAAAGAAATAGTATGACACTACTTGCTAAGACAAGTCATGATGGAAATACGTTGGAAATAGATATTCTGAAAAGTCAATTAATAAAACAATCTGCTGTACCTGAGCCAGTAAGAAATCAAAAGCCGCGAGGAATAACATTGGACAGAAAGACTGGTATACTTAAAAAACTATCTAACATAATACCTGAAAACAGACTGCTGTTTTGACAAAATCTGCGTGTAAACGATGCCTCTGTAGATCTCATTGCAAATATCTGCAGAATGATTTTTTTTTTTATAGGATTTTTTCTTAGGATGTTTTTTTAAGTTTATAATTTTAGATTTTGTTTGATAGCTAGTATTTAAATAATATTTTCAATGTTTTAAAAATTTTGTTTAATGGCGTAATGGCGTCTCGTAATTACGTGTACTCCAATCTGGAGTTCGTTGCCATGGTGCAATTGTACGCGATCGCGGGTTTTGATGCGCAAGCGGCACGTCGTCTCGCTACAGCGAACCAAACCATTTGCAATCTTTGCGTCTGCGTGGTATTCCCAACCCCCAAGTCCCGTCTGGTCAGAGAATTGTGGCGGCTACGCAGCGTTTATTAGATCACAGACAATTCCGTACACCTACATACGCTCAGGGCCGCGGCCGCCAACCAGTGTACGAAGCTCAACTAGACGAAGAAATCCTGGAGTACTTTGAACGAGATCCCAGGCGTAGTACAAACATGGCTGCAATTAGTTTTAATGTGAGTCAATACTACGTTTGGAAGCTCTTAGGGGCAACGCAAATAGAAGACGGCGAGACGAAGGTACCGTACAGACACGGCGCAGATACGGTGCAGGCGCGATATCTGCGCAAACAGACGCGGGGACGGTACGGCACAGAGTATTATTATACAAGGTGCTATTTAGTGGAAATAACATTTAATACACCTCCTTTCGGTTTTTTTTCGAATACTAATTCCCTCCTTTTGTATCATTATAATTCCTATGTACAGTCGAGAGCACATCAAGTGTAACATTGCGCTACGAAAGCCGCCACTATTACAAGTGCAATAAAGGCGTGCTCAAGGTCAAACTGTATAGCTTGATGTGCTGTCGACTGTACTTATGTTTGCAATCTGTAACCGCTATGTTTGCTATTTAACTACTTTAAAATACGAATAACATCGAAATACATAAATCAAATCATAATAAGTTAAATTACATCGGATTTTCATTAAAATCATGGATTAAGGCTGATTTACATTGATACAGTAGCTGGCGCTAGCTACTGTATCAATGTAAATCAGCCTTTAAATATCCATATGGACGAAAATTTGAACAGTTTAAAATATATCGCTACGTATCTTTGTTCATACTGTATATAATGCGAGACGCCGCTTGCGCCTACATCTGCTGGCGACGTGGCGGGGGGCGAGGAGCGGCTTGCCTGCGCCGTCCGCTTGCCGCCTTCAGTCACGAACAAAAGATAACGCAAGACGCACGTCGCTTCGTATACAGGATGCGTGACGATATTGATTTTAATATTGAGTTTTGCGAGTTAATTGAGCAATACCCGAATATCTATGACTACACTAAGACAGGGTACAGTAACAGAAATGTGCAAGACAAAATATGGCAAGAAATAGCAATAAAAGTCGGTGCAACAGGTATGTATTTTATTTAAATTTTAAACATTATGTCTAGTCTGAAACGGAATCGGAGATCGTTGTGTTAGATATGTTGTAAGATATTCCCTGATATGGTAGGGATTTTCTCCCATTAATCGCATGTTAATGTTTGCTCCTATCAAATTATTTCTAAACCGTGGATTTGATTTTTTACCATCACATGTGCGAATTACGTTATGCAACACACACATTGCTTTTATAATATTATCAACATATTCTGGTTTGCAGCAAATAGGCGTGTAAAGTTCACCAAATTTTGACGCTAACATACCATAGGCACATTCTACTGACTTACGTGCCCTTGACAACCTGTTATTATAAGCTCTTCTCTCATTAGTCAATTGATTTCGACCATATGGTCTCATAATATTTCTTTTTAGTGGAAAAGCTTCATCTGCCACAAAATAAAAGGGCACATTCTGTGTTTCTCCAGGCAAAGGTGTAGGGTTCGGTAAATCGAGATCGCCTAGATCCATAGCTTGTCCAAAAGAGCTAACTTGTAATACTCGCCCATCACTATTTCGGCCGTATTCACCAACATCTATAGTTAAAAAGAAACCATCTGCATCTACAACTGCTAACAATACAATAGAGAAATATCCCTTATAATTTATGAAAGTCGAACCCGAGTTGATGGGCGCTGTAATTCTAATATGCTTTCCATCTAAACTCCCAACACAATTCGGTAAATTCCAGAGAATGTAAAACCGTTCAGCAACTTCTACCCATTTTTGTCGTGTAGGTACAGGCATATATTCCGGCTGTAGGCATTCCCACAAAACGCTAAAGGTTTCATGCACAATTTGCCGGACGGTACTGCCTCCTCTCAATACATATCCAGAAAGTGATGTAAACGAACAGCCATCTGAGTAGTATCTGTAACAAAAATAAAATAGCAATAAGTATGTAACATATGTGTGTTTAGATTGAGGTGCCACTTTTCGCATCGTAAAGTGGCTAATGGAGTTATTTAGTAGTAGTTTAGAAAATTTTGTAGAACGGATATTGGATTTTATATTAGAATACTTCAAAAGTTAAATGAATATAAAGGTGGCACCTGAATCTAACTGTTTGCATTGAGGTGCCACGCAGAACTGGGAAAATTATGGATGAAATTTTATCAAAATTTTGTATTATTTTGTAGTACTCCAGAATTCTGGAGTACTACGAAATTTTGATGAAAACTCATCCATAATATTGCCAGTTCTGAGTGGTACCTCAATCTAAACACACATTGTAACTTACCTCCTTAAATATTTTTCAGCCCAAGAATGTAAAGAACGGTGAAAGAATATTCGATGTAGTTACAGCAAAAACAAGAAAAGGCTAGATTTGCCATCTGGATCAGGTGCAAAGACGATTAAAGAGTACTACCTTTCACCACATCTACATTTTTTAGACAATTACTTGAAGTCCCGACCAACCAAAAGCAATCTAAGCAAATATGATAGCACAGACGGTAATGATAGTGAAGAAGTCGATGAGACACTGTTTACTGGTCAACTAGCTTCTGAAAACACAAATTTGGATTCCATCTCCAATCAATCCACGCCAACACCGCCACTGCTACCACTATTAAATAAATCTAGGGCAATCTCTTTAAAAGATGTCAATAAATCAGCACATGAATATTTCAGTCAAAGAGCATTACAAATGAAGACCATACATAGAGCTGAGCCTGAAACAGACAGCGATCTAGCTTTTTTTCAAAGCATGCTTCCAGATATGAAATCAATGACACCAGCCCAAAAACGAAGATTTAAAATGGGCGTTCTCAATTTATCAGAGCAAATTTTAAATGACCCAGTACCTAGTTATCCTAGGACACAGCCGTATTATCCACGAACACCTTCTCGAGAGACAGATTATGATCCTAATGAAGGTGCAACCCAGCAGACTCTAACATCCAGAGCTAATACAAGTCCAGCACCTTCGTTTACCTCGACTCAGCAGACAGCTAAACATACTGCAGCAGCTAACAAAAATCCGGAAACTCAGCTGACTTTGATATCCGGAGAGTATATAAATCCAGCACCACCGGCGGCAGTGGCTGTAATTGAACAAATAGCTGGGCCTTCAAGACATCGAACTTATGATGAGAAAGCTTATCATCAACTCAGCATTTCAGAATATCAGCAAACGCGGACACCGGGAGCTTATGAAAGAGCACAATCCTTAGCACCTCCGGCAACTCCAACTACATTACATTTGCCAATATTTTCACCAATAACTCCAGCTACACCTCACCCGAATCCAGAGACATCTATCCAATCTCATGAAGACGAAATAAGTGATTTTAATGAGAACTATCCAATGCCTTGAACTTTATTTATAAATGGCTCTTAGTGCGACAGCTAGCTTGAGTAGTCATGTGCTGTCCCTGTCCGCATGCGCTGATTCTGTATTGTGAGATAAGGACAGCACATGATGACAGCTTGACAGATACTCAAATTAGCTGTAACACTGAGAGCAATTTATAAATACTAATTGTAGCAAAGATGCTAAACCAAAAACATTTTCAATGAATATTATCTTTTGATTTGTCAATAAAAGTTTGATCTGTAAAAAATAGTTTCACTTACCTTAAAGTTATCAGTAGTCTTTCTTCAGGGCTGATTGGTTTTCTCCAATTTGTAACTTGCTTCCGAAGTCCTTCTCTTACTTTTGACAATACGATATGGTAACATTCCAGTGACATTTTATAAACTGTGCGAAAACGATCAGGATATTCATATAATGTTTCCATTATTTTATAGTACCTGTGCTCTTCTGCATTTCTCCACACTGGATGTATCCAATACCTTCTTGGTCTTTGCTGTAAATTAATAATCTGTAGCAAAGCCAGTGCATCTTCATCTTCGTCTGAAGAGGAATACATGTCTTATCCCGTCAATATCACGCTCTATAATGACTTAACTTGCCGTATCGTCCCCGCGTCTGTTTGCGCAGATATCGCGCCTGCACCGTATCTGCGCCGTGTCTGTACCGTACCTTCGTCTCGCCGTCTTCTATTTGCGTTGCCCCTTAAATACAGGAGGACTCCATCCGTATCACTACAAAAAAGTACAGGCCCTCCACGAGAACGACGAAACAGACAGAGTTGCATTTTGTCAGTGGCTATTAGACAATCGCGAAGCTAATATTCTGTGGACGGACGAATCTACTTTTACGCGTGTTGGACTATTTAATCAACGTAATGAACATTTTTGGGCTTTTAACAATCCACACGTGATTAGGGAGTGTAATCATCAAGTGCGTTTTAGTGTTAATGTGTGGGCTGGAATCATAAATCATAAAATTATCGGCCCGTATTTTGTCGAAGGAAATTTGACCGGTGGGACATACTCGTACCTACACATGCTGCAAAGTGTAATCCCAGACTTAATGGAAGAGATACCACTGGCTTATTTAAATAATAATTTTCATTATCAACACGACGGATGTCCAGCACATTACGAGCGTAATGTACGTATGCACCTGAATTCTGTGTTTGGAGATCACTGGATCGGACGAGGGGGTCCAGTTGGCCAGCAAGGAGCCCGGACCTGACCCCGCTGGATTTTTATTTGTGGAGCGAGGTGAAGCGATTGGTGTACAAAAACCAGCATCAAACTCGTGAACAAATGAAAAGTGCGATAGTGGACGTTTTTGATGTGCGGATTGGGTTGCAAGTGGTTTTCCATAATCTCTGTGATCTGCGTGAAGGTTTTGTTTTTAGGCTTCTCCGGCGTACACAAATTGACCATAAGTTCGGAAGATTCTGCTCCCATTACCGTTATCATGTAGGCACTTTTAAATCAACCGGTATTTTGTTCACCAGTAAATATTTTTGTAAACGTTCCACGTACAATTTCCAATCCTCACTGTGCAATCCCCGACCGGTCGCATAAGACCGCGCTATTATTGTTTTACTGTTGTGTCTCATTTCGTGGGTATGTGATAGGTTAAGAAGTAAAAGTCGTTTTGTACTGATGACGCTTGCTAGTCATTCGTAGAACAACAAGTTGCTATACACATAGGGCGTATAGTGATAACCTTTATATAGATTTGCTGAATTGTACACATCTGGAAACACACTAGGCCAGTTTCAGTCATTTGTAAAACAACAACTGGAATGCAATGTGGGAGCTGCAAGAATTATCTGGATTAAGGATGTGCAAATATTTTCAAAGCCATCCAACAACGGATGGAGCTCTGTGCCAACCGAATGGCTAAATGGAAGTGCTCCACTTGTCGAACGTCGTCATCACCACCGTCTATTCCGGAACCAGCGTCTCTTGAAAGTGAAACTCGAAGCTTGAAACGCAAGAATTTGGCGTCTAAATGATCAACCGGGAGACTCGATGATTTTGACGCTCGACTCGCGGAGGTGGAGCGGAAAACATCGGAATTCCAGGAAACATATAATCTTTTGGAGGCTGACTTGGCGAGTACTAAACATAAATTAGAAATTTACGAACAGGAATCAAGACTAAACGAGGTAGAAATTAAGGGAGTTCCTACAAGAGAAAATGAAAATCTGTTCGCTTGAAGCTATCGCCGAGAAGGTTCAATACAACTGCTATAAAAACGAGATTAAATATATTCGGAGGATGCATAGTTTCAACCCCAACGAAAAACTGATTATAGTAAGTTTTTAAGTCGATATGTAAAAGAGGATTTTACTGCTGCTGCACGTGCCTTCAAGAACCTATCCACATCCCACATCGGGTTCCAGGGTACATCTCAGCGTGTGTATGTCAATGAACACCTGAGCGTGGAGTGCAAGAAGCTCTTAACTAAGGTCAAGGTCATGGCCAAAGAGAAATTATATTATTTTGTATGGGTAAAGCATGGGGAATTTCGTGTATCAAAGAAAGGTAATTCCAACCAAGCTATTATTATTCGAAATGAATCCGATTTAAACATATTGTGTAACGAGCTTACTACTTGTCTGCCACGCGACCAAGTTACTCGTATACACTCGGTGTATCTTAGCAAAGATTTCTATGTGTCAAATTTTAAGTGTAATGCGCATTATCTTTTAGCGTGATGTGTCTGGTTACAGGAGACAATGAAGACTTGGAAAACACTACTACAGATCAGGCAGGACCATCTTTTAGAGCAGAGCATCAGGAGAGGCCGTGTTGGCAACCTTCCCTTTTTTCGTTTGGTCGGCGTTAAGGACAGACTTGCTACTTGATCGTTATCGTGTGATTTTATTTCATTAATACCTACTTCATATTCTTATAATTTTGTGAGTGTGATTAAAGATGGTGATGTGATTAAAGAAGGTTTGCGCACTGTGGGATGTTACTGCCATGAAAAGTTCAACATCAGAATGTTTGCGTTGGAAGTGAACGTTTTATTTAAAGAAGTAAGTTGTTTTGTACTGATGACGAATAACAACTTGCTACAGTTATTCAGAGAACAACTTGCTATACACATAGTGCGTACAGTGATAACCTTTATATAGATTTGCGGAATTGTACTCATCTGTTAACACACTAGGCCATTTTCAAATCGCAGATATGGTTTTCATGTTATCAGAACCTGTGTTTACAATTTTGAAGACATCCAGAGCCTGACGGGATATTTAACACATTATTTTGTGAGAATTTTATAAGTAAAAGTTGTTTCTTGCTGATGACGAACGACGAATTGCTACAGTCACTCGTAGAACAAAAACTTCCTATACACAGAGCGTATAGTGATAATCTTTATATGGATTTGCAGAATTGTACACATCTGGAAACACACAAGGCCATTTTCAAATCAAAGGTATGGTTTTCATGTTATCAGAACCAGAGTTTACAAGTTTGAAGACATCCAAAGTCTGCCAGAATATATACCACATTTTATTTTCAAGTCATTCATAGAACAACAACATATTATACACATAGGGCGTATAGTGATAACCTTTATATAGATTTGCGGAGTTGTACACATCTGGAAACACAGAAGGCCATTTTCAAATCGAAGATATGGTTTTATGTTATCAGAACCTGTGTTTACAATTTTGAAGACGAAAACTTGCTATACACATAGAGCGTATAGTGATAACCTTTATATAGATTTGCGGAATTGTACACATCTGGAAACACAATAGGCCATTTTCAAATCAGAGGTATGGTTTTCATGTTATCAGAACCAGAGTTTACAAGTTTGAAGACATCCAAAGTCTGCCAGAATATATACCACATTTTATTTTCAAGTCATTCATAGAACAACAACATATTATACACATAGGGCGTATAGTGATAACCTTTATATAGATTTGCCTAATTTAATTAAATGTGTAATAATAAAATTAAAAAAAATAAAAGAATTTATATTAGGTTTGTGTGTAGCTGGATGGTAGCTAGATGTGTTGGTATGTTTGTGTGTGATCTCCCAAATAATAAAAAAAGGTTGAATAAGAAAGAAATATAAAATTCGGGCGCCAGTGAGTCACACAGACCGGAATAGCAAAGTTGGAAGAGTTTGGACAATTAATCTGCCGGTGGGAGGCTACATCAAAATGAATAAAACGATAAAATACTTCTGTCTTTTCTTTTTAATGTCTCTGCCCGTAAGCTTCAAAACATGACTTTGTATTCTATACTAATAGTTAAAAAAAATTATTAATTAGTGTTATTGGGAATCATGGAAATTATCGTTATGGTTGCATCTTGGAAACAAAAGAGAATAAAGTAAAGGAATTCTCCTACCGGAATAATCCCTACATGTTACTTGTAAGTGGTTGATTGTTCCATGCCACGTGCAAAAGAAAATCCTTCATGACGCGTAGGATGCGAGGCTTCAAGTTTCCCGAAGTATGCTCGGGGTATCGCCGAGAAAGAGGAAGAAGAAGGCCAAAAGAAAAACCAGAAGAAAGAGAAGAAACGCCTCTGTCAAGGCTGTAACAATAATATAAAAATAAGTTAGATTGTACGTTCGAATTCAAACACGTGGGCTGCGTAAAACCTTTTTAGGAATGGAAACTCACCGTCTCTTCTCAAAAATAGCTTACAGTGCGCTGACACAGCGTATTAAAACAGCTGCGTGCGACAAATCACTGTAAAACCTGAAAAGATTAACACTCGTAAGGATTCTATACGACCGCACCCACATGGGTAAAAAAAAAATACGACAAATCTCTTACCAATTGAATCTCTGGCATTATACTACGTCCATGAAGTCTTTATGCAATATAGATGCCACTAAATGGCTTAAATTACGGCGATTATAGCCGATTACAAGGAAATAATATAAATTGAAAAATACGTGTCCATCGGGAATGGATATAGGATCGAGAGTACGTCAAGATTCTGACAGACGACACTCAAAGACCGCACCACAGACAAAAAGAAACATAGACAAAATCGACTAAAATCGACCAAAAATCCTTTCCATGTAACGAGGCGAATAAGTCTCGTTACAAATGTTTCTCTGAAATTCAGGATGTTCTGCACCACATATTGCAAAAGAGAAGTCATATATTATATGAAAACAATATTATATATTAATTTTTATCCCAATTTCTGGTATGTAGTTGTCACTCAAATGATATATGAGAGTATATGTTTGATTTTTCCAGTAGATTTTTCGCTTATAACTGGTGTAAATGGACCAATAAAATAATTAATGGAATTTGCACTACTAAGGATATAGATCCAAATGATGTTATACAAAATCAGGCGTCAGCATATTATTTAAAAAGACGGAGGTCGGTACGGCTTAACCTGTAGGTCCTCGGTGGCACGAAAACGTGCCATTAAAAATGCACTAAAAATGCATTATCTTTTAACTTTGAGAACCGCTGGAAAAAAAATGTGCCACCAAACCCCAACCGATTTAAAATTGTACTCTAGTAGTATAATTACAGAAGCAACAGGAACAGAGCAATAACAGTTTATATTATTGAAATTATTTATATTAATTTATTAATATTAATTATATTAAAATAAAAATAAATAATGGCGGCCCCCCCGGTGCTCGACAGGTTAAATAAAATAGTACAAGTGTGTAAAGGGCATTCTCAAGAATTGGCCATTTTTAACACAATGCCATACAAAAATAAAAAATATTTTAAATTCTATTTTAGTAAATATCTGATGCAATTAACTTTGTGTCAATTTGCACTATAAAAAAACCCATTTTGTAGAAGGGAAGGCTGCAACTGTATCGTGCGCCGTAGTAGGACAGTAAGTTGCTGTGCGCACATTATGACCATTATTTGGATTTTAAGTTTCTGTACAATTTATAACTTCTTTTGGTGTACAATAAAGTCTATTCTATTCTATTCTAGGCATCAGGAACATATTAATCCACCTGCCCAGTTCCTTGACCTCGTTCTCATAACATATGAATCAGAGTACCTATAGATAAAAATAATTTTATAAAAAACATATTTTATTACATACATAACCTTATTTTACAAATGTAAAAAAAATATCTAAATATGAAACTTGACACAAAACTAGATTTATATCCTCATTCTTACTGATATTAGCTATTAAATCAATAACATATTATTAGCTAAACTGTTTATTCACGAGTGGCCGGAGTCCCAAACAAATTCCCTTTGTGTTTTATTTATCAAAACCTTAAAAAACAACAAAATATCATTTGAAGTGAAAATGTAGGTATGCATGCACTACTACATATACAAGACATACACGAACACACAGACATTTGCTGTGACCTTTAACAGTTACAAGACAGGTTAAGCTGATGACTCTATACCCGTATGTACTCTGTGGTCGGTGGAGCACTGTAACCGGCCTAAGACGACCCACTGACCGATAATAAATAATAATAATAATAACCTTTATGTAGCATAAGTGTTGTGCTACCAAATATGTAAATAGAAAAATGAAGTACCTATTACCTTAAGCCTTAACTAACACCCTGATTGCTCACGAACCGAAATTCGACATGTTTTTATATAACAGTAAAGATATGATCAATATTTGTATAAAATTCTGTAGTTTGTAAGTTGTTGGCTAGCTATACGCGTTGGTGTATACTGTAAGTATAGCTAGTAATTGAAATACAATAAAGTGCTATTGGACATGTTCTTAGTAAATACAATTTATTAGTTCAGGATATAATTAAATTTCTTTTTATTTGATATGGAAGGCTAGATTGTAAATAATTTTTTATTTTTTTTTTAAATCCATCCAAGAGTGGCATTAACACTGATCTCAGATACTTGATAGAGCGTAGTGATTTCATACCCTTTGATACTGGAAAACCAACACTTATATCAGCTGACATTGGAAATGAGCCGAGATGAGATTTTATTAACAAGATAAGAACGAGACACAACAAACCAAATCATTTCACATTATTCAAGAACTGTGTTCTTTCAGTCATATTAAATTCAACTCTTCAACCTTCCGACACTTGACAACAAGATAATTTTGAAACAGAAGAGAACAACCAGACTACAAATCACTGAATTCCTCTCATTTATCTAAGGATAAAGTCTTTTGGAAACATTTTTTCTGCATACAAAAACTTTGCATACAGCTTCTTTTTACAAAATATAAGACAAGACTGAACAGATCTAGACAAGTGCGCTTCATCATTAGCCACATAAATGCTTACCGTCAGGTAAGATAATGATAAAACACCAGCCTATCCTTAATAAAAACAGGACACAATATTTTCTCGCAGTGGAGTTAAGTTCAACCTAACCGAACCAATTGCATTGTGCCTCCCACCATAATTTTTTACTCACTCTATGCTTGAATATTTGTTACTATCATGCTCAATAAAATGTGCTATTCTCAACGCTCACTACACTGTAGCTTGCTTAACTCTCCAGACTTTTTTTTGAGGTAGCATATCATCAAATGGCTTCTTCAGCTCTGGGTGGAGCGATAGAAGTCAGTTAATGTCTTAAACCTGCCAGTGTTTCTTCAATTTCCCTTTGTGGTACCTGTTTCAGACAATCTCGCAACCCTAGACGGCATCTGCCTGCTAATTCTGTGAATATCACATGAAAAGTGAAACACAACAACATTCAACTCTTGACTTGGTCCTTGCCAGAAGGCAAGCAACCCATTGCTCGAAACTTGAAAACTAGACAATATATCTGCAGACGTAGCGACCAACCAGACAACATACAATCTCATTCCTGATGTTTAACTAAAAACCCAAACTTAACAAATAAGATGTTATTATTTTTGACAAAGAGACCTGTCTTCTGTCTCTATATTTTCCCCCTAAGGCTACCCACTGACCTTTCACTTTAGTAATACATAATCTTAAAACATAACACTTAACATAAGTCCATCCTTTTTGTTATTTTATAATAAGGTAGATAAAGCCTGAAGCTGGCAATTTGCAGGAAACACTTTTATTATTTGAACTTTAATACAATCGTCGGTCGGAACGGCGATCAGTCGAACTAAACCAAAATACCAGGGAAGTACTAAATAAATTGCAAAATAGGTATACAACAGTCAAATTTTCGAGAATATCCTACTTGCTGAACAGAACAGCGAACGAACATGTATTTACTTCCAACTCTTGATATTTTATACAACGAACAGCAATCGAATTCAGGTAAAGAAAACCAAAGGAATTCCATCAACTATTATACAACAACGGTCGATGGCGACCCCACCTTTTTAAAAAACAGACATATTTTATGATCAATGGATCCCTCGAAAACGCCATCGCTGCGAAATATTAGGATATTATGAATATTTTTGGTGACAAACCTCAAGTAAATGAACAATAAAAATAACACCACGAAGCAACTATCAATTTCCAGAATAACGACCCAAACGTATAGATTCGATTCACATTTACACCAAAGAAAACGACCAAGCAAAATTCAAATCAACACCCACAAGAGATACGCACAGTACTACAGTAGAACGACGAACGACGAATGTGAAATCGATTTTTGCGAGCGAAAAGGACGCTCAGTGTTACCATTTTACCATCATGACGAAAAGATTTTCGCTAGCTATAAGTACTTTAAAAACTTCCTAAAATAGAATAAGTGATAATAATTAAGTTTTAAGGAATTTGCTAAACATGTCCAACTTTCTATAATAATAAAATAAAAAAGTAGACGTAGGTAGTAATAAAATTTGATGTTAAATAAAAAAATAAAAAGTAGATATAGTAATAAAAGATGTAAATTTTAATAAAAGTTATGAAGTAGTATTTAAATGTTATTTTTAAATTAAAGTTCACTTTCAATAGACTGTTTTATTTAAATTCAAAAAGAGCTACGTTGCAAGCAGCAAAAAAAGTAAGTGTATGGTTGTTCTTTGGCAGACGATGGCTGTTCGGTTTTTAGGGAACTAGATGGTGCTATATTTGATAGTGAGGTGCTTATTTTGTAACAGTTTTAAGATTTTTACGAAACAGTTTCTTGTTAAACAGCTGTAATATTTTTATTAAGAATTTTCAACTATTATTCCTTAAAATATTTGATTAGACATTTATGTTGAAACTAAATACACATAATCCAACTTACAAAACATGAATGTATTATTTTATATTCATGTTACATTAGAATATAATTATTATAATATATTCATGTTACCAATACTCCAAATACAATGCGGCCGTTGTAATTGGCGAGTCTGAAGTCAGGCTCTACGAATTTTAGCGCTTGAAAAGTCATACAAAAAAAAATGCCAATAACAGTTTTTAACAGCAAAACAACTGTAAATAGCATTTATTTTTTTAAAACCCATGATGTTTTTTAGCCACATTTTCTCTTTCTTTTCTTTTACATTACTACACTTGAAGAGAGTCTATTTTAAAGCTAGAACAAAAAAATCGATAAAAATTTCGCTAAGTCTAGCTACTTTGCCGATGCAAACGGCAACACTGGTCAACCTAGTGATATTTTTTTTTATAACATGGATACTAAGTCTTTTGAGCAATGTCTTCGTATTAGACCAGGGTAAATATTTTTTTTTTATAACAAAATTGATAAAAATAAATTACGGACGATCTGAGGTTAGGAAGTGGATGGGAGTACGCTTTTAAGGGAAAAAACCGGTATATCTCGATTTCCGACAAAACTACAAGTTCTATGGACAAAAGTGAAATTGCAAAGTTGTAGGTAATAAAAAATCTACAAATGTTGTATTTACACTTTTTCACAATAGCTCAAAACGACCAAAACCATAAAAAAAACCATGAAAAAATCAAAAAAAACATGTTTTAGTTTTTTGTTTCTATCTTTTACAAAAAATATTTTTTGCTTACGGGGAAAACTGACCTTTTTATGTTCTAAACACACTATTTTTTTTATGAAATTTTGATTTCTTGACCATTGACTGAATATTGAAATAGCATCGTAATTTTTATTGAAAAATCTGTAGCGTTTCCGAACGCAACCTTTGATACTTTAGCGCACTGACATCGGTCTGTGTTCCCGCGCTTCTCTGATGCGCGCTCTACACTTAGCCCGCGGATCGCGCGCGATGGCCGCGAAAGCGCGCGAACGCTAAGTGTGGAGCCGGTTCGCAAATTATTCGCGGTTTCGCGCTTTGTTCCCCAATTTTTGTCGGTTTTTTGTCCCGCGTCAAAGGGAGCGCGAAGCGCGAACGCGACGAGAACGTGCATGACTCCACACTCGCAGCCGCGACGGTCAGTATTGTTCGAGCCGTTGTCTGAGATAGACCTGCACTGTGGTTTTTAAAAAAATGAACGTAACGTGGACGAACCAGATGGAGTTGCAATTTTTAGAATATTACCAAGCGGAACCTATTTTGTGGGATCCTAAACAAAAAGATTAAGAAATACCACCACCTTCATTTTCTCCATCGATTCTTAATTTGCGTTTCATTTTTAACGTTTGAATCCCCAACCGGTCCTATGAGACCGCGCTGTTATTGTTTTACTATTGTGTCTCGTTTCGCGGGTATCTGAGTAATTAATATGTACAAAATTATAGTACGCTAACGCGCAGATTGTTAGGGACACAGCAACAGCTACTTCGGCGTCCATTCTATTCAACGTTGCGAACGTAACTGTTTACATTCCGCGAACGATTGCGAGTGTAGAGTCATAGTTAAATTCGCGGCAAGTTAGCGCCGCGAAATCGCGCCGCGATCCGCGGGCTAAGTGTAGAGCGCGCATGACGTGCAAGAGAGAGTTAAGACCGCGAAGAAAGATTCCGCAATTGTGAACCTCACTATAAGATCTTGTATAATTGTGTGCATCTTGAATACACCTCAGAAAAGAATCCTGGAGTTTTATTGGTGATGGGACCAACCACACAACGTTGAAAACCCACATTGGTGACCCCGACGTGATTTTTGTCACTTATTGTTGCGCCGTATATATGCCTACGTGACTTACGTCTGAAGAAATTGAGCATACAAACTTGGATTCGACACTAAAAGGCTTATTACACTTTACTAAATTTAGTAGCCTAATTAGGATTCAGAAAAGGAACGAAATTAGAAGCTTCTAATCACACTGTTCTAAATTTAGTTACTAAATCAGTTGCCTGCTGAAACGCAAGAAGAGCGGACGTTTTATTACTATAATTAATAATAACTCCAGTACTGTCCAAAAATTTAAAAAATAGCCTCGCCGTGGCTGTGGCCGGTGGGTCTATCAAAATAAAGAAAAATCATTAGTCGATAGGGCCCGCATGCGGGGTGCGAGAGATTTCTGGAACGCATGCCGCAGGGCCCGCATTCGGGGAACCGTTTTCATTATGGCACAATTTCATTAGTCGATAGGGCCCGCATGCGGGGTGCGAGAGATGTCTGGAATGCGTGTCACATGGCCCGTATTCGGGGAACCGTTTTCATTAGTCGATAGCGCCCGCAGAGATTACTGGAACGCGTGTTACATGGCCCGTATTCGGGGAACCGCAGACGGTATAACGAACATGCTACTTTCATTGGTATACCGAACGAGTTAACGACTAATGAAAATGCGCCATAAGTGATGGGGCACTTAGATTTAAGGCAAAATTGTATTTCTTTACATTTAATAGTGTACCTATTCATTGTTGAAGAGCCAAATAAATAAATAAAATAAATAAAAACAAGCGATACATCCACAGGCGGAAAGTGCTGCACACCGACTGAAGCGACTAAACGCGCTAAATTTAGAAACCTACCTTCCTAAATGCGATTGCATTCTTCTGAATTTAGTATCTAAATCATTTAGGCTACTAAATTTAGGAAGGTCTAATAAGCTCTTAACCTAGTGCTCTAAGTGTGTTCCCGATTTGTTCTTTTTTTTTTTTTTTTTGTTTGTGGCAATGGAGCCGATTTCGACTATTCTGCCAGTGTCACGTTGTGGCGGTAGCACGGTGAGAGCAACCGCCGAACTTTGTACTTCGTGGTAGGTGTTAGTATAGCTGAAAAGACGAACACAAGTGTTAGTAAGAACAAGTAATCTAATTTACAAGTTTATATACATATTTTATATACAACACATAGACATACATACAGCACATATAGCATACATAGGGTTTTAAATATAATTATGTTACGCACCAACTAAAATTTCAAATTATTCTCATTTAGGAATTTGGCTAAAAGATGAACTAATTTAGGGGAAAAGTGGGAAAGAAGGAAGTGGAAATTGGTTGGGAGAGGAATGTTGCATTTAGGAAGTATTCGGTAGAGGTCAAAAGACTTATTATTTAGGGAGCAGGAGAAGAAGATATGGTCCAAAGTACCTTCCGCAAGGCCACACTCGCACAGGGAACTATCCCGGACATGAATTTTGTTCAGAAACACTGGGCTACAACAATGTCCGAGTCTTAGCCTACAGAGTGACGAAACAGTTCTCTTCGACAATTTAGGGCATTTAAAAAACCAAGGTCTACGCTGAATTTCGGGCTGTATAGCTGCATAGTAGAAGCCTTTGGTCTTAGAAGTCGTCTTCCATGTTTCAGTCCACGAGTTAAATAACTTGGGTTTGGCACCATTCCGCAGATCGTAGTTGTGAACCACGTAGTGCTTTCGATCAGCCGGATTCGATGTGGCATACTTTGCTAACGAATCAGCGCACTCATTGCCAACAATTCCCGAGATTTGTCCGGGGATCCAGGCTATCTCGATGTCCAAGCCGTTTTGGAAACAATCAAATAACAAGTTCTTGATATCTACAATGATTTGACTATGGATTTTGCTGTGAATTTGATTTTGTTTTAACACTAGAAAGACCAAGACCGTCAATTTGACGGCACGGCGATTTCATTCTTAAATATTGTACAAACTATGTTTTTGTTTCTTTTCATATTTAATGACTTTTCCTAATTTGCTATTGTTAGGCTAAATCTATATTTAAAAAAAATAAACTATATGTTGTATGTGAGATTCGTTTGTAAATACCCACTAAGACCGCATACCGTCAAAGTGACGGCGTATAGAAATTGTAAACCATGATTTCTCCAAACTAATGAAGGTACTTTAGTTTTTATTTATGTTGAATTCTGAGTACGTTGTTCTATTTAGATTGTTTACATTACACTCTGTAGACAATGGTTTCGTCTAGTGAGCAGTGGTAATTTGTTATGAAAAAATGAGTTGTCGTCTCAGTACTTCTCAAATAGAACAAGAACTGTTGCGCTATCGGGATAAACCACTAGATGTGTCAGGTGATGAAAGTGGTTACGAGTTATCAGATAGTGTTTTTGAAACCCATGATATAGAATTTCAGCCGGTACAGGTCACTTCTTTATCAGAAGACTCCGAAGTAAATTCATATAAAAGTTTCAGAGACCGATACAACTCTTACTGTCTACCAAGGAATACCAGGATTTTTTTATTATTTTGAGTACTCTGCATCCCAACGTGAGCATAGGTACTGATCAAAATAAGCTGCCTGAGACTTGAATTTTATGAAACGAAATTTGATGTAGATGTCAAATGGCACGCAAGTACACCGTAAGAGCTGGAAGTCGGAGATGGCTTGTTCACGTTTTTTTTACAAATGTTACTCAGTTTAAAGCTAAAATTGTTTATTATTAATAAAAATTAATATTATTTTTATTTTATATTAATGAAATAGACGCAATAATTCAATAAGTATTATAACTGAATCTCTACCGTCAAATTGACCGCTGCGGTCTTTGAAGGTATAGTATGAAGCCCGGCCCTTCTAGTGTTAAGGCCTGAATACTACTAAGTGAATCTGAAAAAATTACTGATCTTGTTATTTGATGGGATTTGATATAGTGTATGGCTTCTAGAATACCAATACACTCACCTGTAAACACTGACGCTTCTGGTGGGCATTGAAAAAGAAGGGCAATTCTAGAATTTTGGAAGTAAACTGCCACACCAGTACCTCCTGATTCAGACAGTTTTGAAGCGTCAGTGTAGAAGAAGTTCCATCCTACCCAGTAACGTTTGAGAGCTAACTCAAATTCGTCCTTCGCCTTCTGGGAATTCCTGGATATACCCAGTCCCAAAACGACTTTTGGTTCGTAGTGAATCGACTCATATGCGGAGGAGAAAACCGGGAGAGTTGGATATTGACAAATTGGCGCAGAGAGTTTTTTAAGTTCTCTGTACCTATTTATCAATAAAGGAACTGTTTTATGGTTCCAATAAGGGGAATTATTAAAGGAGAGGTCGATTTGCTCTAAAATTGGGATTAAAGGATGGGACGAAAGAGCAAAGACTTTAGACAGGAAACGGTCTGCCAAATACTGTCTTCTCAGGTGTAAAGGCGGTTCAGCACATTCGACTTGAAGAGCATTTATGGGAGACGATTTCATGGCACCAATAACAATCCTCAAACATTTAGACTGGATGCTGGATAATTGCTTCAGCGCATTTTTGTTACAGGGCTCAAGAAGAAAGCTGCAATAATCCAACGCACTTCTAGCTAAAGCATTATAAATTAGTTTGAGGGTGCATGGGTGAGCTCCCCACCATACCCCGGCCAAGGCCTTAAGGACCGACACAGATCGCTCACACCTCTTGACCGTGTTTTTAATGTGGTCAACCCCAGTCAGTCTCGAGTCCAAGGTTACTCCCAGAAACCTAGCCTTATCTTTGATTGGGATAGATTGTCCATCGATGTTAATATCTATTGGAGGTACAGAACGCTTACGGGTAAAAATGACCGCTGAACTCTTTGGCGCACTTAAGGTCAAACCGTGATCGAGCAGCCATTGGTTTAATGAGGATAAAGAGACATTCATTGATTGAGCGGCATCCTGAATAGAAATGCCACTAACCAGGAGAGCAATATCGTCAGCATACTGAAGGATTTTACAGTCGTAGTTGAGGCAAGAGGGTAGGTCTGCTGTATAGATGTTGTACAGTGGGGGACTAAGAACCGACCCTTGAGGTAATCCTCTCCAGACTGTTCTTTGGTCCGAGTCCACCCCAGGGACTCTCAATTGGATGGAGCGGTTGGTAAAAATGCTACCAATGATGCGACAAATCCTAGCCGGGATTCTCAGCTCGTGCAGCTTTTGCCTGAGGTTAGGGAGGAGGACGGAATCATAAGCAGCAGATATGTCGAGGAAGACAGCAACCACAGACTCATTCCTGCTGAGGGCCAGTCGGACCGCTGAAGTGAGGGTACCTACACTATCAGCTGTGCCCAGACCTTTTCTAAAGCCGAACTGAGTCGATGGGAGCAGTCTCCCATTTTCCACCAGCCACTCTAGGCGGTTTTTAACTAAATGTTCCAATAGTTTTATTAGTATGGACGATAGAGCAATAGGCCTATATGAGCAATGATCATTAGGGTCTTTGCCTGGTTTTAATATCGGGATGACAGCTTGAACCTTCCATTCTGTGGGAATGTATCCGGAAGTAAAACAAAAATTAACCAAATCCAGGTAATATAGGTGAGTTTTTGGTCCAGCTTTAGAAATAAAGGAGTAAGTGAATCCATCCACACCCGGAGCAGAGTCTCTAACATGGGACAGCACAGTTTTCAGTTCTTCCAGGCTAAATGGCATGTTCATTGGGTTGGCAGTGTCGTCTACATTATCAATGCCAACACTGCTTTCCTCTAGGCTTGGAACATAGGCCGGAGCGATTTTTGAAAAGAACTCATGCCCCAGTTCTTCTGTGATAATGTTTGAGGAGACAGGTGTTAAACTGCTCCTAAAGTGCCTAACCTTTCGCCAGACCGTCGAAACTGATGTGGACGGACTCAGCGAACTACAGAATTTTGACCAACCTTCACGTTTTTTTTTTTTAAAGAATTTCCTGGATTTAGCCAATATTCGCTTGAAGGAGAGGAGGTTTTCCAGGTTCATATCGCAGTTAACTGTCTTTTCTGCCTCATTCCTGGCCCTAATCATGTCAGTGCATTCCCTATCCCACCATGGCGGAGAAGGAAGTTTACCAGTAGGAGGTTTTTTGGATGGGAGGCAATCCTCTGCTGTAGAGGAAATGGTGCAGGAAAAGGAGGAAAAACATTCCTGGGCATTATGACTGTCAATTTTAGGTAGAGTAGATATTCTAAGGTCCAGAATTTTTGAATATAAACTCCAGTCTGCCGAATTAAGTTGGTATTTTAAAAGGGGTGGGGAAACTTTAAAAGGGATGTTTTTGGAAGGGAATTCAATTATGATGGGATAGTGGTCACTTCCATGGGTCATATCCAAGCGTCGCCAAATGAGAAGGCTAGATATATTGGACGAACAGAACGTCAAGTCAACACAGCTATTACTCTGGCCAGGCGCAGACCTGCGTGTGGCACTGCCATCATTGACGAGACAAAGATCTAGATCATCCAATATATCCAGCAAGCCTATGCCAAAGTTATCGCAAGTATCTGATCCCCAACGATAATGATGACAATTGAAGTCACCCATAACAAGTATTGGACCGCTAACACTGCATAATATATTTCTGATTACTGAAAGATATTCGAGATGTGGGTGCGCAATATAAAAGGAAAAAAATATTATATCCTCAGCCTTAACAGCAACAACATTTATGTTGTCGCCAACGAAGGGTAGAGGAATCTGGGAGTATGATACCTTGCTATTGATGAGCAAAGCACATCCCCCATATCCATCAGTTCTATCATGACGAACACTGCTAAAGCATGGCAACCTGAAATTGCTTTCAGGCAAGAGCCATGTCTCAGCAATGCTGCAGATTGATGGTTGAAATTTGTTAATAAGAAAAGCAAGATCAGGCTTTCTGGGAGTAATACTCCTCGTGTTCCATTGTAGGAATGTCCGGCGATGGGACATTATGGATGTAGTTTAAAATTGAGGTCAACTTTGAGGCAACGTGGTCAGGTATTGAGCGATTCGGACTACATAACACAGACATTAGCATGTCGGTGATAAGCTGTAAAATATTTGCTGAGTTATTTTCCTGTCTGAAAGTCAGTGCATCTCCTTCTGTTGGTAATGCACAGCCGTTTCTACTAGGGGAGAAGGAATAGTTCTGTGTGAGTTCCTGGTGAACCTGTCTATTGTAGCCAGGTGAAAGGGGGGCGTGGGTCTTGGGTTTTAAAAATACCGTTTTACGGTATGACTTTTGGGATGTGGGTATGGGACTTGAAGACTGGGATTGGGAAATCACATTAACCTTGTTACGGGGGGAAGATTTTGATACCTCTGCATACGACCTAGAAACAGGTGGGAATACCCGACTTGCTTCCACATATGAGATTGATTTCTCCGACATCAGAGCTTTGATGCTCTTCTGTCGGCCCAACTCGGGACAAGCACTGTCATTCGCGAAATGGTTACCAGTACACGAAACACAGAAGCTGAATTCCTTGGTAACTTCACAACCATCCCCTGGATGATTTTCACCACATTTGAAGCACCTTGGCTTGGAACGACATAGTGTGCGTGTATGACCAAATCGACAACAATGGTAACATAAAATTGTTGGGTAAGTATACCTCTCTACTGGCAGTGATGAATAAAAGCTGATCACCCGCTTGGGTAGGACCTGTCCGTCAAAGGTTAAAACCACAGTTTGAGTGGGTTTCCACTCTGTAATTCCAGAAGAAATCACCTTGCGGCTCATCCTTCTGGCCTTGATGACAGGACCACAGCCCTCAGGAACCTGAATATGCTTGATAACATCATCCTCCGACCACTCAACCGGTATATCTCTAACGATGCCCATTCGAGTAATGTTATACTGTGGGATGCTCGCAATATAACTGTTTTTTGTTAGGATTGTGTTGTTGAGAAAACTGTTCGCATCCTGATACGACTTAAACTCAACGGACACTCGGTTTCTGCCAATA
The DNA here is from genome assembly GCA_030763345.1 of Mythimna separata. NCBI lineage: Eukaryota > Metazoa > Arthropoda > Insecta > Lepidoptera > Noctuidae > Mythimna > Mythimna separata. The sequence continues at coordinate 398,219 of CM061195.1, read as the reverse complement.
CGTTTGATCCCATCGAGACGTACATTACTGACGTTATTGGTCGTCAGAAACATACCAAACTTTATCGGTTGTAGCACCGTGCCTGAAGTTTGTTCATGTTTTAGGGATACATGCACAATATACGGGGGGTTGTCCATTTTAGTATAAATTATTCTACCTGGTAGATTTTTCGCAATCTTTGGCGGAATGTTGGAGATTGCAGGGGGAGAGCCAGCAACCCTTTTGCGGTTTGCGTTCTCGGTCTCCGTGGCAGGATCTTGCGGGGGTATTTCGGTGGCATGAGGGAGTGATACGGTCAACACGGGGGAGAGGTCAAACAATTCGTCAGGGGGGTCAGGATCAGGAGGCTTTTTTGAAGTCATGTTGATGAATTATGCTAATAAGAGGGGACAAACACAAATAAAAACAAACCTTAACCGGGAACACAAACACTAGGAACAGTCTCGATTAAGTTTCACACAACAAAATTCACTAAAATCGAAAAAATTCGTAGCACTGACAAAAGCACGTGTCGAGCCTTCACCACTACCAACAAAAAGTCTTCCCGATTTGTTAATGCAAGACTCATTTTGCACTAATCATACCGCACGTCATATTTTGTGTTTGCATGCACCTACCCACCCAGCACGTTTCATCCTGTCTTGTTTCCGTGCATAGACCCGCTTGGCGTACACACCTTCATGGGAAGCACATAATATCTGTATAGTCTGATGGAACATACATCCTGTTGGGCATGAAACGGATGCAGATTGGAAAATAACACCACAGAATAACACTAGTTGCAGCATTGGAATGGACTCCTGCATTTTGCATCACCCACAAGGCACCAGCAGGCCATATAGCCCTGCCTGTCACTGCATGTTACTGCTACCATCGTGTCCGTGAGCATAGCTTATTTTGTGTTTGTGCGGGTGTTTCAGTGTTTATAATTTGGATTATACAAGGTGACTATAGGTTTGCATGTGAATTGTACATATCCTCACTAAAATTAGCCAGTAAGTGCCCTAGTATAAGTCTTATTATTTTTACTAATCACTGGTCTCGGTAAATGTATATTTTGTAACATTTTAAATATTGTGTGGAGCTATTTTACAACTTTTTATTTGCATGGTCTGTTGTTTTCATAACTGCATCTTAACTTTTTTTTTTTTAATAATTTGTTAGGTGCATTTTTTCACTGTTTTGTGTACATAATGTCGGTTGAAGAGCAACTAAAACAGCAGGTGCTGGATTTACAGGAGCGCCTTAGACTTATGCAGCCCTCCACAACTACTGAACCTAAGGTTAATGCAGTTGCAATAAAACTTACCGATTTTTGGGAGGATAAGCCTAAACTTTGGTTTGCACAGGCCGAGGCACAGTTTAATATTGCCGGAATCTCACAAGATTCAACCAAATATGGGTACATTTTATCCAAACTGGATGCTCGGTTAGCTGATGAGGTTGAGGATGTTATCGCTGATCCCCCGGCCACCGGGAAATATGAGCACCTAAAGAACGAGCTCATTCGTAGATTATCATCGTCTAAGGAACAGCGTGTTAGGAAATTGTTGAGCGAAGAACAGTTAGGAGATAGAAAACCTTCTGCTTTCCTTCGTCATTTGAGATCCCTTGCTGGTTCCACTGTTGGTGATGAAGGCATAATTAGGGAACTATGGATGAGATGCCTGCCGCCCGAGGTACAGCGAATTTTAACAGCACAGCGGGACTTACCTTTACAAAAAGTGGCTGAAATTGCAGATGCCATTGCTGAGACTCCATCATCAGTGACTCAAGCTGTTCATGCAGCTCAATCCTCACCGGCTCTCAGTGAGCTTGAGAGCATAAAGATGGCAGTACTTGAGCTTACTAAAAAAGTAAATTCTCTCACCAACAGCAGACACTTGAGGCAACGTTCTAGATCTAGGTCTAGATCATCATCGCAGTCTGGGACTCGCCTCTGCTGGTACCACAAAAAGTTTGCTGCTAGGGCGACCAACTGTACCGCTCCCTGCAGTTGGTCATCTGAGCAGGGAAACGCCAGAAGCAGCCAGTAGTGGCGGCATCTGACTGCTTCTACACCAGCCGCCGTTTATTCGTGACTGACTCTACATCAAAGGTCCGTTTCCTGATTGACACAGGTTCTGATCTTTGTTGTTATCCCCGGCAGCTCCTTAGGGGTAAGCACAATCCTACAGGATTCGATGTGCGCGCGGCTAATGGCAGTTCCATTCAAACTTACGGCACTATTGCTCTCTGTTTGAACCTCGGGCTCCGCCGAGATTTCCGTTGGAATTTTATAATCGCGGACGTAGGTACGCCCATAATTGGTGCTGACTTTCTGGCCAACTACAATCTGTTGCCAGACTGCCACAACCGTAAGCTGATTGACGGCTCCACAAACTTAGCCACGCGCGTCACAGTGGCGCAAATTTCACAAACTAGTGTTAAGACACTTGTTGTAGGGGACTCACCCTATTTCAAAATTTTGCAAGAGTTCCCTGATATCACACGCCCTCCTGGTCTGCAGAGGACCATCAAGCATTCCACTGCACATCACATTGTGACAACCGAAGGCCCACCGGTATCTGCACGCCCGCGCCGCCTCGCCCCACAAAAATTACAAGCAGCCAAAAAGGAATTCCAGGAGATGGTTGCGTGTGGCTCCGCCAGACCTTCCAACAGCCCCTGGTCCTCACCACTACATATGGCTAAGAAAGGTGAGAATGGCTGGCGCCCTTGCGGCGATTACCGTGCGTTAAATGCCCGCACCATTCCTGACCGTTACCCTGTCCGTTATATAGGGGACTTTGGCCAAGACTTGGCTGGAGCTACTGTGTTTAGCACTGCTGATGTCGTCAAGGCCTATCAACAAATACCGGTTGCGCCCGAGGATATTGCCAAGACGGCTATCACAACGCCATTCGGGTTATTTGAGTTCCCCTATATGACATTCGGGCTTCGTAACGCGGGACAGACCTTCCAGCGTTTTATTGACGAGGTGGTGCGTGGCCTGGACTTTGTATTTCCCTATGTTGACGACATTTTGGTATTTTCCCGCTCGAAAGAGGAGCATGAAAAACACCTTCGTGCCCTCTTTCAGCGATTGTCCGAATATGGTGTCGTTTTAAATACCTCTAAATGCGTCTTTGGCGCTGAGGAAGTGACGTTTTTAGGTCATCGGATTTCCAAGGACGGCATTCGTCCACCACCGGAACGTATCGAGGCCCTTAAAAATTACCCCTTGCCAAAGACAGTGGAAGGCCTACGCAGATTTTTAGGGATGGTAAATTTTTACCGCCGTTTTCTCCCTAATGCGGCTGAGTATCAAGCTCCACTCATAGACGTATTAGCCTCCACCCAACTAAAAGGAAAGAAACCAGTTCCTTGGACACCGGACCTGGAAGCAGCTTTTCACAAGTGCAAAGAGCACTTGGCAAGTGCTACCATTCTTGCTCATCCGGATACTACAGCTTCACTGGGACTCTTCACAGACGCGTCTTCTACTCATGTTGGTGGATGCCTGCAACAGCGGTTTGAAGATTGTTGGCAGCCTCTTGCATTTTTTAGTAAGAAGCTTACTAACAGGCAGACAACGTGGCCTGCTTACTATCGCGAATTATTAGCGGTCTACGAGGCTGTCCAACATTTTCGGCACGTTCTTGAGGCTCAGCATGTGACTATTTACACCGACCATAAACCTTTGGTCTATGCATTTTCACAGCGTCGTGAAAAGTTACCCCCTGTACAGCTCAACCAACTGTCGTTCATCTCGCAGTTTACCACAGACATTGTTCATGTCAGTGGCAAGGATAATGTGATTGCCGATGCGATGTCACGTATTGAGACTATTCGGCTTGACGACAATTTTACCGACCTTGCCAACGACCAAGTCGATAACGAAGAACTGCTCGAGATGTTAGACAAGTCTTCTCTCAAACTTGAAAAAGTTTTGATCCCCGGAACTGACACTTATGTCTATTGTGACACCTCCACCGGGAAAGCTCGCCCATTTGTTACACCCAAATTTCGACGCGCGGTTTTCGATAAGGTACATAACCTTAGCCACCCAGGCATTCGAACTTCAGCCAAACTTGTCTCCGAGCGTTTTGTATGGCCTAACATCCAGAAGGATTGTCGTAACTGGGCTCGATCTTGCTTGGATTGCCAACGCAGCAAAGTTAGCCGGCATGTTAACTCACCTCTCGGCAATTTCGCCCTGCCCTCCAAGCGTTTCCGCCATGTCCATTTGGACATAATCGGTCCTTTGCCTTTCAGTAAAGGTTTCCACTACTGCTTAACGGCTGTCGACCGGTATAGCAGGTGGCCTGAAGCATGGCCGATGGTGGGTATCACCGCAGAGGAGGTGGCCGAAACATTCTTCAGCGGCTGGGTTAAAACGAGCAACCCGGTGTTCCGTCCTTAGTCACTACAGACCAAGGTCGGCAATTTGAGTCTGCCCTCTTTCAAGCCCTAATGCAACTTTGTTCCTCCAAACGCGTTCGTACCACGAGTTATCACCCGTGTGCGAACGGTTTGGTTGAACGAATGCATCGGCAACTGAAGGCGGCTCTAATGTGCCATCATGAATCTTGGTACAAAGCCCTGCCCCTTGTCCTATTAGGCATGCGCGCCGCTATCAAAGAGGACCTAAAAGTGTCTCCCGCCGAGGTAGTTTACGGAGAACCACTGTGCCTACCCGGTGAGTTTATTTCACCATCCGCTTCTCCTGATAGCAACTCGGATGTAACCAATTTCGCTTCTCAGTTAAGACGTCTCATGTCGCGACTGAAGCCGGTCCCTACCTCTGCTCATGGTAAAAGAGCCACCTTTATATTTAAAGACCTGGCATCTTCCTCTCACGTTTTCTTGCGTGATGACACCGTGAGACCTTCATTGAAGCCTCCTTACAGTGGCCCCTATAAGGTTGTCTCTAGGAGGGATAAAACCCTCACTATCCTCATAAGAGATAAGACTGTTGAGGTTAGTATTGACCGTGTGAAACCGGCGTATTTTAGCGATGACTCCGATATCTCAAAAGCTCCAGGTTCCCCTTCTGCTCCTGTGGCTGTTCCAGCTGCTCCTGCAGTTTTGCCGACTGCACCTGCTATACCAGTACCTTCTCCCGTAAATCCAGCACCCTACACGACACGCTCGGGTAGGAATGTAACATTTAAAATGCCTTTTGATTTGTAAATATTGTAGATAATTGTTTCATTTGCATTTGTTTAAACAGGTAGGCTAATTTTCTCCCTAGGGGGGTGGTGTAGCGTTTCCGAACGCAACCTTTGATACTTTAGCGCACTGACATCGGTCTGTGTTCCCGCGCTTCTCTGACATGTGCAAGAGAGAGTTAAGACCGCGAAGAAAGATTCCGCAATTGTGAACCTCACTATAAGATCTTGTATAATTGTGTGCATCTTGAATACACCTCAGAAAAGAATCCTGGAGTTTTATTGGTGATGGGACCAACCACACAACGTTGAAAACCCACAAATCTCATTTTAAAATACGTGCTTTATTAAAAAAAATGTGGACTTTTTGTTCTTTGAAACCTCTACTTTCTGGTGGTGTAAAAAATATATTATTACCTGCAATGGTAAATTTCCTCTGAAAATACAAAAAACAAAAACTCGAATCGAAAATATTTTTTCTTCCAACTATGCTAATCACACTAAAAACTCTGTACAAAGCGAGTCTTTAATGCTCTAGAGCAGGGCTGTCCAAACTATACACCTTCGCGGGCTAATTAAATTTCATACAAAAGCTGGAGGGCCAGAAAAATATTTTCAGTTGTCAAGTAAATAAAATACAGGGTAATTTTGTCTTTCTATGTTTATAGATTTTTCGTTATTTATAAAAAAATCCATTGCTGTCTCTTTTCTACCCTTGAAAAAGGGATCTGACTGAACGACACATAATTTTAACTGGTATTCACACACAGATAAAACTTGCATACAAATCATACACTGAATTTTATTATTGTTGTTGCATATAAAATAGTCACTCATTAAATACTCGATGTTCATCACTTAATTTTCTTCATAGACATAATGCAGTTAGTTACGTATTTTTTTCAAAACTGCTGCTAATTACTTATTATAATGTGTAAAATTCAAAGCGGTGTAAGTAAGAAGTTCCGATACGAGTTAGTGGAAGCACAAACTTAAGGGGGATGCTTCAGGTCAGTCCGCGAAATTCAAATTTTCTTACGTTTTTTGCATTTTGCAAGCCAGTGAGCTTGGAGGCTTGTATTGACGATTTTTATGGTTATAATTATATAACTAGTTACGTTTTACAGTCGCGTAAGTATTTTTAAATGTAAGAAAATTTGAATTTCGCGGGCTGACCTGAAGCATTCACCTTAACTAATACGGGCAACAACAAATCCGCACTCACACAAAAACAAAATATTTTCCGGGAATTCCCCTAATAATAGTAAAAGTAGCTTCACTTTTAAGTGATCATGCGAATGGAATGTTGCAAGACTAAAGATAAATAAATTATACCAAGTATTGAGTACATGTTTTGACAACAAATAATATTATCCAAACTGTTTGTGTCCAAAACTATTTTGAGATTAAAATGTGTGTCGCGGGCCGCATGCGGCCCGCGGGCCTTTGTTTGGACAGCTCTAGAGCCATAATAAAAATTTATGTAATTTCATTATTGCAGTTTATTTTTTTAACGCACCAAAAGGTGCCAATCTCAACGGATTAGCTCTATTCAGCCAGCCGATATCAATACTTTTTTTTACGTACGTATTATTCGTTTCTATCCTACTTGTTCCAAATTTAAAAAAATGATTGCTGCTCTGTTAAAAATTAAAGAAGAAATGAAAGAAAATTTAAAAAAGTGATTTGGTGGGAACTTTGTTAATTTTGTTTTGACAATATTTTTGGAAACGATTAAGTATGATACGATCTGATTTTGAGTGCTTCGGCTTCGAATTAAAATGGAAAAAATGGGCACTCAATCCAGATGCACGTATATTCACTAGGGATACATTTTTGAGTAATTTGCAAAAAAAAAAATCAAGAACGAAAATCTACGGGATTCGTAGATTTTCGTTCGTTCGCCATGATGGAAGTAAGATTACAAATGTGTAAAATATAAAAAATGGGTACTTACACATAAATACTTGTACACTTCTGGACACATCTATTGGCCCACCTTAGAGTTTAGGTTTCGATGGCCCCTACCGAAATATAATTGCTAGATTGAACAAAAACTGGTAATGCAGTTTTAAACCTGATACATTTTACCATCTTTTTCGATCGTATTGTTTTAAATTTTAATTCAGAATACCATACGAATGGAGCTACGCCTAACAAGTCGGATATGCGCCTTGTCAAAGGCAATTGATTTTTGAATAAAAAACATGTTTTATCAAATAAAGGTTTAATTTAATAACGCGTGTTGCCTTCATGGGCATCTACCACAGCTCTCATACGATTAGGCATAGAGTTTATCAATTTTGAGGGATCATCTCCCATTCCTCTTCTATGGCAGTTTTCAACTCCTGCATCATCTGGGCAACTGGCTGACGAGCTCTAACACGTCTTGTTAGCTCGTCCCACATGTGCTCAATGGGGTTCATGTCTGGGCTTCTGGCTGGCCAATCCATAGCTGTGATGTTCACATCCCGAAGATATTCCCTGACGATGCCGGCCGCATGGGCTCTTGCATTATCATGCATAAAAAGGAAATTTGGGCCCACATAGTCCGCGTATGGTATCACGTGAGGTTCTAAGCACTCACAAATGTACTTTTCAGCATTTAATATTGGCAGCCGTGGACCTGTAACAACCTCAAGTTGAGTTTTGCCGCTCGCGGATATACCGCCCCAGACAGTCCATGAGCCACTGCCATAAGCAACCCTGTCTTCAAAGCAGCATTGTGCGAAACGCTCTCCCTTACGTTGGTAGACCTTCTTCCTTCCATCATTGCCATGTAACACAATTTTAGACTCATCAGAAAAGAGTACACGGCTCCAATCTTGCTGTGTCCAATTTAAATGTCTGCGGGCGAAATGAACGCGCAATGTTCGGTGGGCTCGCGTTAGTTTGGGCCCATTAGCTGGCTTGTGTGGTACCATAACGCGTTCTTTTAACCTTCTCCGAACAGTTCGAGCGCTCACAGATACTCCGTGGAAGTCGCGAAGTTGGTTTTGTATCTCAATAGAGGTAAGGTGACGATTTCTCAAGCTGGTCGTCACGATGAATCGATCCTGCCTTTCAGTTGTGACCCGAGATCATGGCCTTCCTTGGCGACGAACAAAGCCGCCAGTCTCTAGGTACCTCCGATAAACATTTCGGACCGCAGATCGACTTACAAGTGTTCTTAGTATTCGATGGTTTGATATCAACAAACAGGCTCCAAATTGTCTTTTGTTTCTTTAAATTCTGTGTTCGAAATTCAAAAAAAGATTATTGAATGAAATTGTGAATGTGCCAGGTTCAAAACTGCATAAAAACTTTTTGCTCGACCTAACATAAAATTTTAGCTAGGACCAAACGAAATTGAAAATACAAGGTGGGCCAATAGATGTGTCCAGAAGTGTATTACACACATTACAACATTTTAATAAATAAAATTCAATGTTTCAACTGAACGTTTAATAAAAAAATTAAAGAAATGTTTCCACAGACAATCCCTTAAATACTTCTGTTTCGAATTTTTTTACCATGTTTTAAATCTGAAACAAAAAAAAATTTATGAACAGTAGATCAAAACATTCTCATTTTCGATTCATACAGGTGATATACGGTCTTGATTATTTCTTTTTAGGGTTCCGTACCTCAAGCATATTTTTATATGTAAAACCAGAAACTGAAAATACCAAATATTTGGCCAATTTTATTTTGGGTAAAATATGTTATACAAACTGAAATATTTGACTACATAAAAATTGGTAAAAGAATTAGTTGGTAATTATTGCTTAACCTGTAGGACCCCGTGGCACAAAAACGTGCCAGTAAACAAGTAATTACCTTTTAACTTTGAGAACCGCTGGAAAAAAATTGTGCCACCAAACCCCGACCGATTTAAAATTGTACTCTAGTAGTATAATTACAGAAGCAACAGAAACAGAGCAATAACAGTTTATATTATTAATATTAATTTATTAATATTAAATAAATAAATAAATAATAAAAAATGGCGGTCCCCACGGGGATCCACAGGTACGTTCACTTGCCAAACATTTGGTTTGCGTAACACTTATTTGTGAAGATTTTATTTGCGAAGTAATTATTTGGCAAATGAAATTATACCGGTAATTTGTTGATGGAAGTCATAATTTGGCAATTTTTTTTTGGTAAAACAAGGGAGACCCATTATTAAGCTGCGCCCCGTGGTTTACCCGTGTAGTCATTATATTAGTAGGATATCTTTATAAATTGTAGTCTGTGTTATTCTGTCATGTAAGCTGTATTATTGTGAAGTGTCACCAAAATTCATTCACTGGTTTTTGCGTGAACGAGCAATATACATTTTTTTAGGGTTCCGTAGCCAAATGGCAAAAACTGAACCCTTATAGTTTCGCCATGTCTGTCCGTCCGTCTATCCGTCCTCGGACTAGAAAATATGAAAAATATCTGGAAAGTAGAGCTTTATAAAGACTTTTTTAGGAAAATTATTTTCAACTTGATGGGACGAACAGATTTTGAAAAATTGGGGACACTTATAGTGACGGACGGGAAACTACGGAACCCTACACTGAGCGTGGCCCGACACGCTCTTGGCCGGTTTTTTATGTAACATGAACTAGTGCTTGACTGCGATCCCACCTGATGGTAAGCAGTGATGCCATCATTGATTGTCAGGCGTACTAGTTTATTAAGAGCCTATTCACTCTAGCCTTGAAGACACCCAAATTATAAACGGATGGAAAGACCGAGGACCGAAGGAGAGCAGTGGTAGTCAAGTGGTAACTGCCAGGAAAAGTTGTAGGTCGCGGGTTCAACCCCGCCAGGCGCGTTACTTTGTGTAATTAATTTCATCACCACTGCTCTCAAAACGGTGAATTAAAACATCCTGGATAGATCATCCTAGAACCAACAATTCGAAGACATGTGACATCCACCAATCCGCACTGGGCCCGCGTGGTGGATTGTAATGTGATGATGAGTGATGGACCAAGAGATTATCACAAGGCCGATAATGCTAATGGAAAGACCGCCGCAGGCAAATTGTTCCAGTCCTATAAGGGTCACTTCACACCGAGACGCGACGCGACGGTGCAGGAAGAGGCCAGTGATTTCGCGCTGCGCCGCGCGCCGCCGCGAGTCGCATCGCAACGTTGCGAGGCGCATAGTAAAATCGTTGGCACGAATGTAAAAATATTCCCCTGCGCAGCGAGACGCCGCGCGGCGTCACGAGACGCAGCGCTGCATGAAGCAACGTATTCTAAATTCTCACAATGAAATGTGTATCTTTTCGTGTAGTAAATAAAGTTCTATTTTGAGTCACTCAAAACGTGCATGCAACGTTGCGTCGCGTCTCTGCGTGAGCTGACCCTAATGTGTTTATAATTAGCATTAGCGGCCTTATAATGTTCCCACTGCTGGGACTCAGGCCTACTCTCTAACAGCCGAAACCAATAACCTATCTATCACATATCGGAGATCGAAAAACAAATGAAAACATGATAATTTTTGTATTGTATCATTTGTTTTACAATCTCCAGTATGCCAAAACTGTAGATAGATTGATTATTAATTTCGGCCGTAAGAGACATGTGTTTATAATATTAGTAGGATATGAGTGTACCTCTTTATGCATGGTCCTATTTCCTCCAGGAGCTCGGGCGGCTTGTACACGCACTGGGTGCCCACGAAGCCCAGCAGCTCCGCCAGCGTGTTGATCTCGCGGTACGACGGCTGCGCTCGCAGCAGCTGCGCCAACAACCACAAGTTATATAATACCCGGCAAATAAGTTGGCAAGTTTCGCGCATGATGCACAAAAAAGCGGATGAGCGAACCGGACGTAACGTAGTGCCGAGGCAAAAGTCGTCTAACGCACCAATCATAGACTACTATTATAATACTGCACCAATCAGGCGCCGCATCGGCGCTACCTCATACCCCGCGTCCCGCTTGACCACCAAATAGATCTAAAAAACGATTTCTGCGCATTGCCAAGTTACGTGCCGCCGGTTATACAACCAACGTCATCATCGTCTCAACCGAAAGACGTCCACTGCTAGACATAAGCCTTCTTGCGTCATGGTAAGGCTCCAGGGTAGGTTTATACCAGTTGCTTAATTTTTTCCCTTTAAGGTAAATACTTCCTCGCTTTCCTTCCTTTGAGGCCAGTGGAAGTGGAAGTAAACAAGTACCAGGGTAAGCTCACCTAAGTGTAGGAACGATATTTTCAAGGTCAAAAACGTTCCTACACTTAGGTGAGCTTGGAGGCTTGTATTGATGATTTTATTATGTAACTAGTTTGTTTTACAGTTTTTTTTTTTATGGTAGGGGAATCATCAGAATGACTTCCCCCGCTCTTGGGCGGAGCGGGAGGGCGTGTCAGACTTTTACTGACTAAACCCCTACCCCGTTCCTTCGTTGCCTTCGTTCTGGGGGGGACTCGGTGTCAACCGTTAGGAATACCACATGTTCCCCCCAGAGGCTTCGGCCCTACCGGGCCCCTACAGTTTGCTGACATCTCCTTGTTTTACAGTTGCAAAAGATATTTTTAACTTCATGCAACCTATCACTGGCCTGCAAATTGCAAAAAACGTAAGAAAATTTGAATTTCGCGCGCTACCCTGACGCTTTCACCTTAACTATTTTAGCAGCGGTATCATTTCACAATGTTCCTAGCTCCTAGAGTATAAGTGCAGTCACCTCGTTACAAACTTCCAAGCGGTCGTCGATGGCCGGCAGGTTCCAGAACACGAAGCCGACGACGATCTCGTCGCGCAGATAGAACAGCATCCCGCGCTTGTAGCGGTTGTAGTACTCCGTACCCTTGGGCCTGCGACACACAACTTTCCATGTTACAACCAGTCTCATCTAACCATCTAAGCGTCAGTTCACACCGAGACTCGACGCGACGATGCAGGAAGAGGCCAGTGATTTCGCGCTGCACCGCGCGCCGACGCGAGACGCATCGCAACGTTGCGAGGCGCACAGTTAAATCGTTGGCAACACGACACGAGCGAATGTAAAAATGTTCCATTGCGCAGCGAGACGCCGCGCGGCGTCACGAGGCACAGCGCTGCATGAAGCAACGTATTCTAAATTCTCACAATGAAATGTGTATCTTTACGTGTAGTAAATAAAGTTCTATTTTGAGTCACTCTAAAATGTGCATGCAGCGTCGTGTCGGTTTGAGCTGACCCTAAGGCGCCTTCACTTTTTGCAGTGATGCAGTAGCGCGTTTGCATCGATAAAATCGCGATGCAGTCGCTTGCTCCTACCTACGCCACGATTCTCAGTCGCGATGCAAACGCGGCGCGTTTAACTCGGGAAAGTAGCGCGATAAACGCGTCTGTCACGATACAAACAAGTAAAAAAAGTTCTTCATACATTTATAGAGACATAAACATGTCTCTTGCACTCCAAACCGCAGTGTTATTTTATCTGTGCCTTTATACCAAAAACACTACTTGGAAAAAAGATGGGTGTACCCAATATGCGCTGACAATCAGCGCTGTCCACACGAACCCCAGGCATTGTCCTATGCCGTCGAACCGTAATGAGAATGATCGGAATTGGATCAATCAAGCGAAGAATTTGTTTTAAACAATAATTATGTAAACACTTGCTTGATTGCGGTCCCAACTGAGGATAAAGTTAATACCACCACAGGTTCCCGAGTTAAAGTGTGTTGACCGACAGACAGACTGACATCAAAGTGATCCTATCAAGGCACCGTGTTTTTCTTTTTAAGGTACTGAACAACACCGAAACAAACTCAAATGTCTATTGTCTGTTTTTTACACCCTGAGACTAAATAGACACAGGTAATGTCAAACTTACAATAGGAATGATGATGTCAGTTCTTTTGTGTTGCAATGTCATTTTAGTCTCAGGGTATAAAAAACCGACTGTAGATACTAAAAAATGTTCTCAGTGTTACTTTTTTTTATAGCAAGTCCTTTTGCCCTGTTCTTTGGTGATTAGTCTATCGGCATCAGCGACGGACTCCTCGTCCTCGCACTCCTTGAACAGGCCCACGATGGGCATGCAGGCGCCTACTTCACCGATCACCTGAGGACACACCACCAAAAATATTAACAATACAGTTCTTTAACCTTATCAAAACTTGTACGATTTGACTTTTTGACCCTAGGTCGGATATACCCGACAAACACTCTCGCGATCGCGTCTGTGGATGGGTGACCATCTTAACGAGTTTCCTCCGTGCCTCGGAAAGCACGTTAAGCCGTAGGTCCCGGCTGTCATTTATAGATCTTTGGCAGTCGTTACGGATAGTCAGAAGCCAGTAAATCTGACTCCAGTCTTGCCATGAAGTACCGTGCTACCCCAGTTATTGGGTTGTGGAGGTCTGGTAGGCAGCATATGCTTTCCGAGGCACGGAGGAAACTCGTTATGTTAAGATGGTCACCCATCCACAGACCAATCTTAGCAAGCGTTGCTTAACTTTGAAGATCGACCTGTGTTCAATTACTTACACTGAGCCACCAAAAAAAATTTACGCAGTGGTTAAAAACTTTTCCTGTATATTTTATTGCTATATTTTTAAATGCAATGATGTCAAGAAATCGTCCCGTTCCGTCCGGGACGACAAAAACCCGTCGCGTATGCCAAGACTTTAAAGCTTTTAAGCCCTGCTCGTGTTCACGAGAGGGACACCTACCTCCACCTGCAGCGACTCGCCCAGCCGCAGCCAGTAGTGGGGCTCCATGTTGCAGGGCAGCCAGAAGCCGGTCATGTTGGCGCCGGCCACGAAGCCCTGCTCGTGTTCACGAGAGGGACACCTACCTCCACCTGCAGCGACTCGCCCAGCCGCAGCCAGTAGTGGGGCTCCATGTTGCAGGGCAGCCAGAAGCCGGTCATGTTGGCGCCGGCCACGAAGCCCTGCTCGTGTTCACGAGAGGGACACCTACCTCCACCTGCAGCGACTCGCCCAGCCGCAGCCAGTAGTGGGGCTCCATGTTGCAGGGCAGCCAGAAGCCGGTCATGTTGGCGCCGGCCACGAAGCCCTGCTCGTGTTCACGAGAGGGACACCTACCTCCACCTGCAGCGACTCGCCCAGCCGCAGCCAGTAGTGGGGCTCCATGTTGCAGGGCAGCCAGAAGCCGGTCATGTTGGCGCCGGCCACGAAGCCCTGCTCGTGTTCACGAGAGGGACACCTACCTCCACCTGCAGCGACTCGCCCAGCCGCAGCCAGTAGTGGGGCTCCATGTTGCAGGGCAGCCAGAAGCCGGTCATGTTGGCGCCGGCCACGAAGCCCTGCTCGTGTTCACGAGAGGGACACCTACCTCCACCTGCAGCGACTCGCCCAGCCGCAGCCAGTAGTGGGGCTCCATGTTGCAGGGCAGCCAGAAGCCGGTCATGTTGGCGCCGGCCACGAAGCCCTGCTCGTGTTCACGAGAGGGACACCTACCTCCACCTGCAGCGACTCGCCCAGCCGCAGCCAGTAGTGGGGCTCCATGTTGCAGGGCAGCCAGAAGCCGGTCATGTTGGCGCCGGCCACGAAGCCCTGCTCGTGTTCACGAGAGGGACACCTACCTCCACCTGCAGCGACTCGCCCAGCCGCAGCCAGTAGTGGGGCTCCATGTTGCAGGGCAGCCAGAAGCCGGTCATGTTGGCGCCGGCCACGAAGCCCTGCTCGTGTTCACGAGAGGGACACCTACCTCCACCTGCAGCGACTCGCCCAGCCGCAGCCAGTAGTGGGGCTCCATGTTGCAGGGCAGCCAGAAGCCGGTCATGTTGGCGCCGGCCACGAAGCCCTGCTCGTGTTCACGAGAGGGACACCTACCTCCACCTGCAGCGACTCGCCCAGCCGCAGCCAGTAGTGGGGCTCCATGTTGCAGGGCAGCCAGAAGCCGGTCATGTTGGCGCCGGCCACGAAGCCCTGCTCCTCCGCGTTCAGGTAGTGCTCCATGCGCAGCCGCGTGTTCCGCCACTGCGAGTACACGCTGGCAGCGTCGCCCGCCTAACGGACATATTCTTTTAACTACTACTCTCCCATCATCAAACTAAATTAGAAAATAGGAAGGTCCCCCGAAGCACAGGTTATCACACCATCATCATCTCAGCCGAAAGACATCCACTGTTGGACATAGGTCTCCCCCAAGCGTCGCCACAACGGCCGGACCTGTGCGTGTCGCATCCATCGGATTCCCGCGTCCCTCGCCTCGGGTTATCACACCATTGACTACTGAACTCCGGGCTGTTGCTGAGAAATTTCCAATCACAATAATTTGTACGAACAGGGAATCGAACCCGTCCTGGGGTACGCTCAAGCTAAACAATCGTGCTTTGTGACTACTAGACCCAAAAGAGGCGAACGCAAGACTTAAAAAAGTTAAAATTAAAAAAAATTGTAGTTACAATTTTGCTTGATAGATCAAGCAATCTGAACCTATGTATCTGTTACTCAATTCCCTTACTGCGTATTGTACGTATGGGTGTTAGTGGCACTACTTACAATGTAGAGGTGCGTCCTAGCCTCAAGTTCTGTGTTGACGAGGTAACCCCCATTGACGTCATCCTTCTCCAAGGTCGAGTCCTCGGCAATGTCGACTCTGGGTTCCGCACCCAGCGCGAAAAATGCCTGGAACACGTTACAATAGCTCCACTAAATACATATCAGACACAAATTAAATATTTATTAACGCATTCATGCCTGTGTTTATTTTTTAATACATTTTATATCTAGTTCTAGATACAAACAATAAATAGAATAAGTCAAGTACCCAATTAAATTATACAAAATTAAATAAATATAAGGAAAATAAAACAAATAAACATAATTACTATAATATCAGTAGGGAAATTTTAACAAGCACGTTTATTTTCATGTACTTTCGTGCTGTAGAGGGTTTCATGGCGCAAAAAATTGCACTTGGGACAAGGAGTTGAACACCTGGTGGGTCAGGCCTCGTTTAAACTATATCGTAACGGTTAATTTATCGTCGGACAACTATAGTCTCTTGCTGTTCCCATTATAACAACTTTGTCGTAGCCATGATAAATAATCGCAACAAAGACACGATTAAGGGTCAGCTAACACCGAGACGCGACGCGACGCGACGCTGAGTGCACATTTTAATAGAGTGACTCAAAATAGAACTTTATTTACTACACGAAAAGATGCACATTTCGTTGCATTTTGCTGCGCCTCGTGATGCCGCGCGGCGTCTCGCTGCGCAGCGGAACGTTTTTACATTCGCGACGTCGTGTTGCCGACGATTTTCCTATGCGCCTCGCAACATTGCAATGCGTCTCGCGGCGGCGCGCGGCGCAGCCCGTGATCACTGGCCTCTTCCTGCATCGTCGCGTCGCGTCGCGTCTCGGTGTGTACTCACCCTTACCGTCACGGTTTAGTTATGGCTATTTTTTATCGTGACAAGATTGTCGTACTAGCCGTTCTCACTGTCATGACTACTGTTGTCACCGCAAAAATAGTCGTATTAGTCTATAGTAGACAGTTAATCATGTCGCCTTATATCTGAAAACCTCCATTTTAATATAATAGCCAAGACATTTAAAACTACACGATTATTTGTCGTCACGACAAAGTAGGAATGCGGCCTTACCAGTTAAAAAATATAAAAAAAAAAAACAATTACATAATCCGTGACGAGGGACTTCCCATTTGATAAAGTCATTTCCAGTCTTCCATCTTTTGTTTCGAACACATCATATACTTGAGCTGTAAATGTAGGGACATTATATAACAGTTGTATATACATATATAGGGGGGACACTATAGCAAGGCCGACATAATCATCATCTGCCTAGCCTTTTCCCAACTATATTGGGGTCGGCTTCCAGTCAAGCCGGATTTAGCTGAATACCAGTATTTTACGAGGAGCGGCTGCCTACCAGACCTCCACAACCATTAACTGGGGTAACACGGTACTTCATGGCAAAGCCGACATATGGGTAGGTTTTTGCGGTATTTTGTGCTCAAACCTAAGTAAGCCTTGTCTTTTAGGTGGAGAGTTATCAGAATGACTTCTCTTAGGCAGAAGAAGGAGGCCGTGTCAGACTTTTACCGACTAAACCCCATCCCCGTTCTTTCTTTGCCTTCGTTCCAGGGTCCTGGGTTTTCCTTTCGGAAGCCTACCCAATGCCCCAGTAGGTTTCGACCGTGCTGGGCCTCTACAATTTGCCAATGTCTCTTTGATTGTATTTATGCTGAGCGTTCGGCCGTTTTGCATGGACGTGGCGCATATTTCTTGCTGTTTTTTTTTTTTGTTGTTGTTTACATGTTTTGTAAATTTGCCACTGTTCATTTAAATAAAGAGTTTTTCTTTCTATCTGTCAATATTGTAATAATCATGGAAATATTGTACTCGACATTTTTATTAAAAGAGTAACCATACAATTTCTTGCCAGTTCTTTTCCATAAGAAACGACCAATTGGAATCGTGTAGCTTCTGACATTTTTCAAGTGCCTAATAAAAGTAGGCCTATGTGAAAAAAATATGGTTGTTCGACGTACCCTTAGGGATCTGTGTGACTTGGGCGCACTTGATCTGCTCGGCCGCCCACACGCCCAGGTACTCGGGCAGGATCCCCGAGAGCACCCCCTTGTCCTTGTACACGTGCACTATCTCTATCGGGGGCTCGTCTTCGCCTCTCTCTACTATAGTATCTGGAAAAATTACGTCAAAAAATTATTATTTGCCTCCGAATACGTCCAGAGGGACTGAAAAGGTCACATTGATAATTTATCTAAGGGATGCGTCTCATATCATGAAAAGTTATTTGGTATAATTTTAGTTTAATAAACGATAGAATAAAAAGGTAAAATAAACTTAAGAATACAAAATATAATAAACAATTATATAGTTTAAAACTTATTTCATATACGTTGAAAAATAGAATAGAATAATATAATCCTTAGGTCTATCGTTTAAAATATATATTTGTTGCAGCCGTTCAATAATATACAGTGCAGTACGAATATGGACTAATAGTACGTAGATCGAAAAAGTCGCGCCTGGATTAGGTCAGGTTAGAATAGTGACCATTAAGGCGACGTATCTACGACTAGTGGCCGCTACAAGCTGCGGCCGCTGCGGACGAGTTTCTCCATACATTTAGTATAGCATCCGCGCTCACCGAGCGTTCGAGTGGCCGCGTCCGAGCCACAAACAAGCTGCGGGAGTCGACGGCACTCGTTAGGCTAAGAACTCACGGAGCGATTTTCGCCCGCGGCCGCCGCGGTTGCGGGCCCGCAGCTTCTGTAGAATTTAGATACATATATAAAAAATTAAAGCACAACTCACGACGCGTTTTACGCCCGCGGTGTACGCGGTTGTATGCGGCTCCCGCTGTACCGGCGGGCAACTAGTAGAATCGCGCGGGCCGCGGTTACCCGCAGCCTCGGCGGGTGGCGCCCGCGCGCTCTGCGGTCGGTCGGCGGGCGACCGCGGTGGCCGGCGGGTGGCGGGAGGTACAGAAATCGAACACTAATTTGCAACCGCCCGTCTTGCGGTCATCGCCCGCCAAGTCTGCGGGCGATGATCGCAACCGCGGCGGCTGCGTAACCACGCAAATAACCGTTCTCGTGAGTTTTGAAATAAAACCGCAGTTCCACGACCGCGACGGTCGCGGGCGAAAATCGCTCCGTGAGTTCTTAGCCTTACTTGTGGCCGCGTTTAGTCGTTCGACTCGCGCGCACACACGGCCTCAGTCGTCGGCTTCTCCCCGCTCTCACGTCAGATCTGGTACTACTTGAACAACTACCGCAAGTGGCAGCTACTGGTGGCTGGACGCGAGCCACCAGTGCTGGCGTGTAGTGGTCTGACTAAACCACTGGTGGTCGCGTTTAGTGGCGGCGACTAGTAGCCATAATGTGCGGGGGCTGTTAATGCCACTGAAAGAAGCCATGAATTCTTGAGTAATTTTTATTTTATTTTATTTAATAAGTACAGTCTGTCACTGTACACTACTGTACTACAGACTAAGGCCAGGCGCGCACTAGCGGTCAGGCCGCAGGCGGCCAGGTGAAACAAATGAAACCGCCATAGAGCGTACGCTTCTGTCCGCACGCGGCCAGCGGCCACAGGTGCGCGCGCTATAAGGCGGTTTCATACTAATGTATGTATCTCGATGGCCTCCGCGTCCTGGCCGCTGGCCGCTGGCCGCTAGTGCGCTATGGGGCTTTAACAATCAGAACATTTTAAACAATATACATTACATGAATCTGAAGTCCAATTACTACTGTACACAGCATTCAATGTTTAATAGGTATTTCACTCGTGACAGTAGTGGTGAAGCAATGTGTAATTAAATGACGCTGTTACAATTACAATTTATAGAGATGATTTCTAAACTCGTTATAGCTAGTCAAAAACAAGTCTACCTTAGAACATATGGCATTATATGGATTGCACACTCTGGGCAACGGATTGTTCTCAAATACATTATTATTACCTACTTGCGGGAATCTATACTAATATTATAAAGAGGAAAGATTTTTTTGTTTGTTTGTTTGTTTGTTTGTTTGTACCGAATAGGCTCCGAAACTACTGGACCGATTTCAACCGTTTTTTCACCAATAGAAAGCTAAATTGTCAGGAAGTAACATAGGCTATAATTTATGTTAAAAAAAAATTAGAGATCCATAAGAAAATTGCAATAATGAATCCCAGAGTAGCAAAATTTTGCCTATGAAATTCATTATTTGGCGTGCGCTGAGAAAACTATTGATGATACATAAAAATTATGTACTACATGATTAAAGTACTCATTATTACCTACATAAAAGTCCGCGATGGAATATATCTAACCATAGTTAAGTCACAATAGCAGCTTTTGTGTTCTAAAATTTAATTAAATCGCCGGTAGAAACAAAAGTTGGTTACATTCGTATCGTAGTATTAATTCTTATTCAAATAAATAGTTTTATAATCAAGGGCATTTATGTAGCAGTAAAATACTTTTTAATTCATTCGAATCGGACATTTAATTTCGAAGTTATAACAAGTATAAAAATGCAATACGCGAACCGTTCCACGCGTGGGCGTTGCAGAGTTAATAAGTCCCAGGGACAAACATTTTCACTGGTCGGCATCGACTTAAGAAAAGAGTGCTTCTCTCATGGGCAACTATACGTTAGCCTGTCTCGCGTGGAATCTCCGGAAAATCAATATATTTTGCTTCAGACGAATAGCACGTCTAATATAGTTTATAGAGAAGCCTTGCAATGATTCTTTATAGGTATTTACATTAAATTTTTATTTTCTTTCTTTTTTACCCTTTTTACCCACAACTGTCACCTAAAAAGGTAACATCTATGTACACTCTGTTACTTATTTCGCGTAGCACCCCCACACTAACGTAATAAATGTGTGTGTCAAACGCAAGCGCGTGAAACACAACAGGTATTATCGTTGTGTGCTACAAATTAACTCGTCTGCGCATTCGTCATCCCAGCGAGCGGCTACGTTATTTATTTGCATCTCGTGTCTTTGAATCCCTCGCTGCACTCAGGATTCTAACCTAGAATCACTCGCTACGCTCGTGATTCAAATATAGAATCCTTCGCTTGCTCGGGATTCAAAATCAATACTCGCGGCAAAAACCAACTTTGCTCTCTTGTTGCACAAATAACTATTGTTCGCGAAATCGCGACAGTACGTCAGTATATTTGTTCCTAGAACTTAACATAGGTTTTTTTACTTATTCCCCTGCGAATTCGCATAAAGTATTTACACTAATAGAGGCAGAATTTCACGCACTATTTATATATATAGCATTCATTACAAGAAAAGTTCCCTTTCTATAAGAACTACTATGTGTACGCTGCCATGACGCCAGCTCCGAATGTCATTGAAAAGTCTTGTTCAATATCTCTGTTCCTACAAGAGCAATCGTTATGAAATTTTGCATAGCGGGAGAAGTATTAGAACAGTATTTTTGTGTCCAAATCTGTTGCTTTACAATTAGCCGTTTTCGAGTACGGCCATGTGTACGCTAGCTTGATCGTGACGCTAGCGTACATAGTGAAAATGGTGTTTATTTCCTAAACTAAAGAGGAAGATTTTTTTTTTATTTTTACAGTAATTAGGCAGTATTTACACAGAGTTTTTTGGCATAGAAACTAACTCGTTGCAGTTCTGGTGTACGCTAGCATAACGGACACCTACGATTGGTCGGCCCAGAAGGGAAGTGCGGGGCTTAGTTCCGTTTTCTTACGCGCGCGCCGCCACTGTCATTCCGCCGTGGCGCAATGCGTATGATACATGTCTGACGAGTAAGAGGTCCCAAGTTCGATTCCTATCGTCTGATGTAATAGAAAGATTGCTTGTTTTTGTTTTCTATTTGATTTACCCGTTTTTTAATAGTAATGTTATAGTTACTCCCATAATAATTAATTATCTGTTATTTTCTTTTTGTTTTACTCATGCTTTTTTTTAATAGTAATGTTATGGTTACTCTCTTGTAATAATTAAAATATTCGAAATATAATTTTGTAATTTTATACATATAAACTATGTATATTTACGAAATTAATTAACGAAATTTTTGTATATAACTTGTAATATAAATAATTTTATAATATATATATAATACATATATTATTTACGTAATATAATAATAGATACGTTATTATTATAATTATTGTTAGTTGATAATACTTTCATTGTCAACTTTTTTTTTATTTTCGCAAACATTCACTTATGAAATTATTATAGTTATTTAAAATAACATCAAACACTTACACTTAATCTTTGGAAAGTATATTTTTATGATATGGGTAGGTAATCAGTAATAATGTTCACAATAATCAAGTAGCTGTGGGTATAAATCAAAAATAAAGTAAAACCATACCACCAACCAATTCACCTATTCAAGTAATATTATGTAGCCAGCTCAACTCGTAAACAAAATATAACTCGTTTAATACTCGTTATACACACACACATATATATGTGTTTGCTACGAATCAGATAAACAAATTCGCTTCATTCATTAGATGGTAATATAGCACTGATTATTAAGTGCTTGCTTGCCGTTAAAGGTATATCGAGTTCGATCCTCGCCATTGACAAAACATTTTTTTTCTACTTTATTGTAGTATAATGATAACGAAGTTTAATAAAACTAAAACTTAGAATATTTGCTTTAGCGTTTGAATCCCCAACCGGTCCTATGAGACCGCGCTGTTATTGTTATACTATCGTGTCTCGTTTCGCGGGTATCTGAGTAATTAAAAACTAAGTGTATGAATATTATCATCTACCCACTTTATTAGTTATTTACTAAGAAATGAGTCGGATAATAAGTTAACCTGGCATAACGCTTTTGCCTATCACGATCGTGTGTTCTACAACTTACTCCGAGACAAAAAATAATTAATCGTTGTGGAAAGTGATACTTTTTACAAATAATAAACAACATGTCTCATTATTTTGTCTACACTTTTGAGGGCTGAGATAATAGTATTACATAAACAAAATGTATCCATAAGTGAAATTTCGAGGAGATTAATGCTACCGGTAAGTAACAAATCCAAACTTAACATAGGTAATGCAAAATAATTTAACATTGTTGATATTAATTGTTAGGTTTTAACGTAATTTTGTGATTGTTTACAGAGGAAGACTGTGCAGTTTTGGGTGCATAGATATGCAGCTGAAGGGACAATCAATGCGAAACGTCCGGGTCCAAAAGCAATTGCATATACGGATGCCAACCCACTGCATCGAAATATTGTTGCTACGTATAGCGCTGACGGCTTTGCTACAACAAGAAACACTGCAATTATGCACGACGTGTCTATGACAATTGTTCGGCGCCACTTACTTAAAATTAAATGTCGCAAGCCCGCGAAAAAAATTTTACTGACGGCGTTGCATAAGGAAGAAAGGATGCGGTTTGCAAGAAAATTTATAGATTTCGATTGGTGCAATAACATAGTTATATTTAGTGATGAAAAGTGTTTTAAGTCAGATAAGGATGGGCGTAAAATATTATGCAGAAAAAATGGAGAACGTTACCATCACAAAAATATTCTCCCATGCAGGTCTAGTGGTCGCATTACGTTAGGGGGGATGCTTCAGGTCAGCCCGCGAAATTCAAATTTTCTTACGTTTTTTGCATTTTGCAATCCAGTGGTAGGTTATATGAAGTTAAAAATACTTACGCGACTGTAAAACGTAACTAATTATATAATTATAACCATAAAAATCATCAATATTAGTCTCCAAGCTCACCTAAGTGTTGGAACGATTTTTTCGAGGTCAAAAACGTTCCTGCAACTAAGTGAGCTTGGAGGCTTGTATTAACGATTTTTATGGTTATAATTATATAACTAGTTACGTTTTACAGTCGCGTAAGTATTTTTAACTTCATACAACCCACAGAACATATAAAGGAAGTTAGAAAGGAAATAGTTCCTGATTTGTATCGGAACGCGTGTCGCCGTTTGTCTCCCACTCTTTTATTTCACTACAAGCAGAAAACCAATGCCTACGCGGATTACGCACACAAATAAACAACATACACTTCGATCGTGAGTTTGTTATTGGTTGTCACACTAACGCAATTACTGCGTTTGAAGTACACTCATACACGCGAAAAAATCTCATGTATGCTAGGGCGACCAAAAGGTCGATTATTGATATCGATAAAATTAATATAATCTTGCTTCTTACTTTGCAAGTATTGTGGACTATGTGGATTCTTTAATACATGTTGTGAACACGTACGATATTCATATATCATTCAACAAATGAAAAAATACATAACTGAATTATTAAAACAATTTTATTATCAAAATTAAGATTTAACATGGAATATTTACCGTGTTTATTATTTGATTATTAGAGAAAGACGGTTGTCTCTCAACCTTACATTTCCGGTGCTTATCACCAGTTCAAAAGGAAAAAAATATTGTCCCTGAAATAATACGGGTGCATTTTATTCCTAATCTATATTAACGATTTGCCGAGAGAAATAAATGTCCAGAGTGTCCTTTTTGCTGACGACATCTCAATAGTGTTTCCATGTGACGACGGTAGCAACTTAAATTTAATACTGGTCGACACTATATTTAATACTGACAAAAATAGTAAATTGGCAAAAGGACCACAATTTTAAAATAAATTCCTCAAAAACTAAAATTATGCAATACAGTCCTTATCAAAAACGTTCATTGAGTATTAACTACTCATTTAATGACATACCGCTCCAGTGTGTCGATGAATTTAGACTCTTGGGACTGATAGTTGACACTAATATAAATTGGAAGGCACATATTAATTTTGTATCAAACAAAGTTGCAAGTTTTGCGTATGCTTTAAATTAGTCGAAAAGATCAACCGACTTCAAAACAGCGAAGACAGCGTACTACGCGTACGTCTACTCGTGGTTAACATATGGCATTATTGTATGGGGAAATTGCGTCGAAGTAGAAAAACTGTTCATTTTACAAAAAAGATGTGTGAGAATTCTTGCGAATATAGACCAAATGCAGATTTGTAAACCTTATTTTATTAAATATAAAATGATCACCCTAACAAGCATCTATATTATGGAGGTAAGCAAGTTTGTTAGAAAACATGCGTCGTTATTCCCTGTGGCTAAGATTCAAAGACTGCTGCAACGCTCATTAAGGCGACTCAAGTCAACATTTTTTCCATACAAATTTCGGGGGGGTTTTACTCCACTATTTGACCATGTACATCCAAAGTACAACATGATATCGTTTTGTCTCATTATTAATTTTGTCTGTACGGAAGCAGAATTGTAAAATAATAAGCCAATAAAAAGTTACGAGCTTCTAAAGTTTCGTTTTTTTGGCAAATTTTAACACAACTTTGAGCGTAAATTAGAAATAAAAGAAGCATCAAATTTCAAAAACGAAGCCTGTACCGACACCACAAATTTATCGAAGAATTTAATAAATTTTATTTGAAATTGATTGATGCAGTGGTTTTTTCGTAAAACCCCTTCTTCCAAAGGCCTTTTTGTATTTTATCACGCACGCCTTTTACTCAGAACTATCGTGCATCTCACTGAATAAAGTTACCCCCGGTTGCGGTGCGGGGGGACGATGTGTCACAGCGCCGCGCGCGGCTGTCTGAGTTTGGTTCAGTCTACTGCGGCCTATATCGTTCGTATACGTGTTTGTTGACTACCTATAATATCTACGCTTTATTAACCGACTTCAAAAAAAGAAGGAGGTTATCAATTCGACTGTATTTTTTTTAAGCTATTGCATAGCTTCTATCGCGGGCCTTGAGCGTGGGGACCGAATCCAGAAATTCCGTAACGAAAAAACCCAACACCCTCCACTCCGACCGGCTATGTTATGTCTGGTCGGGCAACTGCCCAATTGAACGAGACGGGTTTTGTGTCTAGTCCGAGCAACTGCCCAATTGAGCGAAACGGGTGTTGTGTCTGGTTCGGGCAACTGCCCAATTGAGCGAGATGGATGTTGTGTCTGGTCCGGGCAACAGCCCAAGTTTTTTTTGTTTAGTCTTTAGAGTGCATCTTCCGACCAGAGAGTTGTTATGTCTGGTCGGGCAACTGCCCAATTGAACGAGACGGGTGTTGTGTCTCGTCCAGGCAACTGCCCAATTGAGCGAGGCGGGTGTTGTGTCTGGTCCGAGCAACTGCCCAATTGAGCGAGACAGGTTTTGTGTCTGGTCCGAGCAACTGCCCAATTGAACGAAACGGGTATTGTGTCTGGTTCAGGCAACTGCCCAATTGAGCGAAATGGATGTTGTGTCTGGTCCGGGCAAAAGCCCAAGTTTTTTTTGTTTAGTCTTTAGAGTGCATCTTCCGACCAGAGAGTTGTTATGTCTGGTCGGGCAACTGCCCAATTGAACGAGACGGGTGTTGTGTCTCGTCCAGGCAACTGCCCAATTGAGCGAGGCGGGTGTTGTGTCTGGTCCGAGCAACTGCCCAATTGAGCGAGACAGGTTTTGTGTCTGGTCCGAGCAACTGCCCAATTGAACGAAACGGGTGTTGTGTCTGGTTCAGGCAACTGCCCAATTGAGCGAAATGGATGTTGTGTCTGGTCCGGGCAACAGCCCAAGTTTTTTTTGTTTAGTCTTTAGAGTGCATCTTCCGACCAGAGAGTTGTTATGTCTGGTCGGGCAACTGCCCAATTGAGCGAGGCGGGTGTTGTGTCTGGTCCGAGCAACTGCCCAATTGAGCGAGACAGGTTTTGTGTATGGTCCGAGCAACTGCCCAATTGAACGAAACGGGTGTTGTGTCTGGTTCAGGAAACTGCCCAATTGAGCGAAATGGATGTTGTGTCTGGTCCGGGCAACAGCCCTAGTTTTTTTTGTTTAGTCTATAGAGTGCGTCATCCGACCAGAGAGATGTTTTGTCTGGTCAGGCAACTGCCCAATTGAGCGAGGCGGGTGTTGTGTCTGATCCGGGCAACTGCTGCTGTACAGCACGCCGGTCATGTGGCCCGCGTCCGCGGACAATAGGAAGGTGAACTCAGTGCGGCGCCACAGCGCTCTGTGAGGTGAGGTACACGACGCGGCGCGCGACCAGACGGGCGTTGTGTCTGATCATTATTGTGCAGTAGAAGGGTCTCAAAATAAGAAAACAAATGAAAATTTGTCTTTTTTTTCATTGCCGAGAAACGAACAAAGGTACGTAAGAGTGTTTTCACACTATCCGATCCGATATCGGTATCGGACGCCGATCCGATATCGGGGTAAGTAAAATGTATGTTAGACCGTTTTCACATTATCCGATCCGATATCGGTATCGGACGCCGATCCGATATCGGGGTAAGTAAAATGTATGAAATACCGTGCTCCGATATCCGATATCGGGTCGGACAATATGAAAGACAGGTACATATCTCATACATTTTACTTACCCCGATATCGTATCGGCGTCCGATACCGATATCGGATCGGAATATGTGAAAACGGTCTAAGACTGTTTTCACATTATCCGATCCGATATCGGTGTCGGACGCCGATACGATATCGGAGTAAGTAAAATGTATGAAATTCCGTGCTCCGATATCCGATATCGGGCTGGACAATATGAAAGACAGGTACATATTTCATATATTTACCTTACCCCGATATCGTATCGGCGTCCGATACCGATATCGGATCGGAATATGTGAAAACGGTCTAACGCTCTTAGGTATTATTTTAAATCTTTTGTTTTTCGAATTCGAGCGGCACACACCGCAACAACCGAAACGGTATGACATGTGTGCATCGTGTAATTTCGTTTTTATTCGGAATGGTTCGGAGCGCTATGTGCAAAGCAGACGTCGCGTCGTGCGTGAGGTAGCGTCTAACCGCTCATCACTGATATTATCTCTTTCGGGCACGATGTCAAGTGAGACAGCGTGCTTTATGGCCGCGCCCGCCAGTGAGTTCAAGCCCGCGCAAAGTGGGACCTTAAGGCGACTCAAGTCAACATTTTTTCCATACAAATTTCGGGGGGGTTTTACTCCACTATTTGACCATGTACATCCAAAGTTAAACATGATATCGTTTTGTCTCATTATTAATTTTGTCTGTACGGAAGCAGAATTGTAAAATAATAAGCCAATAAAAAGTTACGAGCGTCTAAAGTTTCGTTTTTTTGGCTCATTTTAACACAACTTTGAGCGTAAATTAGAAATAAAAGAAGCATCAAATTTCAAAAACGAAGCCTGTACCGACACCACAAATTTATCGAAGAATTTAATAAATTTTATTTGAAATTGATTGATGCAGTGGTTTTTTCGTAAAACCCCTTCTTCCAAAGGCCTTTTTGTATTTTATCACGCACGCCTTTTACTCAGAACTATCGTGCATCTCACTGAATAAAGTTACCCCCGGTTGCGGTGCGGGGGGACGACGTGTCACAGCGCCGCGCGCGGCTGTCTGAGTTTGGTTCAGTCTACTGCGGCCTATATCGTTCGTATGACGTGTATGTTGACTACGCTTTATTAACCGACTTCAAAAAAAGAAGGAGGTTATCAATTCGACTGTATTTTTTTTAAGCTATTGCATAGCTTCTATCGCGGGCCTTGAGCGTGGGGACCGAATCCAGAAATTCCGTAACGAAAAAACCTAACACCCTCCACTCCGACCGGCTATGTTATGTCTGGTCGGGCAACTGCACAATTGAACGAGACGGGTTTTGTGTCTGGTCCGAGCAACTGCCCAATTGAGCGAAA
Organism: Mythimna separata; assembly: GCA_030763345.1. Taxonomy (NCBI): domain Eukaryota; kingdom Metazoa; phylum Arthropoda; class Insecta; order Lepidoptera; family Noctuidae; genus Mythimna; species Mythimna separata. The sequence goes on along the minus strand of CM061195.1, from coordinate 369,928 downwards.
CGGGTGTTGTGTCTGGTTCGAGCAACTGCCCAATTGAGGGAGATGGATGTTGTGTCTGGTCCGGGCAACAGCCCAAGTTTTTTTTGTTTAGTCTTTAGAGTGCATCTTCCAACCAGAGAGTTGTTATGTCTGGTCCGGCAACTGCCCAATTGAACGAGACGGGTGTTGTGTCTCGTCCAGGCAACTGCCCAATTGAGCGAGGCGGGTGTTGTGTCTGGTCCGAGCAACTGCCCAATTGAGCGAGACAGGTTTTGTGTCTGGTCCGAGCAACTGCCTAATTGAACGAAACGGGTGTTGTGTCTGGTTCAGGCAACTGCCCAATTGAGCGAGATGGATGTTGTGTCTGGTCCGGGCAACAGCCCTAGTTTTTTTTGTTTAGTCTTTAGAGTGCGTCATCCGACCAGAGAGATGTTTTGTCTGGTCAGGCAACTGCCCAATTGAGCGAGGCGGGTGTTGTGTCTGATCCGGGCAACTGCTGCTGCACAGCACGCCAGTTATGTGGCCCGCGTCCGCGGACGATAGGAAGGTGAACTCAGTGCGGCGCCACAGCGCTCTGTGAGGTGAGGTACATGACGCGGCGCGCGACCAGACGGGCGTTGTGTCTGATCATTATTGTGCAGTAGAAGGGTCTCAAAATAAGAAAACAAATGAAAATTTGTCTTTTTTTTCATTGCCAAGAAACGAACAAAGGTACGTAAGAGCGTTTTCACATTATCCGATCCGATATCGGTATCGGACGCCGATCCGATATCGGGGTAAGTAAAATGTATGAAATGCCGTGCTCCGATATCCGATATCGGGCCGGACAATATGAAAGACAGGTACATATTTCATACATTTTACTTACCCCGATATCGGATCGGCGTCCGACACCGATATCGGATTGGATAATGTGAAAACGCTCTTAGGTATTATTTCAAATCTTTTGTTTTTCGAATTCGAGCGGCACACACCGCAACAACCGAAACGGTATGACATGTGTGCATCGTGTAATTTCGTTTTTATTCGGAACGGTTCGGAGCGCTATGTGCAAAGCAGACGTCGCGTCGTGCGTGAGGACTAGCGTCTAACCACTCATCACTGATACTATCTCTTTCGGGCACGATGTCAAGTGAGACAGCGTGCTTTATGGCCGCGCCCGCCAGTGAGTTCAAGCCCGCGCAAAGTGGGACCTTAAGAGTAAAAAATGAATTAGCATTGCCAAGTTCAAAATTAGCTATGTTTCAATCAGGACCTCTTGTAATGTGCATAAAAATTTACAATAAATTACCGAATGAGATTAAGGACATAGAATTTGATAATAAATTTGTAAACGCATTTAAATTGTACCTAATACAGAAGTGTTACTATAGCTTAAATGAGTTCTTAACAAATTGACAAAAAAAAATATATGATCAAGATTATTTGAAGATTGACGCGTATAATTGTAATAAAGACATCCAATAATTAATAAATTAATAATTAAATGATGTCAATAATAACGTAATAATAAATCTTGAATAACTTTATTTACCTAATAATGCATGCAATTATATTTTAATTTAATTTATATTAATCAACAAAAATGTTGCGGTGCCCTAGCAGGGTCCATGTACGAAACTTATAATTTTGTAGCAAGACCTTGTATACGTCATGAATGCAATAAATAAATAATTACGTATTTATTAAGTAGCATACGCTTGCTCTCTTTTAATTTAATATTCCGAAGGTTTTCGGTGTACTTTTTTATAATTGCTTCAGATATTTTGCAGATTAGTAGCAATTCTTTCGAAGGGTACAAAAAACCACCTTTAACTTTTGCTACAAATTTTTTTCTTTTTTTAGCTTTAATTAGGTACTTTTCATTCAATAGCTTTACTTACTGAACTCGTTATGTGTTTAACGATATATCTGTGCGGATAAGCATTTGATTTTAAGTTTCTTTTCCCTGACTTTGTTGTTATGTAATTATCATCATCGAAATGTTGCGAACTAATTGTGCTACATTTAGTAGGGATCCAATCAATTGTACCAGTTGTCTCAATCTATAGTTTTCTTATACCTGGATCTGTTGGAAACACAAAACATATTAAATCATAATTATGTTAATTTCAATAAAAAAATTCATAAAACTTAAATACATAGAAACCTTACTCAAAATCTATTAATCGTGATAAATAATGTTATTTTAGTTATAAAGTGTTCTATTGATAATAATCATTTGTACCATAGTAATTATCGACATTGTTTACAAATTGGCACAGCACTATCTATATGTCAAAATTTCGTGGAATTGTACTTTTGGTTCTCTCGCAGTGAACGTAATACATTGCGCGATCGCTCACGTCGTGCAAATTGGGGTACCATTTTGCACGACGTGCAAATCTATTGCAAGCAATATATTACTATTGGTCTGATTGCGATTATATCGTTTTTGTCAACAAACTTCATAATGCTAATGTTATAATTACAAATATCACAAGTATTTTAATGTTTTTGGACTTACCGATGGAAAGAAATCACATCTCGTGCTACACTACACACCTGGCTTCTTTTCCGACACGTTACAATAGCGCAAGACGGCATAATTTAATATTTTTGCGGAGCTTACGTACGCTGTCAAAACAAAAGCACGATTGCTGACCGGTAAAGTAAATTTCGGTTGATTATGAGCATTCGCTCATAACCGCGGCGCGCGTGCCACGCCCACAAGGCCTTTCTAACTTCCTTTATATGTTCTGTGATACAACCTATCACTGGCTTACAAAATGCAAAAAACGTAAGAAAATTTGAATTTCGCGGGCTGACCTGAAGCATTCACCTTAGTTATTGGGGCTGGATGTCATCGATGGGTCCCGGTGAGTTAGTGGAGGTAGGGGGTCGCAATACCAGTCAAGGTTACTTGGACATCAAGAGTTACGATACCTATCATAGTTCATTTTTTAAAACATGTTGATTGATAACTTTGATAAGTAAAAAAAAAGACTAAGAAGTAAGCTGTAGGTAATTATACTGTTGTTGTATTATGTGACATGATGTTATTGTTATTGAGATCAAGAGTTGCGATATCTATCATAATTCATTCTTGATAACATGTTGATTTATGTCACTAATAAAAAACTTAAAAAAAAGTGACGTCCATCCTTGTCTGACTAACGGCCCGACTCAGGGACATTCATTAACGTTAATCATCACTTAAGAAATTGTCACATTGACAGTTTTACACAGTTTTTCAGTGAAGGTTTGACAATACTTAACTTTAATGGACGCTAATGAACCATTAGCTGGACTATGCGTTCGGCCGTTAGAATATTTTCACTTTATATATTGTATTAAGGATAATCATGAACAGATTCGTTAATTGTGACCATTCCGTTTAATGTATGTAATTAATAAGTTGTAATAAACATAATTGGATCGTTATCGCAGTTTTCTTTGTCACAATATTTTCAAAATATTTTAATTATTATGAGAGTAACTATAACATTACTATTAAAAAAAAGGTCAAATAGAAAATAAAAACAAGCAAACTTTCTGTTACACCAGACGATTGGAATCGAACTTGGGACCTCTTACTCGTCAGTCACGTATCATACGCATTGCGCCAGGGCGCCGATAACAGCACTAGCCAATTCTTGCTGTAGGTACTTTCATAGTGGTGTACGGCTACTAATTGCTTTTTGCAAGAGTGTGAGTGTAGAAACGACGAGTTACTTTGTAGCACACAACGATAATACCTGTTGTGTTTCACGCGGTACACGGCGCACACATTTATAACCTGCTACGGAATCTCCGCCGCCGTGTGTACCTACCCATCAAGTTTCATCGCAATCGGTCAACAGCTATTACTTTTTATCCCGATATTTCCACGGAATCGAAACTTACGCGGGTGAAACCGCGGGGCGCAGCTAGTACTGAATAATTGTGGAGTGCGCACAGATCGAGTTGGTATTTTAAAGTAATGTGACGAATGCGTTGATATGTTGTGTCTCGTTCATCTCTTCACTTAGAGTCGCCTAGGTTTTAGGTATCAGGACAGGTTATATGACAGACTTACTCATCTTGCCCAAGAACCACGCAAGTTCGCAGCCCAAGGGCCCCGCTCCGACTACTGTGACATGTTTTGACTCCTTCACCTTCCTGCAAACATAGAATAAACATCATTACTGTTTTTTTATCCATCATCAAGATTATTATCTCCTTTATTCATCATCTACCCAGCCTTTTTCCCAACTATATCGGGGTCGGCTTCCAGTCAAGCCGGATTTATCTGAATACCAGTATTTTAGGAGGAGCAGTTGCCTACCAGACCTCCACAACCCATTAACTAGGATAACACGGTACTTCATGGCAAGACTGGAGTCAGTTATTATCTCCTTTATTATTTACATTAATAACATTGAGACATCACTAATCCATAAAAAAATGTATTAATCCGGATACCAATGTAAAGAACTTAAAATGCGACAGTAATCGATAACAAAGATGCTGACCATACCTGACACTTGCCGGGCGAGCTAAGAGAAAGCGGGGGGAAACAGGGGGATACTCGCATTTCAGAGATGCGTCAAGTTAATGTGACCGGATTGTATGTATCAAAAAACAAAAGCCACGAGCTCCTAACACGATTCTTTTGACGACCTAAACTGAACAGTAATGGATCTAGGGGCTTTTTCTCGCTGGCATGCCTGTCATTTTAACACGTCATGGTAAGGTCATGGTATGGTAGTTTATACTAGTAACCTAGTTTTCTCCCTTCAAGGTAAAGACCTCCTTGTTTTCTTTCCACTTGTCTCAAACGAGGGTAACCACAGATTATTTACTCAGATACCCGCGAAACGAGACACAATAGTGAAACAATAACAGCGCGGTCTCATAGGACCGGTTGGGGATTCAAACGTTATAACACATCATCATCATTTCCCCGAACTGTTGGGCAAAGGCCTGTTTGCTCCAAGCGTCGCCATAACGACTGGTCCTGTGCATCTTGAACCAATCGGATTCCCTCGATCCTCATCAGGTCACCTGTCCATCTGGTGGGAGGCCTTTCAACGCTGCGTCTTCCGTTACGCGGGCGCCACACCAGAACCTTTCGTGTTCTTTTTTACAAATTATAGTTTTGAATTACTAACACTTTTATAATAGGGGTTTATAATTCGGCTAAAAAGTCATGCTAAACTATAATTTCTTAAAAATAAATATTGAAAAATCGCTAGGAGAATCTACTTAATATCTTTAATCACAAGATTCATCCCCATCTATTCTATTCTATATGAAAAAACGATTGTCATACCTAAAAGCAATTTCGAAGTCCCTTATTGTTCGCATCAAGCAAATCTTATCCCGCACTGCTTTCGGAGCAGCCTTTATAATATCTAGTTTCTTGGGTTTAGCACCTGTAAAAGTAATCCTTCTTTAATCATGTGTTTTTACGCAAACTTTACGAACTAGACGATCAGGAAAAACTGTGTTTTCTGTGTATAAAAACACGGTTATTGAGGTTGGCTCAAACAACAGAGAACTAGCCAAATTATCGACGCGTGTATCGATAACAAAGATGCTGACCATACCTGACATTTGCCGGGCGAGCTAAGGGAATGCGGGGGGAAGTTATTCTTCAGGTTGATTGTACGTCAGCCTCCAAGATTTTATACAATATGATTAAACAAGAAGAAGAAAATGGATGAAACATGTGGCCAATATGTTGCACATCTGTTTGACGACGAATATAAATATGAAAGAATAAAGATGGAGAGAGAGAAGTCAAGGCAATGATAGATGGCTTGAATTCTCACTCGAGCCCCATGTAGCATCTCTGGCCAAGGCGACTTTTTGTAGTGATGCTGGTTCGCGCTTGCATCGATACAGTCGCGATGCGGTCGTTATCTTAATAAACTGGTGCGCCTCACCATCAACGACTGCATTACTGCTTACCATCAGGTGGGATTGCAATCAAGCACTGGTTTAAGTGATATAAAAAAAAAGCTATTTGCCATCGCCCACACCATGAGTCTCAATCGCAACTGCAAACGTGATACTGTCGCGCTTCTGTCAAAAACGCAATTCAATTACGGCTAATATGATATGTAGAATGTTTCATTAACGCGCTTCACTCCCTCCGTTCTTAATAAAAATTAAATATCGTCGTATAATTAAAATAATTTTAACACAACAGAGTCTTCTACTTCCTCTCGACATCAGGTCGGCTACCGGTCGGTATGCATTTAAGCGGAGATTAAGGAGTTATTTTCTTCACAAATAGCGGAGTCGTCTCAAAACCCCTTTCTTTTACTTTATATATATATATATACATATATATGTAGGTATATGTTATATTAATATTTGTGTATGTTTATTTTACCTATATTTAGTTTTTCTATCTTAATAGGTTTTTTTTTTTAATGCACCTACCATGCTTTCTCTTCACCACCCTTGGTTGACTGGTAGAGAATGCCCAAGGCATTAAGTCCGCCTTTGTACCATTATGTGCAAGATGTTTAAATAAATAAATAAATAAACACGGTCGCGCGTTAGCTTATGCGCGATGCTGTAGCGCGGTAATAGCGTGTTGTTTGTGTAGCGCGTTGCAAATGTGGCTATCGCGCGTTAATAGCGTTTACGAAACACGCGACAGCATCGCTACAAAATGTCGCCGTGGGCGAGGGGTTTAAGTTCCGCACTCAGAGACGTTTAATGAGTACTTAAATCGATCCTTAGTAACGAGTGTAGTTTGTCAAATCTATACTAAGGATCGATTTAAGTAATCATTAAAGATCTTTGAGTGTGGCAGTAAGGGAATCAGCGAGCGAGTGATCAGTGAGGGTTAACAAAATGGATTGAGAGAAGAAAATGTACAGGAACATGATGATGCTACTTACCGGGTGCGAGGAGACATCTCTCGTAGTAGATGGGCCGCTCCCCGCACATGGTCTTCACCCAGGCCACGTGGTCGTCGGCGTCGATCCGCAGCACGCACCAGCCAGACGCGAGGGACACCGCCGGACCCGTCTTCTTACGGTAAAACTTTATGGGATCCATAAAGTCCGCGCAATCCGCATTAAGCGCCCTGAAGATTAAAAAAAAATGTGCTTCACATTAATTCATGAATCCCCGACCGGTCCTATGAGACCGCGCTGTTATTGTTTTACTGTTGTGTCTCGTTTTGTAGGTATGTGATAGGTTAAGTTTTCACCTAAATTTTCTCTGACCAATGTTTGGTCTGTGCGGCTCTATTATATGATTGATTAGGTATCTAATTATTAAGCCGGAATTTTTATTAAATAGTTTTATTAATAGGTAAGCAGTAGATTGGAACTCGGTGGCCTAAAAATAACCTATTTTCATTATGGCAATACGAAACTTACACACATTTTTTTTTTAATTTTTCATATCTAACGGCCGCACTCAGGGACATTCATTAACGTTAATCATTACTTAACTTCTAAACGATCTATTAAGAAATTGTCACATTGACAGTTTTACACAGTTTTTCAGTGAAGGTTTGACAATACTTAACTTTAATGGACATTAGGGACGATAATGAACCATTAGCCTGGACTCTGAGTATAACCGTAAGTGAACTATGTGTTATTTCTCAGAAACAAATTGCTTACAACCGATCTAAGAGACTATTATAATTGTTTTTAAATAGATTGAATTATTTTAAACTGGCACAAGAACCATCCAGAGAAGTGGTGGCCCAGTGACCCCGACTTGCAAGTTGTAGGTCGCGGATTCAAAGTCAAACCCAGCCAGGCGCATTACTTTATGTAATTTATTTCATCACCACTACTCTCGATACGGTGAAGGAAAATATCGTGAGGAGAAAGTTCTAGAAAAAAAAAATGAACAATGCACTAATCCGGACTGAGCTCGCGAGGTGGATAACCCTCACTTAGAGAGGAGGCCTGAGTACCAGAAGTGAGAACGTTACAAGGCTGTTAATGCTAATAATGCTAACAAGGCCGCCCAACCCGTTCCATCATCAGACCAGGGGGCCAAGTCTGCTATTACAATTGTGTCAGAATGGTCGATCATTGAGCAGTGCAAGAGGGACGGAGCTATACAACTTACATAGCTCCGACCCCCTTGCACTGCTCAATGATCGACCATTTTGACACAATTGTAATAGCAGACTAAGGCCCCAGTAGTCATGCGGCGTACAAAACGGTATGGGGACATATTCACTGTGCGTACGGGTAAGGAATGGAATTCGTTGCCGGAGTCTGTTTCCTGATAGCGTCAAGGTTTCAACCTAGGAGTTAATAGAGCCAAGAGTTAATAGATTATTAATTAATTAAGCCAAGAGTTAATAGAGGTTACTTCTAGGAAAACGTGGTCAATCGCGAGCCTATTAATAATAAAAAAATCTGGGCAAGCACAAGTCGGACTCGCACTCTGAGGGTACTGTAATAACTATTCCTGAGTTCCTGAATTGAGTGTCGCAGACTCGCACCTGCCCGGTTTCTTTCCTTTTGAGGTAGCCCTGAGAAAGTAATTTGATTTCGCCACTTCCACGACGCAATTGAAGCAGCGCGATGGGCAGTTTGACTGCATATTCTTAGGAACAAAGGCAGGATACGAGATTTATAAAGGCCAAACCAGAGTTCAAAGCCATAATAAAGGGAACTTTTCATACGTCAGTACTTACTGTACTTACATTTATGATTTTACTACTATAACTCTCAAATTAACTTGACGCTTGGCGTCGATAGAATAATGTCCAAAAACAATATAATAACCACAGAAAACTATGGTCTGTCGGTTTAGGTGGTTAACTAAAGGTAAACAATCTTGGTATGTCTTTATATTATTAAAGAGGTCGTATATAATATACACAAAGATTATTTAAATTTAGTTTATTAACTAACATCGATTTAGGTAAATACCTAGTCGCAAAGGTTTTTACATACAATTTATACACAACTTTTAGATAAAAAGTAATGCCAAGATTGACATTTAGTTAACTACCTAAACCGTCGGAGTATAGCAAAATTATCAACGCGCGTATCGATAACAAAGATGCTGACCATATCTGACACTAGCTCGTATTTCAGAAATGCGTCAATTAGGGTCAGTTCACACCGAGACGTGACGCGACGCGACGATGCTGGAAGAGGCCAGTGATTTCGCGCCGCGCCGCGCGCCACTTCGAAACGCATCGCAACGATACGAGGCGCATAGTAAAATTGTTGGCAACAAGACGTCGCGAATGTAAAAACGATCCGCGGCGCAGCGAGACGCAGTGCGGCATCACGAGGCGCAGCGCTGCATGAAGCAACGTATTCTATATTCTCACTATGAAATGTTTATCTTTTCGCGTAGTAAATAAAGTCCTATTTTGAGTCACTATAAAAATGTGCGCGCAGCGTCGCGTCGCGTTTCGGTGTGAGCTGACTCTTAATTAATGAATCTCCGACCGGTCCTATGAGACCGCACTGTTATTGTTTTACTATTAGTCCAGTCAAAATAGACTAAATTATTATTCAAGTTTGCATTAATTCCCAACAAGCTGGATTTTTGTGCAGGCCTTGAATACGTCATTACGAATGATATGTCAAAAGTCCCCATCGATCCCGCTTGTGCGTTGTTTTTTATTCGAGGTCAAAGGTCACAAATTAGCGTTTTTTGCGTATATCTCTGAAACAACGAGAGCTATCGAAAAATAGTTCAGGCAAAGTTTGTAGATCGTAAAATTGCCTACAAAAAAGATCTAGCACTTTTTCTTCTACGATGCACTGTTCTCGAATTATGGCTATTTTAAACATAGAAAATACGAATATGCACTCATGCTAAGGGATGATGGGTTCGTAGAATATTTGAAGGACAAACCATCTGTAACGATACATAAGCAGTGTCGTAAAGCATACACTCGGAAGACCAGCATCGCTGCAGCTAAAAGACAGCGTGAGGCGGAGTTAGCTACCACATCTGGGATTAGTCCTCCTCGTACTAGCACGAGGTAATGAATCGTCTTTTTGACGAAATACTGTTTGTTCTGTGGCAATGAAGCAAATAAAACGGCTGAAATAAAAAAAAAGCGCAGCATCTTCGACCAAGAGTGTCCTAAACTTTCAACCCTTGACTTCAAGAAAACCATCTTTAAAGAAGCTCAGGCTCGTTCTCATGAGCTAGCAAGTAGTGTCATTGTTAGATCGTAAAATTGTCTACAAAAAAGATGCGGACACTTTTCTTCTATAAAGCATCGCTTTCGAGATATCGTTACTTAAGGCTAAGAACTCACGGAGCGATTTTCGCCCGCGGCCGCCGCGGTTGCGGGCACGCAGCTTCTGTAGAATTTAGATACATATGTAAAAAATTAAAGCACAACTCACGACGCGTTTTACGCCCGCGGTGTACGCGGTTGTATGCGGCTCCCGCTGTACCGGCGGGCAACTAGTAGAATCGCGCGGGCCGCGGTTACCCGCAGCCTCGGCGGGTGGCGCCCGCGCGCTCGGCGGTCGGTCAGCGGGCGACCGCGGTGGCCGGCGGGTGGCGGGAGGTACAGAAATCGAACACTAATTTGCAACCGCCCGTCTTGCGGTCATCGCCCGCCAAGTCTGCGGGCGATGATCGCAACCGCGGCGGCTGCGTTACCACGCAAATAACCGTTCTCGTGAGTTTTGAAATAAAACCGCGGTTCCACGACCGCGGCGGTCGCGGGCGAAAATCGCTCCGTGAGTTCTTAGCCTTAGACCGCAGGAAAGTCGTATTTTAAGTGTAACAATCACTGTAGTACTTAGCCTCAGCAGAAACTAAGTCATATTATTACTGAATGCGGGCAATGACACTACTTGCTAGCTCATGAGAACGAGTCTGAGCTTACTTAAAGATGGTTTTCTTGAAGTCAAGGGTTGAAAGTTTAGGACACTCTTGGTCGAAGATGCTACGCTTTTTTTTATTTCAGCCGTTTTATCTGCTTCATTGCCACAGAACAAACAGTATTTCGTCAAAAAGACGATTCATTACCTCGTGCTAGTACGAGGAGGACTAATCCCAGATGTGGTAGCTATCTCCGCCTCACGCTGTCTTTTAGCTGCAGCGATGCTGCTCTTCCGGGTGTATGCTTTACGACACTGCTTATGTATCGTTACAGATGGTTTGTCCTTCAAATATTCATCAAACCCATCATCCCTTAGCATGAGTGCATATTCGTATTTTCTATGTTTAAAATAGCCATAATTCGAGAACAGTGCATCGTAGAAGAAAAATTGTTGGATCTTTTTGTAGACAATTTTACGATCTTTAAACTTTGCCTGAACCATTTTTTGATAGCTCTCGTTGTTTCAGAGATATACGCAAAAAATGCAAATTTGTGACCTTTGACCTCGAATAAAAAACAACGCACAAGCGGGATCGATGGGGACTTTTGACATAACATTCGTAATGACGTATTTAAGGCCTGCACAAAAATCCAGCTTGTTGGGAATTAATGCAAACTAGAATGTCTATTTTGACTGGACTATATTGTGTCTCGTTTTGCGGGTATGTGATAGGTTAATGTGACCGGATTGTACTAACGTCTTTCTTGTCGAATCTTCCACGTAATGTAGTTTCTTCACATCTGGCGGGTCTTTATTCCACCACATGTGTTTACTGAGCGGTGGCCTTCTATACGGCACGAAGTCTTCTTTAGTTATGAAGAATACCTGCATTATGACAATTATTATGATACGAGCAAAAATGACACATTGCGGAAAGCACACTTCACACTAATATTATAAAAGCGAAAGTTTGTGTGTGATGGGTAGACCAACTCCTGGAATCGACGTACAGGATTATTTGTGAAAAACTTCATGAATATTGAGACAAGTTAAAGATAGATTGGACCTTCTTTACGGTGTAAAAAGTAGGACATAAGGGGCCTCGCTCACGGCGACTTTTTGAAGCGAAGCAGTAGCGCGGCTGTCGCGCGTTCGCATCGATACAGTCGCTAGCGGGAGACCTTGTCCAGAAGAAGCGAATTCGTCGCAAATCGTTTCGTTAGTGAGATACTAGGCACAAATACATCGCGTCCACAAGCATCGCGCGAATTCAAAATACGCGCGTAAATCGCGTGCACAACGCCAGACCCTCAACTCGCGCGTATTGCGCGCGAGTCTAGGGTCTGACGATACTAGGGACCCCTTGTTGATACGGAATTGTTGAATGCTCGCGCGTTGGTACGCTCTTTCTGGGCGCAACGTTCGCGCGTGATATGCGTTTGTATCGCAATTATATTGCGTAAGTAGCGCTGCTGACGCGCGTTTGCATCGCGACTGAGAATCGCGACGAATTCGCCCCTTCTGGACAAGCTCTTACCCCCGCCCACGCCACGATTCTCAGTCGCGATGCAAACGCGCGTCAGCAGCGCTACTTACGCAATATAATCGCGATAAAAACGCATATACACAAAAACGCACAAAAATTAAGATGTTGTATGTAGATTGTATTTGTTTGTCATTCACGCGCCACCCTCCCTCCGTTCTCTCCCCGCTGTCGTTTGACACGGTCACGCGTTAGCGGCACTGGCCACTGAGGTGCCTAAGAGTTCTTGGGATAATGTCAAAGCCACTGCAAGAAGCTGGTTATTAAAAAAAATCATTCTACCTTAGCGAATTTGTCGTGTTGCATGATGGCCCGGTAGGCGGCCCAGCCGGCCGCCCCGGTGCCGATGATAAGATATTGAACACAATCAGGAAGATCCCGTTCAGAATACGGTCGCTTCATCTTATTTCGTGGTCGCCCTAAACAACAAATAAAAATTAATTATTAATTTCCTCACGGAGAATACAGGTGTAAAAATTATAAATAAACAAATAAATGAGTACAAATGGTTTCACTTACATATATCTTTTTCAGATGTTTTTCGCTTCACTTCTCTCCACAAATACAGTTTATACAACTGAAAAAAATAAAAAATTAGAGATGCAACTGATAATGATTTGGATAAGTACCGGATACCCGGCCTAGGCTTAGCCGGATCGGTGAATATCCGGCAGCCGGATATTCGGTATACTTAGAAAAAAATTGAAGAGAAAAAGTTGAAAAGTATGAACCTACAACTTTGGTAATGCGATCGGTAAATTTATGCTAAAACACGGTGACTTATAGGACTGGTGAGTTTTTGATTAACTGCCACAAAATCACTATGTAAATATATAAAAACAGTTCAGTCTCACCGACACTAATACACAATTCAATGGTTTAAATGCTCTGATTGTGACAACACGTAAATCTCATACTGTCTATGAATACCTTATTAAGAAAACTTTAGTTGAAAAACTTAGTCCTAATCGTACCATTATGCTATATCCGGCCTAGCCAAAAACCAGTCTCGTATTCGGCTGTCTCCGAGGAACCGGCCGGGTACCGAATGCCAAATATTGAACGGGTATCCGTTGCATCTCTAATCAAATTTAATGGGTCCCAACTAGCAAAGCCATTACTGTCATATACTTAGTGGTATTTCATCTTTTATCAGCTAGGTTGGTCGCTTATACGTGAGAACAAAAATTACGATAAAAATTCGAATTTAAATAAAATGTTAGTCTGATGTAAAAAATGTAATGCGGTGGTAATAAGAACCAGACCAGTTTATCAATATTATTTTATCGATTTAAAAAGTAATTTCAAATATATTTATTTTATGAACGTGAGTTTTATTAGTCGGAAAATGTCTTGAATTTTTTGTTAGTTTAAAATATGTGGCATTTCGCATGCAATGGGACTGGGCAGGAATGTCTGCCGCATGCCCGACTAACTGTGGGCTAAAGTGGGTTCCCCGAGACAGTGCGACGGGGGTCGCAGCGCGACTAATTCGACAGATTCCTCCAGAACGCGAAGAGAGGAAGCACGGGCCCGCCAAAGATGGAAGGAGTGGAGAGTGACCTTTGTCGCGTAGTGAGAGAGAACAGTCTAACAAAAAATTTCAAATTTCTTGAGCACTACCTTTATACCTACTGAACAAGATAAGAATTTCAACACAGACGATATGACGCACGATTTTGTTTTTTTTTAATGGTTTCGGTACAGCTCAAAATGATTACAAAATCCACCATGTTTAAAGACCATGATACACCGCAGTTTGTGATATCAATTTTATAAGCCCTTTCAATTCATGAGAAAAAGTTCTTGACTCTCGCACTGACACTGTTTTACAATGTAAAACTGTCAATGTGACCATTTCTTAATGGATTGTTTAGAAGCGAAGGTTTAGCTATTCTTAACTTTAATGGACATTAAGGGACGCTAATGAATCATTACCTGTCTCTGAGTGCAGCAGTAAGAGGATGTTTTGGGAGAAAGTTCCAACTTTCCTTTTTTAAATAAAACGGTATTGGTTCATAGCCAAGCAGAGATAATTTTACTTTGATAGAAATCTTTGCCAGTTGGGACGTATTTAGGGTGCTTTGGCATCTAGTTTTGGTCCAGTATAGACTATAAACTCTCACCAATTTTGAAGTTCTCCTGCCGATTACGCGTTCTGCCTCAGGTGGTTTAGCTTTCATTATAACCTGAATGAATGTCTGCGTTCTTGCTGTAGCCTGGGTCTGGTTATGGAGGTACTGGCAGATTTCAAATATATTATGTTAAAAAACATAGGTTCAAGCAAACATCAGTTTGGGCGGATGTGATATCAATTTTAGAGTTACCTATCGTAAACCCGCGTGGGTTATTAGAAAGAAAATGACTTATACTGCATTAGATACCTACATATTTATTATTAGATACACGACATCACCAAATTAAAAATACATTATACAATTCATAAATTGAACTGGTTCTCAACCGTCTGAAAACGTATAAACGACCAACCCCTAGTCGATGCATTACAAGGCACTCCGTATTTTGCAAATACTACGAATTTTTGGTTATATTACGGCTGAATTTGTATATCATTAACTAGCTTCTGCCAGTGGTTTCGAGCGCGTGTAATTAAAAGACATTTAACAAAAATTCTTACATCAGTAAAATATTCAACTGATGTAAGTATGTCACGATCGGATCAGCAGTTTTTACATACAAACTTACAAATTTTAACTCTTTATAATCTAGACTAGATATAACATCTACACCGTGTGTCAAACATCTGAGTCTGGCGGGCCCTGATCCTTCCAGACTCTCTCCAATAACAGTAGAGACACATCGGAGTACCTGTTGCAAGAAATACCACCAAGTATAAAACACTGCTAAGAGTAAGTCCTCAATATTTTATTGTAATTTAGTTACGACCCTTATTAATCCACGTGGCTCGGTATTTTACGGCCGCACTCAGAGACATTCATTAACGTTAATCATTACTTAACTTCTAATCGATCTATTAAGAAATTGTCATGTTGACAGTCCAATGGACCGTTTAGAAGTTAAGTCATGATTAACGTTAATACGTCCCTGAGTGTCAAGGGTTAGTAAATCAACTCAATGCGTTAAGGCTGCGGTTCTATTAAAGATGTGCGAGGTAGCTAAACAATGAAGCTAAGCTAGGAAACCATCTATCTATCTATTATGCTCTGATTTCCGATTTTTCTTTGACAGCGCGCCAAAAGTTAACTGTAAGACTATACCCTCAGTGCGCACACTTATGCACGGATAGCTTGGTAGCTCTGGCTCTCACCGTTCTCGCTATACTCCTGTAGATAAAGCTGGCTTCTGCAGATGTTATGATCTCAACGACTGCCGAAACTCGTCCTGAAGTGCTGACCCCTTGGTTAACTAACCACTGGCAGAGTCCAAATAAATATTTTTATTAAATTCAATGCTGTAGAAGTGTAGACGGACTGCTGTAGATTTTTCAGAAACGTATCGACTCCACTATTTTTAAAGCGTTTCAGTGTACTAGGATTTTTTTCTGTATCGTGGGCGCGTTTACGAACAATAAAGCGGGAACTACATAAGAACAAACGGTCACGTGGGTCATGCCTGATTTTTAAGTTGAACCACGTCGCATGGCGTGGGTCTAAGGCCGCTAACCCACTGGCGTTTAACGAGCGTCGGCGTCACTCGAACGTCTGCGCAGCGTCAACGTCGAGTTGGCGCAACGTTAATGTCGCGTTTTGTGGCAATAGTATCATGTGGGCGACGTTAACGTCGCGTTCAGAGGACGTTAATGCTTGTCACGCGCAGATGCGACGTCAACGTTGCGTCTGCACGGCGTCGACACTTCGCAGACGCGATGTTGACGTCAACGCTCGTAAAACGCCAGTGGGATAGCAGCCTAATAGAGCTCTACAAGTCTAGTTGCCATATAAAGTGTTTCGAGACCAACGCGACCAAATCGGCGTACGTGGCCTCCATGCGCGCAATGTAGTTCTACCTTTAAGCTCACATACACAAACAGCCCGGAACAACTATCTGTTGGCTATAAAACTATTCGTTTCACGCGGGAATCGAACCCTACACGCGGCGCAGTAGTAATCGCTCAAACCGTGTACACAGCATGCTATTTATATTACGAGATCAATGTAGTTTGTGGCGTGTGATACGCATTCTTCATAGTTCATTTACTTGAACTTTCCAAATTTTTGACCGCAATATTTCTTTAAGTGGATCATATATATATCCACATTTGTACGACTTTTTATTGTTAACTAGCTACCCGCCTCGGATTTGCATGGGTGCAAATTTATCAGTGTTACTCTATTTATGCATATAAACCTTCCTCTTGAATCACCATATCTATTAAAAAAAAATCGCATACATAGGGATATAGGGACAGAGAAAGCGACTTTGTTTTATACTATGTACTGAAGCAATGCAGTCTGCCGGCAGACAGAAGGAGTGAAACAAACACAATTCCTTACAAAAAGGGGTTTTATAAGAAAGATAAATAAATAAATAGATGAATAAAAATAATTACGATTCCCTTAACAATAAAAAGTCGTCATCTGACGGCACGCGCTGATATGGTCATAGATGCACTTGCATCTTTCCAAGCATTTTTCTTTGTCTAAGCAAGCCTACTTAGGCTTGCTTAGACGTGACCTATTCACTTTTGACCTAAGATCATAAGGTTGTGGCTAGCAGGAAGCTGATTCGCACTCAGTGCACACAGTTGCCTTGTGCGGTCAGGAGGCACAACAGTGCCCCCACCAAGTCGAACAAAAGACGGCACGGCCGTACCATCCTCTTCTTGAAACAGTACAGGCCATTATCGACTTCATCTTTAACTTCATGAAGCCTGAATTTTCAATAACCAAGCAGGCAATTTTGTTTTACGTTAACGCGTTTTTCGACACGATTATGACGTTTTGCGCTCAGATTGGTCCGTTCCATAGCTGATATCTATGGTCAAGCTCCCCACCAATGAGGAGAGACAAACGCGGTAAACGCACTAGACAGACTGGCTGTTAGCCACGAAGTATTTCGCCATACACACAATGAAAGTCATTGCTAATGAAGACGTTTTTCGCGTAATTACTTACGCTTCACTTTTTACTAGCGAGTTAATTTCGCTATAAGCAGTGCAATAAACAATTACCTATTATTTGCGGAAAGGGTCGGTGACGAGTTTTTCCGTATATTTAATAACAATGCTTAGTGTCAATCAAAATTAATAGATACTGTTCGTTGGTAACCACATTACCTACTTAAAAACTGCTCGACTGAAGCGATTTTTTACAATTTTCAAGGGAAAGAACAGGTTAACAAAAAAAGGGGAAAACGATAGTGTATGTCGGTAACCGCTAGTTAGACAAAAGTTTGTATACTGACCGAACCGAATGCTCCAAAGAAGGACACCAGCCCCCATACGTAGACCCAAGGGAACGGCGCGGGCGGCGGCGGCGGAGGTGGCGGAGGGTCCAGGAGAGGCTTCAAGGAGCAGGGACCTCGCGTCCTCGCGCACTCGAGCATGGGCTGGAAGGTCAAGTCAACAGGAATCAACAGTGTCCTTGTAACTAAGGGCGAATCTCACCGAGGAAACTAAGGCCCTACCACGAGCTCTTAGGCCAGGCGCGCACTAGCGGACAGGCCGCAGGCGGCCAGGTCGCGGCGGCCATCGAGATACATACATTAGTATGAAATCGCCATAGAGCACTCGCACCTGTGGCCGCTGACCGCGTGCGGCTAAGGTTTACGTTCTTAGCGAGCGCGACACGCGACCCGGGACCCGGGCCCCGGGCCTGTGGGTCGCGCGACCCCATAGCAGGACGCCGTCGCGGCGTCCTACGCAGTTTAGATGTGTTGAGTTTTATCGGTGAAATTCACCCTAAAGAAGGAACCCTCACCTTTTTTTAACAGCTTTTTAGAGTCAATTCAAGCATAAAATTAATAAAGACACTACTAACAGAGTAGTGTTCCCTGTATGTGCATGCGATTTGTATATAATATCACAACATGGAGAAGTGTTCCGCTGCTTCGGATAATTTGGTTAACGACACCAACCTTTCTTGAACACACATCACATCTTTTTCTTTCTATCTTCAACCAGAGTTCACTTTTATTACTGTGCAACCCGAATTTTGCCTGTATAACTTTTCGGTTTAAATTGAAATATTTTATGTAAGCGAAATATGTTACTTCTTAGACCTTATCCAGAAGAAGTGAATTCGTCGCGAAATGTTTCGCACAAATTGATACTAATATCGTAGGCACAAATATCGAGTCCACAAGCATCGCGCGAAGTGCACAACGCAAGTCCCCCGACTCGCTCGTGATTCGCGCGTATTGCGCGCGAGTCGAGATGCTAGGGACCCCTTGTTGCGTCCAGTTAAACGCGCGAACTCCGGCTCAGTGGACGTATCGGGAAAAATGAAGTGCTAAAATTTTGATACGGAATTGTTGAATGCTCGCGCGTTAGTACGCTCTTTCTGGACGCAATGATCGTGCATGATTCGCATAAGAGAATCGCGACGAATTCGCCCTTTCTGAACAAGCCCTTAGCTGTTTACTAAACCTTTTTACCAGATTGCGCGAATGTTGTTTTGTTAAAAAAATTTTTATTCGTATTTTGGAATATATGGAATTGAATACGAGGATGGCGCCTGACTTTGTCTATGTTACTGTAAAAGACGCACTATAATAAATCCTTTGATTTGTCAGTAAAACCACAGCTGGTGGAAGTGCAAACTGTTCTCTGAAAATCCTTCACTTGTAGACTTTTACTCGCTCATTTGGTAAATTTTGTTTGGCCCCTGAGAAAGGCAAAATTGAAAAAAGAACCGTCGCCGAATGCAGGCTGGTTGTATCTCCGTCTAAAATAGTCATTAATTAAGTATCCTACTAAGAAACCCTCCTCGTGTCGCGTTCCTCATTACTGACGGTCGTGAAGATCCAGCTGGACTAGCTTCTTACTGATGATGATGGTATAACACAATCTGCGGTTTTTGGCGTCAAGAAGTGCGACGTGCAATAAGGTGTCAGTGAGGATCGGATTAAAGTGCTAATAATTTACTATAGATCGAAGTTTTTAACAGTAACATGTATCTAAAATTCTCAATTTTCAATTTTCTCAATAGGTAAAGTATGCATTTGTTTTAACACGAGAAAAAAAAACATTAAAAGCCCCAAGTTATTAAACAAGAAACTATAATTTATTGGAAACGATGCGACATTCTAAGGAACTTATATGAAGAATTATTCTATTTTTTTCCGAATCCGAAATCAGAGCCCTTAACATTAAGTTTCGGTCTTGAACGCGCGCGTGGTGTCCTGGAGGAGCTCGGTCTCCTGCAGCTCGGCCTCGTGCAGCAGCGTCATGCGGTCCAGCGGCCTCCAGGGCTCGTGGAACGCGTACTTGTACTTATTCTTGCCGTGGTACCCCAGACTGGGCAGGACCTCCTTCACCACTTCAGCCAGTTTCTTCGACGGCTTATCTTTCCAGTAATCCGGGTGCACGATAGGCGAATTGTAAAACAAATCTTGCACTTTAGAACTCGAGTTCAAACTAAATGCCGGATTTTTGAAGAGCTCCGCCGAATCCTCATTCGGAATTTCCTGTCAAAAAATGTTACTATTCACTTCAGGACTATCGGCAGGGAGGTGTTATAGTGCGTTGGACGAAATTCAGTGCCCTCGATAATTTTACGTACTAATAAAATGAAACCAGTTGATTCTATCGTAAAGGTCTATTTCAGTATGATTTTGGCTGTCTGTATTACAATCACATTGTACGTGCAACGTCTATTGCGGTGAGATATCTGGATGTATATATTATAATTATAAAGTTCACTTGTTTTAGTAATGTAACTTTTGCCAAACTGAGGCGAATGCTGGAAATGTGGTGGAAGTGCGCCAGTTTCAGAACCTCCAGCAAGTACATTGGCGCAGTCAACGCTCGTGTACTTCCCGCACTATTCGCCTCAGTTTCACCACAACTACACTGAAAACAATGTGTAGAGTTAACGGTATAGCAGATCAAGGGTTCTGCTGCCGGTCATCATAGCATCTCCTTCTCCCTCCTTCCCTTTGCCTTTCAGTTTATTGAAGAAGCCTTTGATCCGTCCAAAGAAGCCTGGCTTGATCTCTTCTTGCTCGCACTCCTGTTGACTCTGTTGATAGCCTGGGTGCTGGTGGTACCCTGAGTGGCCGCTCTGCCAGTTTTGCTGGTTTTGCTGGTTTTGGTCCTCGGCAGACACGTAGAGCACGCCGATCCGCTGATGAACAAAGCACAAGCTGGATTTCATTAGATACTTAATGTCACGGCGCGGGGCTCTGATTTCGTCAAACGCACTATTCGAACACCGTTTCAAGAATGTCGCAAAGATTCAAATAAAGTTTGTACGATTAACGAGAGTGTAATTACCTTAACATTACTGGGCGGGAGTGGAGGCACCACCGGCTCGGGTATCTTTATCCTATAGGGGTCGTAGTTTGCCGGCTGTGGCTCCTGCGGGCACTGCGCGCGCCATGGCTGCGGAGAGTCGTCGGGCTTGGGCCAGGGCTCCACCTTCATGCCTGCGGTCTGCACCACATCTTTACAGCACCCTTGCCCTTTTTTGTCGTCGGAGTAATTACGAGTCGCTGCAATAACAAAGCATGACGTTTAGGAAATAGGTTTTCTAAAAGGCAAGTATTTAATGGCAGTACTCAGTGGGGCATAATTGCACTGTATTGCAACAACTGCAAGATTTTTTACTAACTACGGCATACCACTTCTCAAAGAAGGTATAGGTTTATAACAGCCCCCGCACATTATTGCCACTAGTCGCCGCCACTAAACGCGACCACCAGTGGTTCAGTCAGACCCGCAAGTGGCAGCCACCGGTGGCTGGATGCGGCTTTCAGTGGCTGCCAATTGCGGCAGTTGTTCAAGTAGTACTAGATCTGACGTGAGAGCGGGGAGAAGCCGGCGACTGAGGCAGTGTGTGCGCGCGAGTCGAACGACTAAACGCGGCCACAAGTAGCGAGCGCCGTCGAATCCCGCAGCCTTGTGGTTCAGACGCGGCCACTTGAACGCTCGGTGTGCGCTGATGCTAAACAAAATGTACGGAGAAACGCGTGCGCAGCTTGTGGCGCCTTCAGCTCTTGGGCGAAGCGGGAAGGCGTGACTGACTTTTACCGATTAAAACCCACTCCATTCCTTCTTTGCCTTCGTTCTAGGGTCTTCCTTCCAGAAGCCTTTGCCTCTGAGGCACGCGTGGAAAAGTACGCGCCGTTGACGATTTGGGCTCGGTCCGAATTGTACCGGACTACCGGACAGGGGTCTTTAAAAAAACAATTATGCTATGACGTTCAGTGACATCGTGAAAATGGCGTAGGGACCAAAATGGTCCCTAAAAAAAATGTGACATACATAATATGTGAAAAATGGTCACTTACCTAGTACAGTGATAACTTCCCCAATATTGGCATTGGTAAGAGCTACAGCCGCGTGGTTCAAATGTTTTACGTGTTGGCAGTGACGAAATGGACCTAGCATTTTGGTTCCAGACACAAAATTTAATATAGTCAATATAAAAATAATATAAACACACCAAATTTAAACGTGATATTTAAAAATTTACATTGTTTTTGTGAAGGACGGTTTATTTTAGGTTTTGAGAGAATTTTTCTGACAGTATACGGAAATAAGTGAACGTGGTGAAATTATCTTTTTACTTTTGTATATGGCGTTAGAAAAATATTTTTTTGGTGGCCAAATTTTTGTGTAGACTTGTTTTATAAGGAGGTTGAATATTTTTTGCATTTTTATTACTTGTATGTTTGTGGCTAGGCTACAGAATCGACTACCCTTTGCAACATCAACTTAAGTAGAATAAGTAAAATATTTGTGAATTCTTAATTACTGGAAGTCTTATGACCGTTGCGAATGCTCATGAAAGACTAGGAAATATATATTTATGAAGTAAATTCTTCATAAATTAAACGCACTAGCCCGAGATAGTTTCAGCGATTCGCACTTTACTATGTTTCGAACGTATTATCTATTAATTAGGGCCCTAACCCATAGCGACTTTTTGTAGCGCTGCTGACGCGCCTGCTGCTGCTGACATGTACAATTCGTCCACTATAAGTTGGCGAGTGTGAAGTTAGGCTCTGCGAATTTTGGCGCTTGAAATATCGTACAAAAATAAAGGTTTTAAAAAAATTTAATGCCAATAACTGTTTTTAACAGCAATAAGAAAAGCAAATTGCATTTATTTTTTTAAAACCTTTATTTTTGTACGATATTTCAAGCGCCGAAATTCGCAGAGCCTAACTTCACACTCGCCAACTTATAGTGGACGAACTGTATTATTCGTAAACGCACGGCATCATCATTTTTTAAACTAACGCGCGTTAGTCGCAGTTGCAACGACCTACAGCAGCGCTACTGCATCGCTTCAAAAAGTCGCCCTGGGCGAGGGCCCTTGGAACCGTCATTTATAGAGCAAGAGAGAAAGCCTTAGGGATATTCGCATGACGTTGGAGCAATTATTTCTAGTTTGTGACTAGTCTGTATACATATAATAAAATTGTAGGAAAGTCAAAACTGTACATTGAATATTTTTTTAAAAGAATACTGGGGCGTGATCTACAATCGATATCGAAACCAAAAATATATTTTTTAGAATTTTTGTCTGTATGTATGTCCGGGATAAACTCAAAAGTACTGCATGGATTTACTTGAAATTTTGCATGAATATTACTAAGAGGTCGGGTCAACATATAGGCTACACACATATCTATTATCAAGCTATCACATACGAGGAAGGACCTGTGAATCTTTATTGCCTCACACTTGACTGCCGTTTCAAGATATCGAGCTAACCTTTTCCTACGAAAATCATTTTAAAATTTAAACTTCGCTTGCAAAAAGGTCTTATACTTTAATGCTATTTTAAAAGTTGTTTACTTATAATGCTACAGCGACACTGGCATCTTAGGCATTTCTAGTATACCTTCACGCAAACGACGTTACGGGCAGCAGCTAGTATAAAGTTGAGACTACAAATAACTTGCATGGCCTAAAAACGGATTCACGGATCAGTGAGAGTCAAAATTGTGGGTGTACTGCAGCGAATTAAATTACACCAATAGCCAATAAAACTCTTTCATGGACCAGTCGAAAGGTGCAAATTTTATTGCGACTTCCAACGTCTTGTAAAACTACAGGGAAATAAATCGCTGCGTAAATATCAGGCCTACTCGCTCGCAAAGCAGAGAGGAGATATTTTTTAAACAACCAGTAGAATTGTGTTAGGTATTTACACACCTCCTCTCCGCTCAGCTTCAGTGGAGATCGCTGGGCGGAGGTGTGTAATATTTGTATGGCGCGATGGATGCGGAGATGTGAGCTGTGCACGGACGACGCTAAAAGGAGACAAGAGATGTAAGCACACTGCACACATCTCTGCTTTGGTGGAGTCCCAGCCTTAACGTTTGAATCCCCAACCGGTCCTATGAGACCGCGCTGTTATTGTTTTACTATTGTATCTCGTTTCGCGGGTATCTGAGTAATTAACCGTAACTATTGGTCTATTGGCAGCGTTGAACTACCCACAATTTATTTATTTATTTATTTACTTTAACATAACACGGCCAAACGCCAATTACATTAGCTATGTTTTAAACAAAACTAAAATTGTATAAGTACTCAGCAGTCATACACTCATCTCACAAAACTCCAAACAAATAGACAAGATGTTCTTCCATTCATCCGCGAACACGTCACAATCAGGTTTGGCATCCAAGAGAGCGTTGAGCGCGGAGATTGCACGAGGAATAGGAGACTGGGCTCGGCACAAGGTAGACCGATGACCTGGTGAAGGTCACGGGCAGTGATAGCCTAGTGGTACGACCGTTGGAATGCCAAGTCAAAGGTTGCAGGTTCGAACCCTGGCACGCACCAATGTCTTTTAGAATTCATGTGCGTATTATAAACTAATTATCACTTGCTAAAAACGGTGAAGGAAAACATCGTGAGGAAACCAGCACACCTGAGAGATTTTTAGATTAGATTCAACGGTGTGTGAAGCCATGTCAGAGGCCTACGGGCGGTTTAAACTCTGACACCAGGTTGTTCATCAACCATACGATAAGAAGAAGAAGAAGAAGGTCACGGGATTCCGATGGATGCGAGACGCACAGGATCAATTGTTGTGTCGATACTCGCGGGAGACTTATGCCCAACAATGGACGTCTTTTCAATGAAATTAGGATGATGATGCAGGACGTGTATCACTCACACAAAAGGACGTAAGTCGATAGAGTGCGTCTAATGAAAGCGCGACCTGGAGTTTTATTTTTAAATTTAATTGGCAACATTATTCAGCCGCAAATGTAGGAAACAAAAAAAAAAGTGAAGTGTCAAGACATGATTCTCTTAATCTATATATATAAAAATGAAACCCGTTTTTCGTTGTCACGGCATAACATAAAAACGGCTCGACCGATTTGGCTGATTTTTTTTTAAATGTTCCTTGAAGTTCAATGATGGTTCTTACGGAGAGAAAAAATCAAAAAGTAGGGTAGGTAGAGTAGTGTATGGTAGAGTAGGGTAGTGTAGGGTAGTGTAGGGTAGTGTAGGGTAGTGTAGGGTAGTGTAGGGTAGTGTAGGGTAGGGTAGGGTAGTGTAGGGTAGTGTAGTGTAGGGTAGGTAGGGAAGGTAGGGTAGGGTAGCGTAGGATATGTAGGGTAGTCATTTGACGGGAGCGAAGCCGCGGGTAAAAGCTAGTAATTAGTAAACCCACATTTTTTTTTGGATTTTACCTCTTTTTCTCAGGTCGCGCTTTCATTAGACGGAATATAGCAATAAATGACCAAAAGAAACATAAAATTACATTCCAAACATAATTTATTTTTGTACAAAATAACATACGAATTATTTCAATAAATACATCACTTAATTGATCTTTTTTTACAAAAATACTTTTAATAAATTCACATACATAGTTGTTTCAACATGGAATGGCGTAGCACAAACATAATCAGGAAGAACGCATACAATATCAAGTAAAAAGTATTATAAATACTGAGAATATTTTTTGATCGTAACATGTACATGTTTTTTTACGGTTTAGGGCTCTTACCCACGGCGACTGTTTGTAGCGACGCAAACGCGATACAGTAGCGTGTATGACGCGATGCAAACGCGATACAGTCGCGCGTGTGTCGAGGGCCCTTATAGTGCGTAA